>OZ035853.1:0-477500 GCA_964034905.1 Itoplectis maculator | reverse complement strand
ATATACATATATCTATGTAGTACACATATATGTATGTACATGGTATATATACCCGGTGTAACCCACATGTACCGTACATCGAGAGATTCGAGAGGGGCGGGGGGGGGGGGGGGGGGGCGAGTCCGGGGGGCCTCTTAGGCACCGCGGAGAGAAAACCCGACGAGGGAAATCGCACACGTGCCATAAATCCCACGGAAGGAAAATGCTCGAAGGACGACGACGACGTCGCCGTCGTTGAGGGGTGAAAAGCAGCCAGCGCTACACAGAGTCGACACAAGTCGATGCCGTAGTACACCGAGAGCGGTGTGAGGTACGAAATAAAGAAAACCAGCGGCGCACTCGATCGCGCCCCCATACAGAGCGCGCGCGCGCGCGCTCTGTATCGATTCTCAAGGAGTCCGCGGCCACGTTGATGGGTATCGCTCCCGAGACTCCTGCCGCGCGATTCCGGCGCTTGCTGCTGCTGCTGCTGCTGCTGCGCTCCTCCTGCGATTCACGCTAATAATACTTTCGGCGATTTTCGGCGAAAAAAAATTTTTTCGGTTTAACGAAGTTTTAAAACCCTATCCGATGGGAAATTTTTCGCTGATTCCAAATATGACCGGTTTTTGCCCGAAAAATAATAAATTTTAGGAGAAAAACGCGAAAAACGATTTTTCACTTTTGCCCAATTTTGGCACTTTACTAAAATCGGTGTAATTTTACTTTGGATCAATGTAATCAGGATTTTCTTTTTGCGTTCGAAAGAAGACTCTTTAATGAAGAGAATGACGCCAGGCGGAACGCGATATCTCGATTTTTCGATTTTTTGCAGATTTTTAAAGTTGACCCTCAAAAATCGCAAATTTTTTGAAGGGGTACCCCTTGCCGGTTTTTTGGGCGAAAAAAAAATTTTCGGTTTAACGAAGTTTTAAAACCCCATCCGATGGGAAATTTCCCGCTGATTCCAAATATGACCGGTTTTTGCCCGAAAAATAATAAATTTTAGGAGAAAAACGCGAAAAACGATTTTTCACTTTTGCCCAATTTTGGCACTTTACTAAAATCGGTGTAATTTTACTTTGGATCAATGTAATCAGGATTTTCTTTTTGCGTTCGAAAGAAGACTCTTTAATGAAGAGAATGACGCCAGGCGGAACGCGATATCTCGATTTTTCGATTTTTTGCAGATTTTTAAAGTTGACCCTCAAAAATCGCAAATTTTTTGAAGGGGTACCCCTTGCCGGTTTTTTTGGGCGAAAAACAAATTTTCGGTTTAACGAAGTTTTAAAACCCCATCCGATGGGAAATTTCCCGCTGATTCCAAATATGACCGGTTTTTGCCCGAAAAGTAAAAAATTTTAGGAGAAAAACGCGAAAAACGATTTTTCACTTTTGCCCAATTTTGGCACTTTACTAAAATCGGTGTAATTTTACTTTGGATTAATATAATCGGGATTTTCTTTTCGCATTCGAAAGAAAACTCTTCAACGAAGAGAATGATGACAGGCGGCACGCGATATCTCGATTTTTCGATTTTTTGCAGATTTTTAAAGTTGACCCTCAAAAATCGCAAATTTTTAGAAGGGGTACCCCTTGCCATTTTTCGCAAAATTTGTCGAAATTTTTTTTTTCGATTTAACGAAGTTTTAAGACCCTATCCGATAGGAAATTTTCCGCTGATTCCAAAAACGACAGGTGTTTGCCCGAAAAATCGAAAATTCGAGGAGAAAAACGCGAAAAACGATTTTTTTTTTTTTTTTTTTTTTTTTCTCCGAAACGGCTTCACATGAACATAGCTGACAGTCACCGACTTTTCTAAAAAAGGACCGGGAAATTTGCCATCAAACTTTACAAAACCGAGGATTTATTTTTACGGCAAAAAAAAAAAAACATGTGAACAAAATTTGCGATTTTTGAGGAGGAGATTCGCGACGATAGTCGAGTGTCAAACCGAGCGTGCGAAATAAAACGTCGCGCACTCGATCTCGGCGCTCCCTCTCTCACTCCCTCTCTCCCCCTCGCGGTATCGATTCTCGAGTGCGCAGAGCAGTTTCCACCGACGCGTGTATTCCGCCTTCTCTCGCACTATTTTCCAGCCGAAAAGGCCCGCGCCCGGGCGTCGATGGTTTCTCAAGTGTACCTACTGCGAGTGTACGCAGGCAAAAAAAAAAGGGCGAATAAAAAAAACAACACAGACAAAGTTACACATACGAAAAACGGAGGCGAAGGGAGAGGAGACGCAAGGCGAGCACACGCGATATTCACGTGTCCCTTCGGTCGTGTCTCTCCCTTCGGTCTGAACGTAGCAGCAGCAGCAGCAGCAGTCAACGCAGACGGCGGCAGCGTTTCGCTTGTGGGCGAACACGAGTGCGAGTATAAAAGCGCCTAGAACAGACACTCGACCTCTATCTTCGTCTCCCTCGTCCCGTTCTCTCGCTCCCTTCGACCTCTGCGCTCGAGGGGGAGGAGAGGGGGGATGAGAGGGGAGAAGAGGAGGAGAGGGGTGATGAGGAGGAGGAGGAGGGGGGGAAGAAGCTTTGACTATACCTATGCAAATTCTATGTCACTGTACAGGGGAATCGACGCGGGGCTCTCGCCTCGCTCGCTGCGGGTTACGATTATTCGACGGAGAGGAAGAGAGATGAGAGGAGCGAGACGGAGGAGGGGAGAGGAAGGACAGGAAGAGGGATGGATGCGGATAGAGGAATAAAGAAAAAGCCCCTGCAGTGAATCGAGACGGGCAGTGGCGCTGCTGCTGCTGCTGCTCTCCATGCGATCCACGCGATCCCTCAGCTTCTCCTCCCCCACCCCTCCCCCACCTCCCCACCCCTCCCTCTGGCTTCTCGAGTTGCTGCTGCTGCTGCTGCTGCTGCTTTTTTCCTTCCCCGGCTCTTCGGGCCGCCGACGATTCCTTCGGGACGACGTTAATGACGTTCGGACAATTGCTCGCCGATGTAACCATTGGCCACCATTGGATGTGGTCATCGGCGCGGACAACGACGGAAAATGTGAAGAGAAAAATTGCGAAGCGAGAAAATGTGGTTGAGGGCAATTGCGAATTTTTTTCGATTTTTTTTTTTTTTTTTTTTTTTCTCTGAATGCAGTTTTGGGCGCAAAATAATGAATGTGAAGAGAAAAATTGCGAAGCGAGAAAATGTGGTTGAGGGCAATTTGAAATTTTTTTCGATTTTTTTTTTTTTTTTTTCTCTGAATGCAGTTTTGGGCGGAAAATAATAAATGTGAAGAGAAAAATTGCGAAGCGAGAAAATGTGGTTGAGGGCAATTTCCAATTTTTTTCGATTTTTTTTTTTTTTTTCTCTGAATGCAATTTTGGGCACAAAATAATTGGCAGGATCGTATAAATGGATTTTGCGAATAAAAAGATTTTGTGGAAATTAAAATTAATTAAGGCTCGTGAATTTGTTTTTCGCGGAAAAATATATATACGTCACGATGATGGATAATGCATCCGGCAAAGGGAATTCCATTTACGTTGTCGGATATTCGCGGCAAAGAGTCGTCGCGTCGCCGTTTAATCGGCATCGCGAAAAAAAAAAAAATAAAAAAAAAAACGAGTAAAATTGAAACTAAATATTTAGCTCGACTCGACCGCGGAAATTCGTTGTTTGTTTTCCGCACACAAAATTTCCCCAACGAGTTCTACATTTTTTACGTTCCCACGTTACACGAGAATTCCATATTCGCGCGCGCACACAAACTCGCGGGTGACGTATGCACATCCTTTACCCCGGTTTTTTCCGCCCGAAAAGCGGTGTTAAGTACGGATGAAAAAATTCCCCTAAAACTTCAGTGAGTTAAAAATGCAAAAAAAAAAAAATTCCTATTTTGCGAGATTCCGTAAAAACGTGGCGTTTGTCGCCACTTTTTCTCTTCCGCGCGGTGGGAAAAAAAAAAATATCGTTTTTCCCGCGTGTTCTCTGACCTAATGCGAAATGTTCTGGAGTGTAACATTTTTATTCTTCTTATTATTGTCCTTTTTTTTTTTTTTTTTTTTTTTTTTTTTTTTTTTTTTTTTTTTTGGAAAATAACCGCTTTTCCCGGCTGATTTGCAGCGCTTTTGCTGGTCCTGCGTCCCACGGCGGGAAAAAAAATCCTTTTCCCCGTGTTCTATGACCTAATGCGAAATATCCTGGAGTGTAACATTTTTATTCTTCTTATTACTGTACTTTTTTTTTTTTTTTTTTTTTAAATAACCGTAATGCGCTTTTCCCGGCTGATTTGCAGCGCTTACGCTGATCCTGCGTCCCACGGCGGGAAAAAAAATCGTTTTCCCCGTGTTCTATGACCCAATGCGAAATGTTCTGGAGTGTAACATTTTTATTCTTCTTATTATTATCTTTTTCTTTTTTTTTTTTTTTTAAATAACTGTAATGCGCTTTTCTCGGCTGATTTGCAGCGCTTATGCTGATCCTGCGTCCCACGACGGAAAAAAAATCGTTTTCCCCGTGTTCTATGACCCAATGCGAAATGTTCTGGAGTGTAACATTTTTATTCTTCTTATTATTGTCCTTTTTTTTTTTAAATAACTGTAATGCGCTTTTCCCGGCTGATTTGCAGCGCTTACGCTGATCCCGCGTCCCACGACGGAAAAAAATCGTTTTCCCCGTGTTCTCTGACCTAATGCGAAATATCCTGGAGTGTAACATTTTTATTCTTCTTATTATTATCTTTTTTTTTTTTTTTTTTTTTTTTTTTTTTTTTTTTTTTAAATAACTGTAATGCGCTTTTCCCGGCTGATTTGCAGCGCTTACGCTGATCCCGCGTCCCACGACGGAAAAAAAATCGTTTTCCCCGTGTTCTCTGACCTAATGCGAAATATCCTGGAGTGTAACATTTTTATTCTTCTTATTATTATCTTTTTTTTTTTTTTTTTTTTTTTTTTAATAACTGTAATGCGCTTTTCCCGGCTGATTTGCAGCGCTTACGCTGATCCTGCGTCCCACGGCGGGAAAAAAAAATCGTTTTCCCCGTGTTCTATAACCTAATGCGAAATATCCTGGAGTGTAACATTTTTATTCTTCTTATTATTATCTTTTTCTTTTTTTTTTTTTTTTAAATAACTGTAATGCGCTTTTCCCGGCTGATTTGCAGCGCTTACGCTGTTCCCGCGTGGCGCGGCTCTTTTTGCTCCGGAGGCTCGCCCCGGAGTCGTCGACCAACGCGATGCTCGCGGCTCAAGCACCATCATCGCGATGCAGCAGCAGCAGCAGCAGCTCGTCACGCCGAACGCGTTTCTCTCTCTCTCCCTCTCTCTATCTCTCTCTCATCCTTCACATCCTTCATTCATGCTATATTCGCTTGATGGAGAGCTCACGACATAAAGCCCTGATGATCCGTTTCGCGGAAACGGGGCCGCTGACGCGACCCCCTCCCACCCCCCCCCCCTTCCCCCCCTTCGCGCACCCCTCAGGAAATGGGAGGGGGGAGGGGGGGGGGGTATCCACCAGCTGCGCCGCTATGAGCGCTTAGATCGCGTCACCGGCATCACTCCTCGTATTTCCTCTTGAAAAACCGCTCCTCACGTCCCTCCCCTCCCCCCTCCCCCGCCCCTCGCCCTATTGCAACCCCTTTCGTGGCTTTCTCCTCTGCCACCGCAGCGCGATTCCCTTTTCACAGGCTCCTTCTGTGCTGTTTTCTTTTTTTTTTTTTTTTTTTTTTTTTGCGCGAGCTCGCTGAAAGCTCGAGGAAGGAAATCCGCGGCGCTCGCGCTCGCAATTATACGCCGCGTTTTTTCCTGCTCGTCGCTGCGTGTCGCGCCGCGCGCGCGCTCGTTGAGGTGACCGGGGTGAAATTTTGCTTCGGGTACGATTGTCGCTATTTCGTTGCGGAAAAAAAAAACGTCGGATCTGAGGAAAAAGATGTGGGAAATTCCCGATTTTTTAATCGATGTTTCAGATTGTGTAATAAAAAAAAAAATAAAAAAAAAAAACAACTTTTACGATTCAATAGCAACCGGATCACCGGATGCCTCAACAAAAAAAAAACATCGTCGGACCTGAGGAAAAAGATGTGGGAAATTCCCAATTTTTTTTTTATCGATGTTTCGGCCTGTGTAATAAAAAAAAAAACACAACTACCGATTCAATAGCAACGAGTGACTCGACACGCCCCGGTGAACCCTCCAACGTCCGAGTAGCCGGAAACGCGCGGGTGGAGCGCGCGAGTACCGCGTGTGCTGTACGACGCGCGCGACGACTTTACGCGTGACTGCCCCCCCCCCCCCCCCCCCCTCCCCCCAAAGGTACCGGAACGAGGGCTAGGAAAGAAAAAAAAAAAAAATGTGTGTGCACGCGTGAGAAATAGCGAGGGAGTAAGTATACACAGCTCTCATCGGTGACTCGAGCGAGCGAAAGATAGAGAGAGAGAGAATAGCGACCACAGCGAAGAAACACATCGACGAAGGTTTGATACACGCTGAAAATGAAAATGGTGTAGCAAACAACTGCTGCGTATAGCGATCATCGTTTCTCCTTAGCCGTCCCCCTTAATCTCCGAACTCTATCGGCAGTTAGCCGCCCGAGCGAGCGAACGAGCGAGCGAACGGAAGACAGAAAGAGAGAAGGGAGGAAAGCGCGTAGAGCACAGCAAAGAGGCTACAGAGAGAGAGAGAGAATTATAACAGAGCGGAGCTTCTCGATGGGTGACCCCTAAAATGCCGCCACTACCGTTGCCCGCGCGCGCGCGCCTCGTGCATAACTTTGTGCTCTCTTGGCTCTCTCGCTCGCTCGCTCCTCGCTCGCGCGCGGGCCGGGGTATTGATCGCTATTCGTAGGAAGCACGACGCGGCAGAAGCTGCAACGACCGTTGGTGTGTACAGTCGTCGGCGGCGGCGGCGGCGGCGGTGGTGGTGGCAGTGGTGGTGGTCATGGTAATGGTGGTAGTGGCGAGGACGAGACCACATGGCGCGACGCTCGGCTATCCTCGCCGGCGCTCGGCTCGGCTCGTCGCCGACGTTCGGTCTCCGTCGCTCGCATTCGGCCTTCGCATTCGGCGCTCGTCTCTTCCCCCTCCCTCACCTCACCGCTGGCCACTCACGTTCGTCCGATTCGCACAGAGCACGAGTTTCTCTCTTTCTCTCATTCTCTTTCTCTTTCTCTCTCTCTTTCTCTTTCTCTCTTTCTTTTTCTCTCTTTCTCTCTCTCTCTCATTTTCGGGTCTCGCACTCTCTCTCTCATTCTCAGGTCTCGCACTCTCTCTTTCTCTCTCATTCTCAGGTCTCGCACTATCTCCGTCTCCTTCGCACCAAGTCTCTCCCGAATTCTGCGAGAGACTGAAGCTCGCCGAGAAATATACAGAGGACAACGAGCGAGAGAGACGGAGAGATTGCTGCTCTCGGCTCTTTCAAGGATTACCCAGTGTACCCCGCGACGTGCATATCTCTCTTCCTGCTGTGTTTCTCTCGCCACCCGCGCTGCTGCCGCCAGCCGCCGTCGACCCCCTCCGACCTATTCCAAACATGGCGACCGTCCCGCGTCACGTGGTCCGCGACGAGCGTCCCTCTCGCGCCCCCTGACACGACGAAGGCAGCAGCCGCAGCGATTCTTGGCGCTGGCAACGCGGCACGATTTTTCCCTATTTCAGGTATACACGCGTTTTTATTTCCGTTGCCGACGGGACGAAGAGGCGACTGAATAGCGCACGCGATTCTCTCTTCGGTGATATGTTTGCCTTAAGGCGATGTGAAATACCGACGCTCACCTCAAAAGTTCGGATACGCTTTTTTTTCGTGAATTATGAACGGACCGAAGTGAAAATTGAAATACAGATGCCAGTAATGTTAATCTCGCGAATGAATTAGTCAGAATTTTGATTTAATTAAAAAAAATTGATGTCGGTAACCGATCTGTAATTTTTTTTTTTCGAACATCAAAATTCTGACTAATTCATTCACGAGATTCACATTAGTGGCGTCTGTATTTCAATTTTCGCTTCGACCCGTTCATAATCGGCGACAAACCGCACATCCGAAGATTTTCGGCGCTCAGTGTTTCACATGGCCTTAAAGGACCTCTGAGTCCTAGCGCAATAAACTCAATTCTCAATTCTCAATTCTTCCCATTTCGCTCGGTTGCGTCGCGGGTCTCGCCATCTTTGTGTCTGTAGCGAGAAATAAGGACAATCGTGGAAATTGTGATGACTTCGTTTTTTACGAGTGTAATTCGTGTCGCAGTATTTTTGGAAGAATGTTAGGATAGGAGAATATCGAGCGGAACCGTCGTCGAACCGGCGAATCGACGTAATCTGAATTATCGAATATTCCGCTGGAAATTCTCCTCGAGAAAATATCCGGCGAACCGATAATGTTTTTGCGGATATCAGCCAGCGAGTCGAGAGTATCCTGGGGCTTAACCGGGTTCGATTGGACGAATAATGAAAAGGGTCGGGTAATCCTATTTTAATATCGCTTTTTGATCGATTTCTCCCCCCTCCCCCTCCCCCACCGGAAGTTCGCAGTGGGTCACGCGCGTCGAGGAATTCGAGACGTGTGTATGGTTTTTGGAAAACTTTCGTCGTTATCGCACTGAGCTAACGGATTGCCGGACGAGTTTATTTGTTCGACGTTACACAGAGAGAAATAAAAGATACTGGTAACTATTAATTTATAGCGAAATACAACCTCAGCTATTACAAAAAAGTTATCTGTACAAATTATTTATAATCAATGCAACAGTTAATAATAGTTATAGTAACAAAAAGTATATTGTTTTGAGATTTTAGCAATAGATGCGACATACTATTCATGGAAAACACAATTATAAGCATAGTATTCTTTGAGAAATTATTTAACAATTTTGAAATGGTCATTGAAATTACAATAATAAAGTTGTACCAACTATAAAAAAATAGCTAAGGTTGTATTTCGTTATATGTTCACTGTTAAAGTAACTAGGATATTATATTAAGAAAACTATAGAATTAGTTACAGTAACTACAAAGCAGTTAATTTAACCAATAAATCAGCTAAAATAACTGTTCAAATTGTTGGATGGACTAAAAATCTACAGTTATGACTTAATAGTTGCCTAAACTATCTCGATTTCTCTCAGTGTAGGAGTTGTCGATTGGACTAACGAATCGATCGATTGGCGACTAATTTATTGGCTAGACTAATTTCATCGGCCAGAGTCGATTCGAAGCGCTTGGGACTAATTTTTTTTTAACCTCTGTACGTAAAATGACCTCTGCGCTGAATCGTCGCTTGAAAGCTGCGTTTTGATCGCACAAAAAAAAATATATGTCGACTATAACGAACCCTTCGTAATTATTGTGTAGCTATAAACAGAAGCGACCGACAAATCAGCGAAGCGAAATTCGCTCAGCCTTTGCACGGAAATAAACAGTAACGACCTTCAGGCGCGTAAAACCGACCCTTGTTCGACTCTTCTCCACAGACGTTTTTTTTTTTCGTCCTCTCCTCCTCCCACAGCGAAAATATTCCGCTGGAACATCAAACGAGCCTCGCACGAAGGGATCTCAACTTTCCTCGAACCTGTTGTGTTGGTGTCCGGCCGAAGGGACGAAAATTTCGTCAGCCACGTAACGCGAGACACATCTCGCATATATATATCCGATCCGTCCGTCCCGACCGTCGTCGTCGTCCAATCCGCTTTTTCGCCCTCTCTCCACCGGGGAAACATCGTTCGCGACACTCGCACGGAATAACGAAAGCGCCTCAAAGGGACAACCGACAGAGATAGAGCAAGAAGGAGAAAAAGAGACAGAAGGAGAGAGACAGAGAATTCTGAGTTTCATTTAAGTTTTCCTCTCTCTTATTTTTCCATTCCCGATCTTCGTATTCGACTCTCGGGGCGCGGCGCTCGAGTCGAGTGTACCGGGATATACACATATATATATATCCACACGTATTATACATATATCTATAGGTACCGCGTTTTTCGTTTCCTTTAAGCATCGTAAGAAGAAGAGCGAACGAATGCGGGAGAAAACCCTTTTAGCCCGGACAATGGGACAATGCGAGGTTACGAGCTCGGATAACCTCCCCCTCCCCCCCATTCCCCTCCCCCACCGCGTTTCGCATTTCTTCCTCACTTGCTACTTCACCTCTCCCCCCCCCCTCACCCCTTTCATTCTATGCATCCTATGATACCATCGTGTCTCTTTTTTCGGTGGACCTGCGACACACGGAAAAATTACAAAAAAAGAGGAAGGGTAGGGAAAAAAAAGATACGTATATCCTGGACAAAAATAGTTGGCGAGATCGTCATCGGTACTAGTGCTGCGGGTGCACCTCCCCTCCCTCTCTCTCCCTCTCTCTCTCAGCCTTGTTGCGCCGAATAAAGCGCGACCCCGGCGGTATACGCGAAATAAATGGGCCGGGGAACTCGGCGAGCGGGACGATGAAGAGGCTGACGTTGGCAGAAATGAGAAATTGCACTCGCGAGCGCATCCACCGGCTCTAAACTGTATACTACCTTCTCATCTGGCTGCTGCTGCGCTGTTTGGGCTTTTTGTATCGGGGCACGATGGGGCAAAACGGGGTAGTGAAAAAATTCGTTTTTTTTTTTGTGGGGGGAAGGGTTTTGATAAGAAATTTTATCCTCTCGGCAGGGAGATAAATTTTCGTATCAGCTGGAAAGTTGCGATGAAAAACGGAGATGCGAAATTTTGCTGCTCACATTTTTTTTCATTAGCTACGTAATTTTTTGATTCTTGTTAATGTTACTTCCGGTTGGTCCAATTATTCTCGTCGATCGATCTTCAAAGTTTTCGTTTATTAATTACGTAACATTTTTTTAAATTAACAAAATTGTATTTCCATTTTGTCCGACTGTTTCATTTCGATCCGGTTTCCCTGCAGCTCGATCCAAACGATCGCGCAATGCTCGTTCGCGACTCACTCGACGACTCATTCTCATCGCGAGTGTCTCTCTCTTCCCTCGTCTATTATATCGATACGCGCGCGCGATTCGATTGGCCGGGGTCTCGCGTTACGCGAAGGAGCTCTCTGCCCGCGCTCCGTCGGTATACACGAGGGAAGTTCGTCGTTACGCTGAGACGGCCGCCGCGGGTTTTAAAGCCCGTTGTAAGGCGGCATTAAAGAGGCAGCGGCGTAATTGATGGTAAAGAAACTCGAGCCAACGGTTCGATTGTAAATAAGTGAACGACGACGACGACGACGACGTTGAGGACGAGGAAAGACGAGCGCCGAATAAAAACCGAGAGAAGGAGAGAGCAGCAGCAGCAGCAGCAGCAGCACTCAATGGGGTGAATTCGAGACGAGAGACCGAAGGAAAGAGAGGTAATGGCTGTAATAAACGATTCCCAAGGATCCCGGTTCACTCGTCGCTGGAAAAGTTCTACGCAAAAGTCAAACTGGGACGTCGCTCTGGTGTCATCGTTTCGTGTGTGCAGCATATCTATGTATCTATATATGTATGTGTGTATATATAGATCCGCGGCTCTCGACATATACAGGGTGATTCAGAATGTTTTTGTCAGCCGTTGAAGAATGACAGTTTAGCACCTCGGGAACGAAATTATTCAGCCGTTTTTTGTAATTCGCAATATTTATTTATTTATTGAAAATTTGAAAAAAATAGACCAATGGGAACATAAACAAACGAATATTTCAAAAATACTATGAATACTATAAATAAATAGTATTTTTTGAATATTTATTCATTTATTTGTCCCCATTGGTTAATTTTTTTTTCTAATGCTTGTAAATAAATAAATATTGCGAATTACGAAAAATGGCTAAGTAACTTTGTTCCCGAGATGGTTAACTATTTTTTCTCAACGGCTGACAAAAACATTGTGAATCACCCTGTATATATATAACCTGTCGAAGCGCCTCGTACATGTCTATATATATATATACGTAGATATCGTGCGGATGAGAAGTTTTACCGGTGCCACGATAAAGTTGTGAAGAAGTGGGAAGGGGATGAGGGGAGGAGGGGGGAGGGGGGTGGGGAGCAGAGGGGAGTGAAGCTACGAAACCCGCTCGGGACGCTCGAGCGAAACCCAATGAGTAGGAGAGAATCGAGCGAAATGAGAGACAAGCGACAGTGGTAGAAGAAGTGAGAAAGAAGGAGAAGAAGAGAGAGAGAGTGGAAAGAAGGTGAGCGGTGAGCCGGAAGGAAAATCGAAGGAGAGATAAGAGAGAGACGACGGAGAAAAGAAGATATGAATACCACTCAATGTTTCTGGCGCTATCTTCTTTGTCTCGCGAACATGGAAGTGTCAAGTTTTTCTTTCTCCCTCTCACTTCGCTTTCTCGCTCCCCTTTTTTTTAACTTTCCTTCTACTTCTTCTTGATTCTTCATTTGACTGACGCGTTCGCGATTCTGGGGTTCTTATTCTGATAACCGGTTTACCCGGGTGGAAAATATCAACGGCGAGTGAGGGACCAAAGAATTGCTTAATACGGATGAGATCATTATTTTTCGTTGATTTGATTCAGAGAAAAAAAAAGGAAAAAAAAATCTTAGATGTAATTTAGAGATTTAAAAAATTTCATACAATATATTATTTTTTTTTTTTTTGTATGAAATATTAAAAATCTCTAAATTCATACATCTAAGATTTTTTTTTTTTTCTCTAAATCAAATCAACGAAAAATAATGATCTCACCCGTATATATTATATATTGCAAGAAATTTTTCCAGCCGGCCTCGTCGTCTGTTTTACAAACTCGTCGCTCTCGTTTTCGCCCTCCTCGCGAAAATGAGATTCATCGGATCGAATGTACAAACGTCGAGCCCTCGTTTTACATCAATCGCGGAACTAGTAGGGCCGCCCCTTTCACGACTCTCCGCTTAATGTCGGAAGGCGAATTCCGTCCACGGACGCTCAGGCCTACCCGGACTTCCGTCGATTCCCCATCGGCCGACGACGTCGCCACGGACGGTGACGCGTTCCGCGCGACGAGTGTGTTCGGTCGGAGCGACGTCGACGCGAACGAAGGAGAGAGACCGACCGACGCAAACGAAGGAGAGAGACCGATGCGCGAGGACGAACCGAAAGTGATTGGACCGAGAGAGCCCGAGTCCAGCCTGAATTATTCATGCGCTTTTCTTTCGGGCCGAGCGCGCGGGAGGCGGCTAAATCCATTTTGGTACGAGCAATTTGCGAGTGCCACGACGAGAAACGAGTCTCCCTTATATTCCATGTGCAGCAGCAGCAGCAACAGCAGCGTCGAGAGTGCGAGCTAACTGCCACGACGACTCGCGTCACGTTGCTCTCGACCTTCGTCCATGTTTATCGTCCCCTCAACGTCCGAGCGTGGCCACTTATTTTTATTTTGTTCCAAAAATTGTTCGAAAATGGAAATACTGTAATTTTATTTATTCACGACGAGCTCCGAATATAGGACGAAAATATTTTTGTCTTCTTTCGCTAAATTTTTAAAACTCGTCGAGAGAAAATTCTCGGTTTTTTTTTTTAGTCGTTATCATTGGTCCCAAAGCGTTGAGATTGCCGAAAGTCAAACAGCGCAACTCCAGCCTCACTCAACGTCCGAGCGTGGCCACTTATTTTTATTTTTTTCAAAAATTCTTCAAAAATGGAAATATTGTAATTTCATTTATTCACGACGAGCTCGAAAAATACGACGAAAATATTTTTGTACCCTTTCGCTAAATTGCAAAAACTCGTCGAGAGAAAATTCTCCGTTTTTTTTTTTAGTCGTTATCGTTGGTCCCAAAGCGTCGAGATTGCCGAGAGTCAAACAGCGACTACAGTATCACGGATGCTTTTTTAAAAAATTGTTAAAAAATGAAAATACTGGTATTTCATTCATTCCCATCGACCTCGAAAAATACGACAAAAATATTTTCGTCCCCTTTCACAAAATTTCAAAAACTCGTCGTGAAAATTCTCCGTTTTTTTTTTTAGTCGTTATCGTGTGTCCCAAAGCGTGGAGATTGCCGAGAGTCAAACAGCAGCGACTCCAGCGTCACGGGTGCTTCGACCTTCGGGGGCCGTGTTTACCCGGGCGCTCGCACGGGGCTGGGGGGGAACCACCCCCGAGGAGCTTTGGCTTTCGCGTGTGCCCCGGCATTACATGCGCTTCGGCTCTTTGACTTCCCGACTGTTGCCCCGCCGCCGCCGTTAGCGCAGCTACGGAGCTCTCACGTTGCCCGACTCCTCCTGACGCTCGAAGATAAGTGTAACGCGTAGTCAGCGGGAAGTCCGGTCGGGGTTACGATAAGCTCGGTCGCCTCGTTCTACACGCCCCCCCCCCCTTAACCCCCCCCCCCCCTCACCGCCCCTTCGCTCGTCCCTTCACCCAGTTCGGGTTACACAGTCGCGAAATTACACCGATCCAGACACACAAACCGGTCAGGTAGTGTTAGGTCTCCGGGGCCGAGGGAGGAGAGGAGGAGAGGGGGAGGAGGGGGAGGAAGGGGACTCGGTGTATACATAACATTAGGTGTACGTGAACGTTCCACCCGTTGGATATGAACCAACCTACGGCGACGTTCTATTCTTGCTCCCTGCGTTATATATACAGGGTGATTCAGAATGTTTTTGTCAGCCGTTGAGGAAAAATAGTTGACCATCTCGAGAACACAGTTACTTAGCCGTTTTTCGTAATTCGCAATATTTATTTATTGACAAGCATTAGAAAAAAAATTAACCAATGGGGACAAATGAATGAATGAATATTTAAAAAATACTATTTATTTATAGTATTTATAGTATTTTTTAAATATTCGTTTATTTATGTTCTCATTGGTCTACTGGTTTATTTATTTATTTATTTGTTCCTGTTGGTCTATTTTTTTCAAATTTTCAATAAATAAATAAATATTGCAAATTAACAAAAACGGCTGAATAATTTCGTTTCCGAGGTGCTAAACTGTCATTCTTCAACGGCTGACAAAAACATTCTGAATCAGCCTGTATATGACTTTGTACATATAGATATATATGACTTTGTACGTATAGATATATATACACAGTCGTATAGATGTATGGATAGACATATATATGTCTACGCGAGGTGTCACGTGCAGGTTAAAGCGTGACCCGTTTAGTGCTCGTAAGGTCATGACACGAACGACGACGACGACGACCGACGACGACGACTACGACGAGGAGAACGAGGTCCCGACGCGGTGGCGGCTTTAATAGCCTCCTCTCGCACCTGTACAATACTTTTTATTGTTTTTTTCCTCCGCGTGCGTTTCCTTTTTTTTTTTTTCGTCGCCGAGTTCCTTCCTCGTTTCAGTGTAGCCTGTAACTCGGGGGAGGAGGGCACAGGGGGGAAGGGGGGTCGAACGACCTTGCCAGATCCGCCGTTAGCTCCTCCACTCACTCTTCCACGCTGCAATAACAATATGAACCTCCATTCCTGCTCCTTTCATTTTTTTTTCTCTTTTGATGGGCGAAGATCCGGACGAGCCTAATGACGTTTGGCGGGTTTTTATATCCCAACGCACTTCAATCTCATACATGGCTATATGGCGGGTTTCTTTAGGGGCGTTGTTATTGGTTGTGGAACACGCGGTGGAATTTTTTTTTTTAGTTACGATTTACGGATAGGCGATGGACATTTCCGAGGATCAGCCGATTTTTTTTTACTATTTTTACGATTTTTTTGACTATAGGAAATGAAAATAAAAAAAATTGAGATAAATTTGTAGCTCCGTGATAAGGGGTGGAGATCAAAATAACGAATGACCAAAAAGCGAATGGCCAAAATAACGAATTTAAAACTGATGGACGTTTAAATCTAGAATAATCATCATTAAAAAATTATCTATTTTAGTAATTCGCTATCCTGATCATTCGCTATTTGAACTGCATTTTAATAAAATGAGGGGTCAAAGTACCGAATGACCAAAAAGCGAATGGCCAAAATAACGAATTTCAAAATGACGGACGTTTAAATCTAGAATAACCATCATTACAAAATTAGCTATTTCAGTCATTCGCTATTTTAACTGCATTTTAATAAAATGTGGGGTCAAAGTACCGAATGATCAAATAACGAATAGCTAAAATAGCGAATAGCCAAAATAACGAATTAAAAAATGATGGACGTTTAAATCTAGAATAACCATCATTAAAAAATTAGCTATTTTAGTCATTCGCAATCTTGATCATTCGCTATTTTAACTGCCCTTTAATAAAATGTGGGGTCAAAATACCGAATGATCAAATACCAAATTGCTAAAATAGCGAATTCCGTAATAATAATCATTCTAGATTTGGACGTTCGTTAGTTCAAAATTCGCTATTTTGGCCATTCGCTTTTCATTCGTTATTTTGATTCCCACCCGTGAAAGGCATAATTATTAATGACTGTGCGAAAGTAACTTACCGAGCTGGACGCACATCTTGGGCCTGACGTTTTCCTGCCAGGCGGCGAGTCCAAAGCCGAGCATCGCGACGACGCACCAGCACAGCGCGTGAAGGTGGCCGACGGTCGCCGGCTGCTGCATCGCGCGGTATTATTTATCGCACGTGGTTCGCACACACACAAAAACTCACTCACACACACACACGGGACTCTCCTTCCCTCAACGTGTGCAGTGTGCTACTCGTTTCCCAAATTCACGAACTCACTATCCACAAAACTCACACACCTTAAAACACCCAACACACCGGAAACACAAAACACACACAGCGCACAGTAACACAGCCAATCAGAGCGCTCGGCTCGCCGCACAGGGACGAAAAACTGAACCACGGACGAAAAAAAAAACCAGCACAGAGCGCAAAATTCCAGTGTTAGGTCACAAAACAGAGGCAACGAAAATTCCGCACGCGAAATATCCGCCGACGCAACTCCTCCTCCTCCTTCCTCAGTCACTGAAGGAAAAGCGCAAAGCGAGTCACTGAATCCGTTTGCGATCCTCTTCCGTGGGAATAAAAAAAGCGCCTCTGTCGATCGACAAAAATAGGAACGGAAAAAAAAACGCACGGACAAACGGTTTGTCTCACTTGACGCGGTCGATCGGCTGAACTTTTGCGCTGCGGCTGCTGCTGCTGCAACGAATCAGAGTCTCGTAGCGGCTGATGCGCCTAGCGTCGTCGGTCGAGTCGTCGAAGTTCTCGACGCTTGACGCTACTGCTGCTGCTTCGGCTGCTTCGGCTGATGGGAGGAGGCGGAGGACACGGTTCGCTCGGTTGGTGGATTGCATATCGTCGTCCAGTCGTTAATTCACCCAACGCGATCCAATTTGCCTTCCCGCGCCAATGGCACTCCCCGCCCGCCTCGTGGCTTCCCTCCCCGCGTCGCCCGCTCGCTTCATGCGTTCCGACTCAGATTTTTCTCCAAAAAAAAAAATCCGAAAAATCTATATTCTGGAATATGTCGATTTATTCTCCTCCTTCGACGTTGGTTCAAATCCTTCGCGTTTTTTGTCTTCCTTCACTTCCGCTCACTTCGAAGCCGCCCGGACACTCACTAAGCTCGACACTGGTTGCTTAGATTTTTCCCAAAAAAAAAAGCACCGAAAAATCTATATTCTCGAATATGTCGTTTTATTCTCCTCTCGATTTATTCTCCTCCTTCGGCGAAGGTTCGAATCCTCACGTCGGTATTTTTTTTTCCTCCTGTTCGGCGGCGGTTCGAATCCTCACTTCGGTATTTTTTTTTTTTTTTTTTTTTTTCCTTCTCTTTGGCTCACTTCGAAGGCGCCCGGACACTCACTAAGCTCGACACTGGTTGCTCCGCGTGCTGCGCGATGTGATCACGGACGCGCCTCCGGGACTGCACTGACGTTGGCTGCTGCTGCCGATGGTGGCGACGGTGGCGGCGGCGGCGTCGCAGCAGCTGTGGCGGCAGCGGTGAGGGACCCCGACACTTACACTCTGCTTACACGCACTCACTCACGCACACTCTCTATGCGTTCGTTCGTACGCCGGACGAGTGAAAGACGGAGAGAGGGGGATTCCCGTAGGGTGGAAACACGAGCGAGAGACGTCGATGCGTGCGCCGCTGCTATTCCTCTCTCTCTCTCACTCTCTCTTTGTCGCTCACACTGCGCCCTTCGTTTTCGCTGCCGGTTTACCGATGGCTACGTGCATCCACATTGGATATATTTTTTGGGAGCGAGCGAGAGGAGGGATATTGCATAATATGTACACAATGTCAATGTATATCATATATACGTATCTATACACGTGTATTTTTTATACACACGTACACGGATATTTTTTTTTCGTGTCTGTGAGTGTGGATTTTGTATCATATATAGATGTATCTATACACGTGTATTTTTTATACACGTACACGTATATATTTTTTTCGTCTCTGTGAGTGTGGATTTTGTATCACATAGACGTATTTATACACGTGTATTTTTTTATACACGTTGTACGTATATTTTTTTTTCGTCTCTCTGAGTCTGTGGATTTTGCGGGGGAAAGACAACGGTTCGCCCTTGCTGCGTGGGTGGACTGGGATAATAAAAAGTGGAGAGAGAGAGAGCCGCGAGACACCGAAAGGCCAGTCGCGGAGGGGGAAAGGGTTGAGAGGATACGTGGAGATTTTTTTTCTTCTTTGCTTCCTCTTCTTCCTCTTCTCTTCTTCGTCGAGA
Organism: Itoplectis maculator; assembly: GCA_964034905.1. NCBI lineage: Eukaryota > Metazoa > Arthropoda > Insecta > Hymenoptera > Ichneumonidae > Itoplectis > Itoplectis maculator. Next base: position 458,979 of record OZ035853.1, on the reverse strand, counting down.
GAGGGGAGTGCGGGGAGAGGGGTTGGAGCGACGGAGCTGGTGTCCCTCGCTGACAACGCTGCGTCCACGAGGCTCGACGAGAATTTTCCGAATGCCGGTGACGATGGAGGTTGGGGATTGGTTGTCGCCGCCGCCGATGCTTCCTATTCGGCGCTGACGGTCGTTGTCCGTCTATGGCGCGCGACCCACGGGCCGGTGATTATCTCCTCCTTGGCGCGGCGAGCGGAGACGACGAGGGGGATGAGAGGACTACGGCGAACGTATCGCCGTCACACGCCGGCAACCTGAAAATCAACGAGCCAAATGTAATCAGTATGCATTGACGGCGGGAAAATTGTGAAGGGGGACGATTGGGAGGCGGCAAATTGGTGGATCGTGTGTGGCGCGCGTGAGTGGATGGAAATAACGCGGTTTTTTTTCTTTGGGGTGGGGCTATATGGACTACTGTTTTTTGATTTTGAAAAAAAAAAAAAAAAAAAAAATGTTGCCGAACAGTTTGTCATAAATCGTAGATCTGGCCGCCGGGCCGAAAACCGCCCAAATCGGGGTCACGAAATTTATTTTTTCAAAATATCGACTTTTAACCTATACCATTGTTCTCAAGTCGCATATTCTACCCCTGAAAACACTGGTTACAACCCTTTTTTAGTTGATTTTGAAAAAAAAAATTTTTGGCCGAACAGTTTGTCAGAAATCGTAGATCTGGCCGCCGGGCCGAAAACCGCCTAAATCGGGGTCACGAAATTTATTTTTTCAAAATATCGACTTTTAACCTATACCATCGTTCTCAAGTCGCATATTTTACCCCTGAAAACACTGGTTACAACCCTTTTTTAGTTGATTTTGAAAAAAAAAATTTTTGGCCGAACAGTTTGTCAGAAATCGTAGATCTGGCCGCCGGGCCGAAAACCGCCTAAATCGGGGTCACGAAATTTATTTTTTCAAAATATCGACTTTTAACCTATACCATCGTTCTCAAGTCGCATATTTTACCCCTGAAAACACTGGTTGCGACCCTTTTTTAGTTGATTTTGAAAAAAAAAATTTTTTGGCCGAACAGTTTGTCAGAAATCGTAGATCTGGCCGCCGGGCCAAAAACCGCCTAAATCGGGGTCACGAAATTTATTTTTTCAAAATATCGACTTTTAACCTATACCATCGTTCTCAAGTCGCATATTCTACCCCTGAAAACACTGGTTACAACCCTTTTTTAGTTGATTTTGAAAAAAAAAAAATTTTTGGCCGAACAGTTTGTCAGAAATCGTAGATCTGGCCGCCGGGCCGAAAACCGCCTAAATCGGGGTCACGAAATTTATTTTTTCAAAATATCGACTTTTAACCTATACCATCGTTCTCAAGTCGCATATTCTACCCCTGAAAACACTGGTTGCGACCCTTTTTTAGTTGATTTTGAAAAAAAAAATTTTTTGGCCGAACAGTTTGTCAGAAATCGTAGATCTGGCCGCCGGCCCAAAAACCGCCCAAATCGAGGTCACGAAATTTATTTTTTCAAAATATCGACTTTTAACCTATACCATCGTCCTATACAAATTAAGACTTAATTCTTAAAATTGTAAAAATTATTTACGTGGCCGAATATCAGCCAATTTATTTTTTGCGCGAAATGTCATTATTTTTGTTATTCCTATGTCTATAAACATCAACAAACATATCGTTTGCGGTGACGAATATCGGTCAAACACGGATGTCAACGTCGATTAATACAGGAACGACGAAAATCACGAAACTGGGGGGGGGGGGGGGGGAGATTGGAAAAAAAAATCAAACGAGGCGAAAACACGCACTCGGGAAGACTCGCCGATCGCTCGGCCGGCGCCGAATGGCAAATGCTCTGCGCGCTGCGCTCTGCTCTGCTCTCTCTGCACCAGCGAAGCGAACCGACGGTCAAAACAGCCGCGCGGAACTGACGAGCGAGTTGTTCCCCCGGCGCTCGACCCCCTCCCCCCCCCCCCTCCCCCCTTTCCCGTGTGTTTTCAATATTTGCCGTAGCCCTGGGTACATAATTATCGGTATGTGCGTTTCACCGAGAGCAGATCAAATAGAAAATAGAGGCGACGCGCGATTCGCGTGTGCGTTTGCCCGCGCGCGCGCGCATGCGCACACGCGATTCGCATACGCGCCGTAGGAACCAAACTCAGCGGTGTACTCGCGAAATTCCCGGGATATCGATGAAATAATTAAAACACACGCAACGATCGAACGCATCGCTGACAATTGACGCAGATTCGGCGCTGTGTGTTCGAATATCATTTTCATGCTCGTTTCAATCGCTCCGATTAGTTTTTTGTCAGTTGCGTCTCCGCGCAGCTTGACCTATACCACTTGGAACTCTTGCGTCGCAGTCGTAGCCTTCGCATTGGTAGCGAATGCTATCGGAAAATTTATAAAATTCTTTCTAGCGAATTGTATCCTTAAGAAAAAAATTGGGAAGCATGATTCAAACGTTTTTGGAAATTATTATTATTATTATTCTTTCGCCTCGAACTTTCGATTTTTCGGGCAAATATTAATGCTTTTCGGAATAGGAAACAAATTTTTTTTCACCGAAAATTCAAAAACACCAGATCCGCGAGTCCAATGGTGTTTTACAAAAAAAAAATGTTTCTCGCGAATTGCATCCACAAGAAATAAATTGGGAAGGATGACTCAAACATTTTTGGACATTATTATTATTATTATTATTTTCGCCTCGAATTTTCGATTTTTCGGGCAAATAACAATGCTTTTCGAAAAGTTAATGTTTGAAAATCGCAACAATTTTTTTTAACAAAAAATTCAAAAACACCAGTTCCGCGAATCCAATGGTTTTACGCGCCGATGGTCAGAAAAACTATATTCGCAAAGTTACAATCTCATCTGTTGAGGGGTTAACTCGCCGCTGGGATTCTGTTCTCTACGCTAACGCAAAGGTTGCGGCGAGGCGAGGAAAGAGGAGCCGAGAGAGTAGAGAGAGAGAGAGGAGTGCAGCGAGTGCGGTTCGTCGGAGGCGCTCGACAACTTCCCGATACCGCGATATTTGTATAATGAGCTTAAAGCCCTCCACCACCGTTCAGCGTTGAATGAACGCGACTCCGGTGAAGCGGCGGCGGCAGCGACGACCTTTCGCCCGGCTCTCAGTTCGCCTATAACCCGCAGCGCTACCGCGAATCGCGGCGTCGGGGGTAGTGGGTAACGAGTGCGGAACGAGCTTGCGATGACGGAGAGAGAGAGAGAAAGCCAAGGCCAGTATCCAATTAAGATTCGCCGTTGAAATGCGGCCGCGCTGTGACGCTCAATTCGCGCGGCGGCGGCGGAAGCGGCAGAAGCGTCGCTGCTAGTAGTACAGCCATCAGGTAGTAGCTATGCTGTACACGACCAGCAGCGGCAGCAGCAGCAGCGTAGCCTCGGGCCCGGAGCATTGAATTCTCGGGGGATTCGCTGGCGAGAAAATGGTTTGTGCCAGAGCAGCAGGAATAACGCGACGAGGCAGCAGCAGCAGCAGCAGCAGCAGTAGCAGCGATGGCTGAAGCACACTGGGCCATTAATCGAGCGATGAACGCAGCTCTCTCTCTATGCGTATACCGCACATATCTACCAAATACCCATGGGTGGAAAAAACATTCTGAATCACCCTGTATACAAATGCATACAATATACAATTGTGTGCGTACGCGCAAATGTCTGCCACTAGATCTATGAGACTTTTCGCGACGGTACAATGGCCTCGTTGTTGCCTCCTCTCCGCAGTAGCCTCTGGCTTTTGCGGATATCAATTTCGCGCGGCGCGACGCTCACGACTCGCGAACGCTAAAAAAAGAGGAAGGGCGGTCGGAAAGTCAAACCGACGTTTGACTCTGTTTCGTTGGGCATCGAAGATGAATTTTTTTTTTCACTCTCGCGAAATTCAGATAAAAACGACGTTTGACTCTGTTTCGTCGGGCATCGAAGATGGATTTTTTTTTCACTCTCGCGAAATTCAGATAAAAATCAGCCCAGATGGAAAAATCTCGATGAAAAAACGTGTCTCTCTGGAAACGCAAATACAAAACTCATTACATTGCATTCGACTAATTCGACCCCCGCAAAACTGCTGCAGAAACGACAACAACAAAAGCAACGAAAACAACAGCATCAGCAAAATGTTCAGGAAAAAAGGTGCGTGCGAACATGGAATAAAAGTCGTAGGATTAAAATGACTTTTTCTCTCGATAATAAACGGGAAAAAAGGGAGAGGGCCGTGGGATATAGGGAGGGGGGAGGGGAAAGGTTGGGGGGGGGGGATAAAAGTTAAAGCTCTCGCTGCAGGTGCACAGAGGGACTTTTCCAGTGCAACGAGGCCGAAGTGAAAGGCAAGAGTTAAGGGGGTGGGGGAGGGGGGCACGGTGGAAAGGAGAGGGGGAGGGGGGGTTGAAGGAGCAGAGAAAAGTATAGTGGAAAAGTTACGGGAGGTAACACCCCCCCCCCCCCCCCCCACCCCCTACCACCCCTTTTTCCCCCTATACCTCACTCCCCGCTATCCGACCTAGTGGAGGGTAGGCGGAATCGCGTTCGTGGAACAGACAACTTCATCGCTGCTCTGCCTCTGCCTCTGCCTCTGCTTCTGCCGCAACGTTCGAGTCGGTTAGGTGGTCGCTCGATTTTTCGCGCGTGCAACGTCGAAACGCGCTGTTGGAAGTGACGCGCCGAGAACACCGAGAGAGGAAGCGACGATATATATACACGTCACTTATATACTATATACCCACGCATATATATATATGGAGACTGTAGGTACTGTTTTATGTATGCGTTATGTATATATATGGGCAAAGACTAACATATATCGATAGTCACATACGCACAGCCGCGTGAAGAGCGACGAGAGAGAGAGAAGGAGAGAGACGAGAGAGACGAGAGAGAGAGAGAGGGAGAGCGAGACAGGAAGGCTGAGCGAGTCCAGGGATCAATAGCCGAACAACGGGGATACGTCGGTTGGGAAACGTCGGGAATGCGGTCGGCTGTACCAGACCGGTGAACCCGAAAGTGCTACGTTGCACAAGTATATCTCGGTCTACGCACGCACATTGTGCGCGACCGAGAGACTCGGCGAACCGGCGAGCGAGCCCCTAGCCCCCCCCCCCCCCCCCCCCTATCCCAGGACTCCGACGCATATCCTCCAATCAGAGACTGGTATTAACGCCGCTGAGAACATTAGTTTTCCACAGTCGAAATTGTACGCGATTCGAACCAGTCGAACCAGTCGCCGCAGATTTTTCGCGCGGGGGAAGGGGGGAGGGGGAAGAGGGGGGGGGGGAGAGGGCGGAGAGGGTAAAATCTATGAAAGCAATTAAAAATACGATAATTTGGAAATGCCCCGGGAATTTGGATTAATTAAATTCGGGAATATCAATTGGGTTATTTTTTTCCTCCTTTTTTTAATGACGGCCAAATATGGATGAGGTTAATGGGACAGTGAGAGAGAGAGAGAGAGAGAGAGAGAGAAGGAGAGAGAAAAAAAATGCGAAAGGCAATATCGAGACGCGGGTGAGGCCGGTTGGAAAATTTAATTGTGGCGATTTTGTACGCATCGAGTTGTCGCGATTAATTGATAGGCGAAATTTGTTGGTTCGGTTCGAGGGGAAAAAAATGAGAGACCATTTTTTTAATTTTCATTTCAGCTTTTTTGCAATAGCTAAGGTTGTATTTAACTATAAATTAATAGTTACCAGTATCTTTTATTTCTCTTTGTGCACCGATCATTCCCAACAGTCAACCGAGCCTCTAAAAAAAAAAATTAATACCAGCGATTTTTCGCATCAATACATTGACAACCCGGATCTCCCGCTGATCTGTACTAATCGTTCGAGCACCGAAATGGCCAACGACGTGGGCGGCTGATAAAACAATTATTGTTCGCCAGGTGCGGCGAGATTACGAAACACGGACAGGGGCCATTTTTTTTTCGGTCATATTTTTCCGTATCAGGCGTCGGACACACATGCGAATCGCGGAGGGGAAAGAGGGAGGGTGGGTGTCGAGGGGGGAGGGGGCGGGGGGGGGGGGGGAGGTTCTCGTGGCGCAGGGAAAAATGGCCAAACAAAGGGATTAAAAGATGCGCGGCGCCGGCGCCGAGAGTACAATGTCCCCGCGTGACACCCTCGTTCGCTCCTCCGATAAGTCGTCTCCCCGACCGAACAAAGTGGGTACAGCGAAAAGAGATAACATTTTTTTTTATTAAAAAAAAATAAAAAATAAAAGTAATGCAGCGAAAACAGTAGATTAGTTTTTACACGGAAATCTTTTTTTTTTTTTTTATTAAAAAAATAAAATAAAATAAAAGTAATGCAGCGAAAACAGTAGATTAGTTTTTACACGGAAATCTTTTTTCCTCTCGCTCGTCGGCACAAAAGGCAACTTAATGCCCCCCGCGAATACGGGAGAATTAATATTGACAAAGACACAGATATAAAAAAAAGAGGGGGGCACAGGAGGGGGCTCGAGCAATTTTGCATAGAAATTGCAAAGCACAAAGTCAAACGAAGTTTGACTCCCCGCCGAGAGGGCAGGGAGTGAAAGGGGGGGGGAGGGGGAGGGGAGGATATTCCGAGAAACGTAATAAGGAACCTCTTTCGGATCCGGGGAATATAAATTATTTCTCATGCGGAACGCAACCGCGCGCGGAGGGCACTTTTGCGTTCGTTCGTTGGCAGTCTTCGAATGTGAGTGACTTTTCTGTGCTGCGCAGGTCCCTCTCTCTCGCTTTTGCCTTTAATGCGTTTAGGATGACGTTTTTTTTTTTTTTTTTTTTCTTGAAGGGCGTCTATTTTTCTCTCTTTTACGTTTCCTCTCTTTTTATCTGTCTATATAAAACATGTATTGGTGTGTGTTTTATATGTGATTTTTTTTATATATGTAATCCACACAAACATATATATAAATACATGCTTTATCCTCTATTAAAAAGTTTGATGTTTAATATCGAGAAATTTGGCAGTTTGGCAGAAAAAAAAATCGTTTTTCGCGTTCTTCTCCTCGAATTTTCGATTTTTCGGGCAAACACCTGTCGTTTTTGGAATCAGCGGGAAATTTCCCATCGGATAGGGTTTTTAAACTTGGCGAAATCGAAAATTTTTTTTTCGCAAAAAACGCAAGGGGTACCCCTTCTAAAAATTTGCGATTTTTGAGAGACAACTTTAAAAATCTGCAAAAAATCAAGAAATTGAGATATCGCGTTCCGCCTGGCGGTATTCTCTTCGTTGAAGAGTCTTCTTTCGAATGCAAAAAGAAAATCCCGATTATATTCATCCAAAGAAAAATTACACCGATTTTAGTAAAGTGCCAAAATTGGGCAAAAGTGAAAAATCGTTTTTCGGGTTTTTCTCCTCAAATTTTTTATTTTTCGGGCAAAAACCGGTCATATTTGGAATCAGCGGGAAATTTCCCATCGGATAGGGTTTTGAAACTTGCCGAAATCGAAAATTTTTTTTTTCACCCAAAAAACCGGCAAGGGGTACCCCTTGCAAAAATTTCGATTCATGAGGGTCAACTTTAAAAATTTGCAAAAAATTGAGGAATCGAGATATCGCGTTCTGCCAGGCGTCATTCTCTTCCTTGAAGAGTTATCTTTCGAATAGAAAAAGAAAATCTAGATTCCATTCGTCCAAATAAAAATGACATCGATTCTAGTGAAGCGTTAAAATTCGACAAAAGTGAAGAACATTTTTCGCGTTTTTCGTCTCGAAATTTTTTTTTTTTCGGGCAAAAACCGGTCATATTTGGAATCAGCGGAAAATTTCCCGTCAGATAGGGTTTTAAAACTTCGTTAAATCGAACTTTTTTTTTTCGGCAAAAATCGCAAGGTTCTTATCCAAGGGTCTTAGGTCCTAGTATAGAAAAATGAGCATAAATACCTATATCTATGTACTGATATATATGGGTGTGTATATTGTACATGAAGAACGTGTATATACGCGTGTTATATGTATATGTTACGTTCTTTCAGTGCGAGCGTTAAGGTTTCATTGCTCGAGCAGAAAAGAAGAGCCCGGGAGCGTTACGACCGCACAAAGTAGCCGGGAAACCCGGGAGCCGACTGAAACACCGGCGGAGAGATCCGACATAACAAATACAGGCTGCTGCCCCGGCTCTCGACGCTCTGCTGTGTGCGGCGCGCAAAAATTCTGTAAAAATTCAATGAGACACGCGCTGGTCGTCTCTGTTCCCTGCCCCCCTCCCCCCTATACCAACCCACTCGCCCCCTTGAAAATATTCATGCGAGCGGCGGGCGCACGCGAAAGGGATGGAATTTGCAAAAAAGAGGGGAGAAAAAAATGAAGAGAGAGGAGATTGAAACCCCAGCCGAGGGCGCCGAGGGTGGTGATGGTGGTGGTGGTGGTGGTGGTGGTGGTGGTGGTGGTTTCGCTCGCCGCGCGGTTTGAGTGCGAGCTCGTCGCTTTGGGACGACGAGAACTTTTGATATTAAGCCGCGCGGCGCGAAATTGGCCGCCGGTTTTTCGGCAGAAGCGGCGATTGTTGAAAGTTCCGTCGGTAAACAAGAGCGACGATTCTGATGAATGATGAATTTGGATGGAATTATTTTTTGAGTTTTGTGGTATGATTTTTTTTGTGAGGCAGAGATCATTTTTTTGGGGAAAGCTGATGAATGATTTTTTTTTCGTGAGACAGATCATTTTTTTGGGGAAAGGATTGACGTTTTTTTTAGTGGCAGTCAAAAGCATCGAAATGTCAATTTTTTTTTTTTTTTTCGCTATCCACTCGACTCGAGCCAGTAACTTGATTTCCACTCGCCGCGGTATCTCCGACTGGAAACGTTTTTCCCTCTCGTTCCCCTAATCCCTCGATCTTATAACCCCCCCCTCCCCCCTCCCCCCAAGATTCACATCCAATTTCACTGATTTAAATAAAAGCTTCCCGGGGCCCGGACGAAGTCTCGGCAGTCTCGATATTTGTAAACCATCGTCCAATTTACCAACCAATTCGGCGGAAAATTCAATGAGTTACGCGCGGACTCGAAATACCGTGTACGCGATTGCATGGAGGGGTGGGGGGACAAAAATGGAAAATATCGATGGAACGGAAAGCCACAATGATCGGACGACACTTTACGAGCGCGGAAACGAACGAGAAGCGGTGAGTCTCCTGAATATACATTCCCGGGTGAGTCATCGACGGCGGAGGAAACACGTAGAGACATGGAGGGGGAGGGGAGGGTGAGAGAAAAGGACAGAGAACGGGAGGAAGAGGGAAAGAGACGGGAAACAGGAGAGAGATGAGAGACGGAGACAGAGAACAGGAGAAGGAGAGACAGAAATATAGGACAGGAGAAAGAGAGAAAGAGACAGAAATATAGGACAGGAGAAAGAGCGAAAGAGACAGAAATATAGGACAGGAGAAAGAGCGAAAGAGACAGAGAACAGAAGAAAGAGAGAAAGGGACAGAGAACAGGAGAAAGAGAGAAAGAGACAGAGAACAGGAGAAAGAGCGAAAGAGACAGAGAACAGGAGAACGAGAGGAAGAGACAGAGAACAGGAGAACAAGAGAAAGAGACAGAAAACAGGAGAAAGAGAGAAAAAGACAGAGAACACGAGAAAAAGGGACTGAGACAGAGAACAGGAGAAAAGGAGACAGAAATGCAGGACAGGAGAAAAAGAGAAAGGGACAGAGAACACGAACAAGAGAGACAGAAACATAGTACAGCAGAAAGAGGGAAAGAGACAGAGAACAGGGAAAAGAGAGAAAGAGATAGCGAACAGGAGAAAGAGAGACAGAAGAGAACAGGACGAGGGTGTGGCGAGGCGGAGACGCGGACCGCGTGCCGCGCGCCGGTAATGTACACGCGTCATCTCGCGAGTGAGCGAACGCGGCGAGCTTACACGAGCCACGGAAAACGAGGGGCCAACAGCGGTGGCAGCGGCGTTGGTTGGCAGGAGAAACGAGAGCTGCTGCTGCTACGCGCGCTCGCTTCTGTGGTAAGAACGAATGGACGCGTGCGTCGAGAGCGCCGCTGCCGCTGCCGCTGCACTCGCGGATGAATAATGCATTTAATAAGTTGTCCCCCTTCGGCGCTCGTATCCTCTGAGCCGTCGCTCGTATTCGTCCGGCGCGTTCGACAAACACGGGGAAATAACGATAATTAAAAAAAATGAAAGAGCCGAAGCGCTCGGAGGCCGTTAAACCGCATCCCGAGGCTCTGGCCGCCGCGTTTGTTATTTAATACGCAGCAGTTCGGCGGTTGTGTTCGGTTGGTCGGGAAAATTCTGTAAACGGGGGGTTGAGTAATTTTCGAGAACGCGTAAATTATTTTAACCAGCGAAGTGCGAATTTTTGCTTTTGCTTCATCATAGAGGAAACTTTGTTTTTGGTGGAATAACAAATTTTCGAAAATTAGAATTTTACAGCATTATTGAAGTATAAAAAAAATCGCGTAAATTATTTTAACCAGCGAAGTGCGGATTTTTGCTTTTGCTTCATCATAGAGAAAACTTTGTTTTTGGTGGAATAACAAATTTTCGAAAATTAGAATTTTACAGCATTTTTGAGGTATAAAAAAAAATGTTGACAAGAGTTTTTCGCAGAAGCGTTGGTTTCGAGCACAAACAAAACGCGAGCTAAATAACTTGCGAGAAAATTAACCAACGCCCAGAATCAAGATTCCTGAGAGAGAACCGCTTCGTCGTCGTCGAGCCACTCGACTTGATTACGAGAAATAATTTTAATTACCTTAATCATACGTACCGGCGAATTAACGTTGATTAAAGCGACAAAGTAAAGAAAAACACACACACATTGAAAAACAGTTCAATGTTTGCATAAAAAATTGTCAGGAGGTCGATGTCCCTTTTTACTACTTCGATGAATTTTTGTTAATACCATTTTGCATCATTTTTTTTTTCTTTCATTTTTTTTTCGCGTAAAATGTAAAGTCTCTGTATGCACTTTGGGGGCGGAAGTGAAGCTCCGCTTCCTGCCGGACTCGACGTCATCCCCTCCCCCTTCGCCTCTCCCCCTCCTCGCGTTTTTCTTCCTTCTTCTTCTCCTCTCGCGAGCATCGTAAACCGTGTAGGCAAGATAGAGGTGCGGTATATACATATATATACAACGTATATATACACACACTAATACATTATATAGCTATAGACATTTACCCGCAGAGCGAGGATAGAGTGGATAGTATATGGCGTATAAATTCGACGTTTCGGAAAATTTTACAACTTCCGTAGTTACGTAGCGTGTGTGGTTTAGTGTTAGCGCTTGCCGTGTATGCGAGTAATGTATGCGCGTCGGAGGCTAAAATTCGCGAGAGCGAAAGGACAGAAGACGCGGCTCTGGTGTCTCGTGGACGGCCCTCGTGGGGGCCACCGGCGATCGCCTCGTGACTCTTCGACGCTGCTCGACGGCCCCCCTCGAAGGCCCCCCCCCCCCCTACTCCACTTCCTTCGCTATCTGTCCTATCGCGTGGCGTGTACAAACTGCTGCAGCTGCATCGCGTCTGCCGGTCGGAAAAAGCTTAGCGCACGACCCGGCGTCCAAGGTTCGATGAAGGTCGAGCAGACACGAGACGAGAGGATAAATTCAGTGAAAGAGACACTGAGACAGTGAAAGAGAGCAACGAAGAATCGTGGGCTATTTTTTTTTATTACACAGAGAGAGAAATAAAAGATACTGGTAACTATTAATTTATAGTTAAATACAACCTTAGCTATTACAAAAAAGTTATCTGTACTAATTATTTATAATCAATGCAACAGTTAATAATAGTTATGGCTTAATAGTTGCGTAAACTATCTCGATTTCTCTCAGTGTACCAGTGGAAAATATACTGGAAAATACATATAAAAAAAGAAAAAAAAATAGTAAAAATAATAGTAAAAAAAAAAAGAAAAAAATAGCAAAATAATAGTAATAATAGTAAAAAATAGTAAAAATATATAAATTTTTAAATCGTCGACGCTTCCGAAAAGGTGAAACGTGTGAACAATTTTAGTGACAGTTTAGTGATTAAAGACGGAGATGAAATATTGAATAAGATGGAACGAAACCCTAAAATAAGATTAATTCACCGCTGCCGAGTGAAGCACTGAAAAATTCAGACTAAAATATACCCGTGACAATCCTGAAAACTGAATAATTCGTATCCGACGAGTATGAAATATTGCCCAAGTAGTAGTAATATTTTAATAAATTTAATTGGAATTGAAACATGAATTAAATCAGGGCTTTTACACGAAATTATGTAAAGGTTTAATTAAATTGGCATTCCATTGATTAAAAGCATTTATTAGTAAAAATGATAATGTGGTTAAATATGAGAAAGTAAAATGAATATTAGTGAAATTTATATGGTGTTCCGAATAATTAGCTGTCTTGATCAGATTTATTTTTCAGAGCGAATTGAGTACCGTTGCCGAGGAAAGTGACTGCCGCGTTCAAACACAGAAGAAAGACGATTAAGGAGGTCCAGTCGTATAGTATTCATTTTGCATAAATTCGAGAAAAATCAGAAAGAATTACGAATACTTCTTGATGATATAAAAATCTGAAAAAATGCATGCACATCAAAGGTACTGAAAAGATTAATTTTGCATAATAATAATTGCAAAATGTTATATACAAATTGATGAAAAAAAAATTGTTGCACAAATTTCTCGGAAACCCAAATTTTTTTATCAATGAAAATACTTCGTTTATTTTTCTGAGCACGTATGAATTTTTTCAGATTTTTAAGTTCACTTTGAATTTTGTATGAAAAAAAAACGCAAATATCAAACTGAACTTAAAAATCTGAAAAAATTCATACGTACTCAGAAACATAATAGAAGCATTTTCATAAAAAAAAAAAAATCGGGTTTCCGAGAAATTTGTTGAACAATTTTTTTTTTTCATCAATTTGTTAATAACATTTTGCAATTATTAATATGCAAAGTTAATCTTTTAAGTACCTTTAATGTGCATGCACTTTTTAAGATTTTTATACCATCAAGAAGTGGTTGCAATTATTACTCGTTTTTCTCGAATTTATGCGAAATGGACTCTATATGACTGGACCTCCTTAATCGGCTCCCCCTTCGCCGGTCAATCGTTCTCTGTGTATTTAGACGAGAACAAAGGCAAAATTGCGCCTCTTGCGCCGGGTGCAACGCGTAAAGCGTCGCTCGTTTATATACACAATACGGATTGCGAGATGAAGGTATAAACAGAGCAGCGGGAAAGCCAGGAAAGGCGACTGCGGCGTTGCGGCCGTTTTCGTAAAACGTCCAGATGCGGCAGCAGCCGCAACAGCAGCGACAGCAGCGGCAGCAGCAACGGCAGCACCAGTAACGAGCGGCAGCTTCCGGAAACGATAAATACTCTCTCGGTTGGCGCTCTAATCCAGGCGTGTAAACACGCGCGAGGCGCGGCAGCCGCCGCGAGCGCCGGTACCGTCATTACCCGAGCTGCACAGTCAACCTCACCATTATATACAAGTTATACCATTTTTTTCCCCTCAAATATCTTTGATGTCCATGGATAGAGGACATTTCCTTTCAATTAAGGAGCCTCGGTCGCCCCAAAAAAGAGGAATACATTTTTTTCGTCCCGGTCAATGATCCGGACGACGACTGTTTTGTGACGTTTTTTGTAGGTTACGTATCGTCCAATTGTTACCATTTTTATACTACTATACTGCGATCTTATAAACCTTTAAAAGGGTAAATTGCAACTAAAAACCCTTTTTTAGTTGATTCTGAAAAAAAAAATTTTTGTCCGAACAGTTTTTTTAGGTTTTCTGTTATTTTGCACGGGTCAATGATCCGCACTCGAAACGGTCATTGACCGGTACATTTCGCCTTATAACGCGTAACTCGTCGCGCGAAAAACGCCTCAACGTCGCAAACTCGGTGACGGCCGATCGATGCGCGGCAGTGAGAAGGGTTTAAATGCAATTTAGCATTATTTTCCTTATACCCACGACGGCGGCGGCGGCGTCTCTTAATAGAATAAAACCCGCGTGTTGCCGGCGCAGACGGCGCCAGCCACTTTTTTCTTCTCTCTCCCTCTCTCTTTCTCTCTCTTCCTCTTTCCTCTTAACCTCATGCAGTTTTCACCAACAGCTGACTCTATTTTTTGCCCTGACATGCGATGCAACGCTGTGTGTGTGTGTCTGTGTGTGTTTAAAACAGTTGTGTATATTGAATGTGTGTGTGTGTCTCGCTCTCTCGTTTCTCTTTTTCCCCGTATTTACGTACACACGGAGAGAGTCGGCTGGCCGTGGATAGGGTCAAACAACGATTTCGCGGGTTCTCCGCGCTCTTCCGTCGCTTGATTGTAGCTACAGTGCAATGCAGAGAGCTGTATCCACGTCGAGGGAAAACGGCAGAGGGCGATGGGGTTCGGGAGGAAGGAGCGGACGTGCAATCGATCGAAAGGTATGGAATATTGACGACTTCCTACAACCTGTCTCTGTACATTCACACACACACACGTGTATATAGATAGAGCATGGGGCGTTCCACGCGAAATTTAACCAAATTTCGAACGTCAACGGGAGAAATTCAGTCACCACTTTTTTCTCAGTGCAGCTACAGTGCAGCAATCAAGATTTAAAAAAATTCTATCACCAGATTTTTCGATCAATTAAATATTTAGTCTAATTTGCAAAATATTTATTTCGCTGCCCGCAAACGCACGTTTTTTTCAATTTAGCATTTTTTTTCTCAGTGCAGCTACAGTGCAGCAATCGAGATTTTTTTAAATTCTATCACCAATTGCATCGATAGATTAAATATTTTGTCTAATTTGCAAAATATTTATTTCGCCGCCCGCGACCGCACATTTTGTTGGACTCAGCAATTTTTTTTCTCAGTGCAGCTACAGTGCAGCAATCGGGATTTTTTTAAATTCTATCACCACTTGCTTCGATCGATTAAATATTTTGTCGAATTTGCAAAATATTTATTTCGCCGCCCGCAAACGCACATTTTGTTGTCTCAGCAATTTTTTTTCTCAGTGTAGCTCTCTTTCCACGGGTAAACGTTGCATTTGTCCCGGTGTACCCGGAGTTTAGCGCTACATTCGCAAACACGTGTCGCCCGCGTTTCCATCGCGCGCGCGGATATAAAAGAGAATTAGCCGGAAACGGCGCCGCACGCGACGATCGCATTATTTTACGGCGCGATTTCGCCGCACGAGCGAGGCTAAGATCAATTTAACCTAAAACCCGAGGACTCGAACCTAGCGGCGAGTCGCACTGCCACTTTGCACGCGAGACTTCGGAAGGGGGGGGGGGGGGGGGGGGGGGGGAGGTGGCCCGTAATTTGCAGAGCTATTTTTAACCGAATTCCCTTATCACTCGCATCGCGATAAGAGGAAAGAATTTTTCCCGTTACCACTTCGAAAGGGTGAGAAATCTCGAGGGTTTGTTTTTTTTTTTCGTGTTACTTTGACTCACACAGAGAGAAATAAAAGATACTGGTAACTATTAATTAATAGTTAAATACAACCTTAGCTATTACAAAAAAGTTATCTGTACTAATTATTTATAATCAATGCAACAGTTAATAAAAGTTATAGTAACAAAAAGTATATTGTTTTGAAATTTTAGCAATAGATGCGACTTACTATTCATAGAAAACACAATTATAAGCATAGTATTCTTTGAGAAATTATTTAACAATTTTGAAATGGTCATTGAAATTACAATAATAAAGTTGCACCAACTATAAAAAAATGGCTAAGGTTGTATTTCATTATATGTTCACTGTTAAAGTAACTAGGATATTATATTAAGAAAACTATAGAATTAGTTACAGTAACTACAAAGCAGTTAATTTAACCAATAAATCAGTTAAAATAATTATTCAAATTGTTGGATGGACTAAAAATCTACAGTTATGGCTTAATAGTTGCCTAAACTATCTCGATTTCTCTCAGTGCACATTTACTGGATTTTTTCGTGGGGGGCCCCTTTTGATCTGCGGACTTTTGTCGCTCGGGTCAATTTGCAATCAGGAAAATCGTGTTAACGCTGACTTCCCGATCGTTGTCTCGCGATACGCGCGACGAATTTTTTTCCCGTCTATTGCAGAGGTGGGACTATTTTTTTTTTTTTTCTTTGCTTGAGAGGCTTTGACGCGACGGAAAAATACGCGCGGAAACAGGTGTGAAAAAAAATTCTCTCTCTCTCCATTTTATTTTTATTTTTTCATTCTTCAACTCTTCAGTCGAGATTTCCAGGTTTTCGACCCTTCTCTCTCACTCTTTGGGGTTCTGTTTTGTTGCCCTCTTTGTTTCTCTTTCTCTTTTTAATTTCCTCTTCGACTTCCTCTCTTTTTCCCTCCGTCTCTCTCTCTCTCTCTCTTCGACTTCCTCTCTTTTTCCCTCCGTCTCTTTTTTTTTCTCTCTCTCTCTCTCTTCTCCGGTTCAGCTTTTCGTTCTCGTGATTTCCCGAACCCATTTCCCGGGGCTCTTCTTTACCCGACAGCCGAGCGGCGATGGCGCGCTCGCGCATTCATTGTAAATCAACGCACTCGGCATTACCGGGAGCAATAGCATCAGCGACTACAGCCGACGCGGCGAGCCGCGTGCAGAACGAGGGTGGAGGGGGGGGGGGGGGGAGCAATGGGCAGGGGGCGGAATGGAGGCAGCAGTGGGAAACCGAATGCGTCGGTCACGGCACGCGAGCACGTCAATCTTCCTTGAACTGTGCGAATGTGTGCGAGCCGCCGCCCTCTCCACTCTGCTTCGACGGTGCAACCGGGCGCCGCATTTGTATCTCTCGTTTCGCAGCACCCGCTCGCGATTTTAGCCGCCGCCGCCGCTGCAGCTGCAGCACGAAAGGTGGAATTAAATGAAAAATTATTTTTCGACAAATCTTGAACCTTGCTACAATTTTTAGGTTCGGCTGTTTGCCCGGAAATAAATTAGTTATATTAATTATAAATTAGTTACATTGTATTTTATACTTTTTTTTATTATTCAAAATCAGTTGGAAAAAAAAAATTGTTTCGTCGCTGACTCGAAACCTCAAATGACTAACTGCCTCAAAAATCCGAAACTAATATATGAAAATTGTATTTCACTGTAAAATGCGCCCGCCTAAAAATACCAGAAAAAAATAAATCCAAAACCTCCGAACGACTCGTCGACGATGTCGACTTCCATCTCACGATTTTTCGGCCAAGATTTGTCGAAAAATGATTTTTCCGACAAATCTTGGAACTTGCTAAACTTTTTCAAAATAAATCCCTCATTATATTTTATAATTTTTATTATTATTCAAAATCAGTCGACAAAAAAAAATAGTTTCATCGCCGACTCGAAGCCTCAAATGACTAACAGCCTCGAAAATCCAAAATTGCTATTTGAAAATTGTATTTCACTGAAAAATACTCCGCCTAAAAATACCAGAAAAAAAAAATCCAAAACCTCCGAACGCCTCTTCGACTTCCATCTCAACGCCTTCGATGGACTGTGCCACACGTGACTCACACGCGATGACTCTCCCCGAAGTCGCCGCGTGTGAGTCGTAAGTAGGGGAGTCAGCTAGTGCCGCGAGGAGGCAAATGTTATTTACGAGGGAAGGGAAAAGGACGACGAAGAGGGGTGAGAACGAGGAAGCGGAGAAGCAGAGATGCAGAAGCAGAGGAGAAGAAGAAGAAGAGAAAGAGGAAGAGAGACTAGGAAAATCGAGGGTGGGGAGGGGGGAGGGGGGGGGGGGGGTGAGCCTGCGCATGGTTCGAAGTCCCGGGAACGTTTCCGATTGAAATTCCCTCTGTACCAATCAAATCCCTATTTTCCGGTCGACTCTTGGCATGCGACGACGACGACGGGCAATGGCAGCTACGAAGCCTTCGCCCCCTTCCTCCCCCCCCCCCCCCCTCCCCCTCCCTGCCTCCCTCGCCCATTCCACCTTTGCCCCTGACGAGCCAACGAACCTCCTTACCGCGTTGCTTGCTGCCAGCTTCGCTTCTCTGTGTGTGTTATGTGTGTTATGTGTGTGTTGTGTGGATTGAGTGTGAGGACGGACAGACGGAGCGATGGAAGAGGATGGCCAGGCGACTCGGGAAACGCGACTGAGGACGAGAAATACGCGGCTCGTCGGTTGTCGAGCCGAGAAACGAGACTCGAGTCCTCGAGTCGTGTACTATAGTCGTCGTCGTCGTCGTCGTTGTGGTCGTCGGCTGTCGGGAAACGCGAGCGATACCGCAGTGGTCGCGACGTACATAGGCGTTCGGCCCTCGCTCGACGTGTCGCTCGGAGGGACAGAGAGAGAACAGAGAAAGGGCGAGAAGAGGATGTGGAGAGAGTGAGAGAGACAGAGTGAGACAAAGAAGGGAGCGGAGGAGTGGGGAAGAGTGGAGGGAGGAGAGAGGGAGAAGGAAAATGTGAAGTACACGGAGAAAAAAAAAGTATGGGAATAATCTCTATACTCATTTGGCAATTTCGAAACATTCCGGAATTCTGCCGATTTTTTCCCATAGGGTAGATGTACCGTTCGTGGCCATTGTACCTAATATGGCCATTTTTTATATTTTATTCTTCCAATTATTTTGTCCCCATAACTGATTGGTGACGTTTCAAACAAATTCATATGAATTCACCTGATTGATCTACTGAATATTTTTTTATGTGATTAAATGTGTTGATTTATTTATTTAAATGTGATGGCCACAATCGGCCCTACGGTGGCCAAAAACGGTACGTCTACCCTACTTGTAGGAATATGCGATAGAAAATGTATTGTATACGTCCACGAGGTATGGGAAAAATTGCCAACAAATTTCAGAATGTTTCTCAATTGCCACACAAGTGTAGTGATTTTTCCCATATTTTTTTCTCAGTGTAAAAAAAGACAGAGAGGAGAATATAGAGTATAAGAAGAGAGAGGACAGTGGAGACAGAAAAGAGAGACAGAACAGAGAGAAGAGTGGAGAGAGAGAGAAAAGAAGAGCAGTGCACGGTCAGAGGACTCTGCGAGTCGCGAGAACGGTTGACTCTGCACGAGGAATCCGCCAACGGTAAACGAGACGAAACCGAAGCAGCAGAAGCAGCAGAAGCAGCAGAAGCAGCAGAAGCAGCAGAAGCAGCAGAAGCAGCAGAAGCAGCAGAAGCAGCAGAAGCAGCAGAAGCAGCAGCAGAGGGAAGGACCCGACGCGGACGACAGGACAGCCGAGAAAACGGAGGCGAGAGAAACGAGAAGCCTGACAAATTAATCTTGACTCGGGGAAAATCTCGAAACGGGAAAAGGGAAGAAAAAAAAAGAGCGAGAGCGGAGGAAAGAGAGAGGAGACAGAGGGAGAAGAGAGAGAGAGGCACACGGCGCGAAGGGAAGAACAAAGAGAACGAGAATCCGAGAATCCGAGTGTGAGTGGCGCGTATTGAGAAATCCGCAATGCGGCCTCTAACGGCCGAAGCGCTCGCAGAGGGGGGGAGGGGGATGAACGAAGGTGAAGGGAAGCTGAATTTTTCCTCGAACGAGACGCAGACAGCGCGGCGCGCGAAGCTGACGGCTCTGTTGAAGACCGTATGTTGAAGAGCAGCAACGGCGGCGGTTTGTGTGCTTTATATTCTGCAAAGTCGGGGAAATCGGGAGTACACTGTCGGTTTCGACGGAAAAAACGTAGTTCGCGCGAAACTGGACTTACGTTTTTTTCTGTCTTTCAGAGGATTGTATATTTTTTTTTAAACGTGTTATCCTCTTTTTTTTTGTCTTTCAGAGGATTGTATATTTTTTTTTAAACGTGTTATTCTCTTTTTTTTGTCTTTCAGAGGATTGTATATTTTTTTTAAACGTGTTATCCTTTTTTTTTTGTCTTTCAGAGGATTGTATATTTTTTTTTAAACGTGTTATCCTCTTTTTTTTGTCTTTCAGAGGATTGTATATTTTTTTTTAAACGTGTTATCCTCTTTTTTTTATCTTTCAGAGGATTGTATATTTTTTTTTAAACGTGTTATCCTATTTTTTTTTGTATTTCAGAGGATTGTATATTTTTTTTTAAACGTGTTATCCTCTTTTTTTTTTTTCTTTCAGAGGATTGTATATATCTTTTTTTAAACGTGATTATCCTCTGTTAAAAATTTCGTGTTTAGACGTTGTTGTCGATTTATTCGGCCTCTGACCGTCGGTCATTAAAACCGGAAGTTCGTTTTTCAATATCCGCGAAATTTGGCAGTTTGTTAGAAAAAAAATGATTTTCGAGTTTTTTTCGTTGAATTTTCGATGGTTCGGACGAAGAACGGTGCTTTTCGGAAATAGCGAAAAATTTGCCATCGGTTTTTCAAACTTTAAGAAATCGAAAAAAAAAATCGCAAAATGCGCAAACGCATTCGAAGCGGTTTAAAATATATTTGAAAGAGCGAAAGGGGTGTTTCAGAAAAAAAATTGATTTTCGATTTTTTTTTTTCGTTGCATTTTCGATGGTTCGGACGAAGAACGGTGCTTTTCGGAAACAGGAAATTTGCCATCGGCTTTTAACCTTTAAGAAATCGAAAAAAAATCGCAAAAAACGCAAACGCATTCGAAGCGGTTTAAAATATATTTGAAAGAGTGAAGGGGTGTTTCACGTCGCCCCGGTGAGCTTATCGCGCGAGCCTCAGCGTCCGTCGTATTTTTCCTCGCGTGTTATTCCGATTTTTCTTAATAATATTTTCAACGCCGACGCAGTGAATGCTGAATGCGAGGACTGGACTTTCCGGAATAATAATTCAGAGTCGCGCGGACGGGCAAAGAGAACAAGGAGACGCCGAGCGACCCGAGGATGACGGCGAAGAAGACTTGGAGCGAAAAAAAAAAAAAAAAGAAAAAAGGTCAGAACGAAGAGGATAAAAAAAAAGCTCACTGGGCACGCGAGCTTCAACAAATTTAGCGTGTAATTCTCGTCGCAATTAATTTATACCCTGGAAACGGTAGAAGAGAAGACGAAGACAGAGAAATAAGAGAAAGACGAAGAAGAAGAGTAGTAGGAGGAATAAGAAGAAGAGCAGACACATCAATTACATAAACCGAAAGACCCTTTTCTCTCTCGCTCTGTGTGTTTTATTCTTGCTTCCTGCACATGGAAGACCCCTTCTCTCTGTATTGTCTGAACTTACAATTATTCCAGGAACGGAAAGTTGAACGAACGTGAGACTGACGGAGAGAAGAGGTCGGCGGACGGTCGGTGCGGCTTCGAAATGTGTTAGCGCAGCTTCGAAATGTGTTAGTGCAGCTTCGAAATGTGTTAGTGTTTTCGAACAAGTCCGAGTAAAAAAAAACCCGAGCGGTGCAAAAAGTTCGGCAACAAACTTTCAAATGCGACTCTAAGCAAACAATCGAATGGAAACCGTTGCGTTGTTTCCTCATCATTTTTTTTTTTTTTTTTTTTTCCTCGCATTTCGCACAAAGACCATCAGCGACCGGAAGTGCGTTTATCAATTTCGTCCGCGCGCCTCGAGGTGTAAAACGGGACCGCCACGTGATGACGTTGAAGTTTGCATCGTTGGAATGCAACGAAATTAAAAAAAAAAAAATTATCCTAACTATTCGAAAATTATTCTAACGGTTCTAATAACTTATTGTGACGATTAATTGCTATAATAACATTTTATATCCAATTCGATGTTTCGAGTCCATTAAAATAATTTTTTTTGTTAATTTTCGTTGCATTCCAACGATGCAAACTTCAAAATCATTTTTTTTTTTTCCCTTGCATCTCGCACAAAGAACCGACCATCAGCAACCGGAAGCGCGTTTATCATTTTCGTCCGCATGCCTCGAGGTGTAAAACAGGACCGCCACGTGGACGTCCTGTCTGAAAAAATAATTGCCGACAAATTACTGTAATTGTGACTGATTGCGAGCAATCGAGAAACTGAATAATTCAATTAGCGGTAAAATTCGAGCCGTTCCGCCGATCTTCGTCGGCCGACGAGTATCGCTTCTGGGAATATTAGCTCCCTCCCCCTACCCCCTCCCCCCACGACCTTTTGCCCCTCGCTCGACGGAGCAACCGTGTCGAATTACAGTCTCAATTGAAGAAACAATTTATTCCACGGTAACAAAAGTTTCTGATAAGTAGCATTTTATTCCCTGTAATTAACTGCGCTATTTGCGTCTCACAATTCTTTATCCTTTGTATCAAAATAAAAAAAAAACATGGCAATCTCTGTTATTATACAGAGATTACCGTGTTTTTTTTATTTTGTCTTATAATAAAAAAAAATAAAAAATTAAAAAAAAACACGGCAATCTCTGTTATTATACAGAGATTGCCGTGTTTTTTTTTATTTTGTCTTATAATAAAAAAAAATTAAAAAAAAATTAAAAAATTAAAAAAAACACGGCAATCTCTGTTATTATACAGAAATTGCCGTGTTTTTTTTATTTTGTCGACACAAGAATTAATAAATCAAGGAGCACGCAGATATAAAAAATACACTGGTGCCATAACCCAATTTTTTTCAAATCTCCCACCTTATCACTCCTTCACCCCTCCCCTCCCAAGTCTTCAGTCTCCAAGTCCCAATTATCGTCGCAAAATATTCTCCCATCCCGGATGTCGCTGTTCTATTATCACCCCCCCCCCCCTCCCCCCTCCCGAATTTTCCCGCTGTATTGGCCAAACCGTGTCGAATTACAGTCTCAATTGAAGAAACAATTTATTCCACGGTAACAAAAGTTTCTGATAAGTAGCATTTTATTCCCTGTAATTAACTGCGCTATTTGCGTCTCACAATTCTTTATCCTCTGCATCAAAATAAAAAAACACGGCAATATCTGTTATTATACAGAGATTGCCGTGTTTTTTTCATTTTGTCGACACAAGAATTAAAAAATCAAGGTGCACGCAGACATAAAAAATACACTGGTGCCATAACCCTGATAAGTAGCATTTTATTCCCAGTAATTAACTGCGCTATTTGCGTCTCACAATTCTTTATCCTTTGTATCAAAATAGAAAAAAAAAAAAAAAAACACAGCAATCTCTGTATAATAACAAGAATTAATAAATCAAGGAGCACACAGAAAAAAAATACACTGGTGCTGCCATAACCCAATTTTGATCAAATCTCCCTCCTTATCACCCCTTTCCCCCTCCCCTCCCAAATCTTCAATCTCCAAGTCGCAATTATCGTCGCAAAATATTCTCCCATCCCGGATGTCACTGTTCTATTACCACCCCCTCCCCCCCCCCCCCTCCCGAATTTTCCCGCTGTATTGGCCAAACAAAGTGCCGCACGTTTTTGCCCCGAGAACCCCCCTAAAACCCCCTCTCCCCTCCCCACCCCCTACCCAGCGGAAGCAGAGAGACAGAGTTGCCGTGGAGAGATACGATGAAATATAAATTCTGCCTCCGGCGGAAATTGTCACGCTACTCTCGGAAGCTGCGAGGGACCCGGGGAGGGGGAGGGAGCGGCGTCGGGAGAGGGTGAAGGGGGGGGGGGGGGGAGGGAGGGAGAGAGGAAGAGAAGGTTGCAGAGGGAAGAGAAGGTTGCAGAGGAAGAGAAGGTTGCAGAGGAAAGAGAAGGTTGCAGAGGAAGAGAAGGTTGCAGAGGGAAGAGTGCGGCTTGGCAGGAGAAACGTGCGCGAGGCCAAAGTGTTTCTGGCTTTACGGTGACAAGATTGCTGCTGCCGCTCTCGCGGCAACCGTCTACAATATAAACCCACTGCTGCTGCTGCTGCTTCTGCTGCTTCTGCTGCTTCTGCTGCTGCTACACACCCCATGTGTACTATGCGCGGCCGAACGGTTGTATGCGTGCGTGCCGAGTGTTTCTCTACTTCTCACTCGCCCTCCCCCTCCCCCCTCCCATCCTCCCCAGGAACGTCTCCCCTCCTCCCTCCTCCCTCCTCCCTCGCTCACGTAGTGCACCGTACATACGTACACCGCTAGTTATATATGCAGCAGCAGCGGCAACAGCAATAGCAGCATCGTCCTCCTCGTCGTCGTCGTCGTCGTCGTCGAATTAGATTCACCGCATTGCACCAACGCCCGCCGCTCAACAATCACGACCAATGGAAACACACCGATGGACTGTGTCTCGCGCTTCGCGCGCACCACTGTCTTTCCATTAATCTCCATCGGCACGCGCGGCTCTCTTCGCCTACGACGACGAAGACGACGAAGACGACGACGAAGACGACGATGGGACGAAATGTACGTGACGCTTCAAACCCGCTTTTCATCCGTACGCTCTGTACACAACTCGCGGCGTGTCCTTCCCCCTCCTCTTTCTCCTCCTCCTCCTCCCCCTCCTCCTCCCCCTCCTCCTCCTCCTCCTCCTCCTTCTCCTCCCACCTTCGCTGCCTCGCTTCACGATCCTTGCGACGTCTAAGGCTACCCTTAGCATCGCCGATACTTCACTTACTGCGCGCACGATACACCTCCCCCTCCCCCTCGCCATCCTGAATCGGGAGGAGGGGGAGGGGGGGAGAGAAGGGGGGGACAGCAATGTCCGATGCAAATACCCCATCAATACTTATCGCTCACTCTTATACCGCTCGATCGTTATTGGTCTTCCCCTCTACGCTCCTCCCCCCCCCCCCTCCCCCCACCCCCTCCCCTTCTGTCCGAACGGTGAGTCGCGGTGAAAATAAATTGTAAAAGACGATTATTCGGTTAGAGCGAACGAAGCTCGAAGACTGAGAAGATTTATTTGCAAGATTATCGGTTAGCTCTGAATTCTATTTTGATAGTTTAATCAAAACATTTATTATCATCATCATTATTATCATTATCATTATTATTTTTATTTTTATTTTTATTTTTATTTTTATTATTATTGTTTTATCGGTCTGCTCTGAATTCTATTTTGATAGTTTAATCAAAACCTTTATTATCATCATCATTATTATCATTATTATTATTTTTTTATTTTTATTTTTATTATTATTGTTTTATCGGTTAGCACAGAATTCTATTTTGATAGTTTAATCAAAACATTTATCATCATCATCATTATTATCATTATTATTATTATTTTTAGTTTTATTTTTATTTTTGTTATTATTGTTGTTGTTTTTATCATCATCGTTATTTTCATTTCATGTATTTACGAAAATATAGTGTGCACGCGAAATGTTTATATTCGCATAACGGCCGAAGAGTAAAATAAAAGCACGTAATCTGTTTTCGTATAATTCACAGCGTTAATTATGTAGTACGCGCAGCCGCCGTCGACGATAATTTTATTCAAGTGCCCGGTGTGCGACGCGGGGGCATTCACACGGATTTCGCCGAGTGTCACGGAGAGAGTACAAGAACCGAGAGAGAGAGAAAGAGAGAGAAAGAGAGAGACAGCGATATAATTGGCGCGTCTGGAAACGCCTTATTCATTGCCGCGCGGCTCCTCGCCGGTGTGTATTTATCTCTCCGAGCGCCACACACGTGACGCGCGCGGGTTTCTCGGGTCTCTCGCGTATTGACGAATCGAGGAGTGAAAGAACCGCACAGGTTAACAGCGGCGAACCCGAGCGAATTGTACAGCGCGCGCGGAGTTCGAGTTACAAAACGTAATCGTCAAATTCCGCCCCTTGGGTTGCTCTTTGCATCTCTTCTGACTCTTCACCCCCCCCCCTCCCCACCGGATTCCCGATGAAATCACGAGTCAGGAAAGTGAGCGGAAATCGTATCAATCATCGTGGGGGGGGGGGGGTCTTATCGATCGCAGTGTCGGTCGAATTTCCAGAGCCAACGCAGGAAAACGTCGCCGAGAGAAGTTTCCGCGTTTTTCTGTCTTCAGTTTTTCCAATGCGA
This sequence comes from Itoplectis maculator, assembly GCA_964034905.1. Classification (NCBI taxonomy): domain Eukaryota; kingdom Metazoa; phylum Arthropoda; class Insecta; order Hymenoptera; family Ichneumonidae; genus Itoplectis; species Itoplectis maculator. Next base: position 433,270 of record OZ035853.1, on the reverse strand, counting down.
TTTGCCACGGCTCTCGAAATGCGGGTTTTTGTTTTACACTGTAAGGCAAACGTCCCAGTAATCGACAGTGTACCAGTAATCGACAATTGTGTGCTTTGAATATACACTGAGAAAAAAAAATTACTTGAAATTTAATGTACATGTACTGGAAATGTTTATTCATAAACTGGTATAGTGAAATTTCCTATACAAGTGCGAGGTCAAATTTATTTTTGGTACAGTCCTTTTAATAATATGCTTTAATTTAAATGCAAAAGTATTTTATTTTTTTTAATTTACTCTAATTTCATTTCAAAGTTACCTTTATTTTATATCACAATTGTACATAAAATTTTATTGACGAGGTTTATGGATAAAAATTTCCAATCTTTTCTGACAGTGTAGATTTTGCTATAGTCAAAGCACATATGGTCGATTACTGGTACACTGTCGATTACTGGGACGTTTGCCTTATTTATTTTCCACGGACGCGATGTCGGACGTCGCGGAGAGAGAAAGAGAGAGAGAGAAATGAGAAACTCGACGCCGCTGCGGTCAAGCGTCGAGCGAAACGCGGAGAGAAATGAATGAACAGTGGAAATCCATAGGGGCTGTGGAGTGGTGAGAGACTGGCGAGACTGGTGAGAGGAGGCCAAGTGTACAGGGCTTTTTCTACATTGGCTGTCTCTCTCCCTCTTTCCCCACGTTCTATATCTCTTTCTCTCTCTCACTCCTCACTCCCTCTGACTCCAACTCTCTTTCTGTCTCTCTCTCAGTCGCACATCCGGGCGAACAAGCGCCACAGTAAAAATTGATCCAAACACATAATCGGGAGGACTTTTGTGTGTGGGTGACCCTCCCCCCCCCCCCCCCCCCTCTTCGTCACTCGTCGCTATCACTCATATCTCTCTCTCACTCTCTGACAAAAAATGCTTCCTATCTCCCAAACTCCCCTCAATCGTCAAATTGCCTCAGAGCAGTGAACATCGTCGCATTCGGAAAAGGACACAAAAAAAGGGGCTGAAAAAAAATATCGTTGCATTAAAAAAAAAATGATTTTGAAGTTTGCATCGTTGGAATGCAACGAAAATTAACAAAAAAAAAAAAATTATTTCAATGGACTCGAAACATCGAATTGGATACATAATGTTATTATAGCGATTAATCGTCATAATAATTTATTAGAACCGTTGGAATAATTTTCGAATAGTTAGGATAATTTTTGTTTTTTTTTAAATTTCGTTGCATTCCAACGATGCAAACTTCAACGTCATTAAAAAAAAAAGCTTCCCACCGATAAGAGTAACCTATATCGAACTCGGAAGAAGGGTAATGAACCTTGGAAGGCGGCCTTGTCGGTTGGTTGCGTTAACGTTACAGCAACCCCCCCTCCCCCCTCCTCTCCCACCAATGCCTTCGATTCGTATTTATCTCTCAGGGAATGCATTTTTTTTTTCAGCTCACTATAATGGAGGTAAATAAATGTCGTGAACTAACCGCAATGCAGCTCCACGCCAGAAGAAGCATGCAGGACTCGTCTGTCGGTTCGCCTGTGCGGATGTCTCGCGAAAACGAGGGTTGAACGGGGGTTGCGATGCGCCGCGACGAGAACCACCGCATAACCGAAGGGTAGCTGCTCTTCTTCCTTCTCTTAGCCTCCCCGTTTTATATCATCACCATAGTAAACCCGTGGAAACGAGCACTCATCACCGTATTCACACAGAGAGTTCGGCAAGCCGCACGTTTATATTTATTAAACAACCACCGGTGCACAAATTGTCGCGGTTCGCTCGCTCGCAAAGTCGTTTGCGGCGTCGTAGCTTGTTCGCTCGTTCGTTGGTTGCTGCTGCTGCTGCTTTTGCTGCTACCGTGCCGCACAGCCCCGACGGCGTCGCGGGTATTACAACGACGGAGAAGGGAAAAACCGTCGCTTCTCTCTCGTCGCGCGACGCGGACCGACGAATTTTCGGACACGCTGGGGCAACCCCGAATCGATGTGTGGATGTTACACTTCCCAGCTGTCTTTTTTGATTCTGCGGATGTGACTCGGACGCGTGCGCCACCTCGCGGCGGGATTGGGGAACCTCGTCCGACGGGAAACGCGCGGGATTATTTGAATAAGGCGAATTGTGGCGAGTGGCGAATTGTTATTAAGGGATCGTCACAGTGTGACCCTCCGAAAAATCAATGATTTTCGCGAATTTTTTTTTGTCAAGTTGTAATGAACTAATTGGTTTGGTTTTTTTTTAATAAATAAGTACATTCTTGACGAATACAAAATGATTTTTTTTTGTGCATTTCTTTAATGTATAATAATGATATAAATTGTTTAAATAGCTCGTGTAAAAAAAACGGTCCTGCATTATGTCCACGATTGCGGCCGCAATTTTGATCTGAACCAAAAATTTCAAAAAGATTATTAATCTGTAGGAAATTCGCTATCGCGCTATGAGAGCTTTTTTTTTTTGAAATTTGACAAAATGGCGGCGGTTTGAACGAAAATTATCGAATTTAGCCCTTTTTTTCGACAGTTTTTCGTAAAAAAAAAATAGGAAGATTTAATAAATAAATAAAAAGCTCTCATAGCGCGATAGAGAATGACGTTAGAAATGTTCTCTCCAAATTTGAAATCGATATCGTCATAACTCTTCATTTGAGAGTGGACCAGTAATCGACAATATGTGCTTTGACTATAGCAAAATCTACATTCAAAGCACACAACTGTCGATTACTGGTACACTGTCGATTACTGGGACGTTTACCTCACAGTAGAGCGTCAATTATCCGAACTAATTGGGACCGATCATCGTTCGGATAATCGAAAATTCGGATGACCGAACATCAGAATTTTCTGAAGGGGAACTGAAACGCTTGAAATATTAGAATATGTATGTTTTTATCGAAAATTCATATTTTTAATATCACATTGTTAGTTATTATTAGTTAGTTATTATTAATGAGCTATTTTCTTGGGGAAAAATCGAGGATTTTCTTTCTAGCGACAAAGTTTCGGATAAATCGGAAAATTCGGATGACCGAACATCAATATTTTCTGAAGGGGAACTGAAACGCTTAAAATATTAGAATATGTATGTTTTTATCGAAAATTCATATTTTTAATATCACATTGTTAGTTATTATTAGTTAGTTATTATATATTCTGGTGAAATCGCCGAACTGTATATAATAAGCTACTTTCTTGGGAAAAAATTGGGGTTTTTTTTTTCTTCTAGCGACAAAGTTTCGGAAAATTCGGAAAATTCTGATACACTGAATCGCTGTTCGGATGATTGACGTTTCGGATAATCGACGCTCTACTATATTTTTTTTCGTTGTGTTGAGTGACTTTTGTGTGGATGGGCAATAGACGTAAGTGCGGAGAGGGAATGTATTTCGAGATTGCATTCAGTTTTTAAATATAATTTATTTCACTAAAATTCATTCGTCGAAAACATAATTCGCGCACATTCGAGCGCGAAATTGCCGTGTAATTCCACAAATCGTTCGTCTGCGGCTTCGGCTTCGCGTCTTTATATCCGCCTTCTCGATGTATCGTAACTCTCGACTTTTTAACAGTTATTTTATATTTTCGATACATTTACCTAGTAGACGTTTTGGGACTACAGTCTTACAAACGTAGCGACAGAACTCACAGGTCCTGATTTTCCTTCGTTCTTTCAATCATTTTTATTTCTTTTTCTTCTTGTTACTCTTTTATATATCGTAGTTTTTAATTATTCATATGTGTATTGTAGTATAGACGTTATTTATTCTCATCATAAGATTATATGTACATCAATGTGAATGGAACGCAATTCTGGTCTGTAGCTGAGGGAATATATTTATATAGATTTTTTTGTTTTTTTTTTTTTTCTTTAACAAACGTAGTATACTGCCACAATACTCTTTACGTACTTTGGAGTGAAAGAAAAGAAGAGAGAAAAAAATTAATAAAGACGTACGCCGACTCTCGGTGAGTCGGTAGAACCGGGACGTTAATTGTCTTTAGAATAAAACGCGTTTCCTTAAGGTAGTTATGTCGCTATAGTTCAATTTCGCATAAATTCGAGAAAATTGAAAGAGGATTGGAAGCACTTCTCGATGGTCTAAAAATCTCAAAAAAATCATGCACATTATAGGTACTGAAAAGATTAATTTGGCATAATAATAATTCTAAAATGATATTAACAAATTGATAAAAAAAAAACATTGTTTAACAAATATTTCGGTGACCTAAGTTTTTTTTTCGATGAAAATGATTCTTTCGTTTTCCTGAATACGGATGAATTTTTTCAGATTTTTTAAATAACTGAATTTTTCATATAAAAAAACACGTAAATTCAAAGTTATTTAAAAAATCTGAAAAAATTCATCCGTATTCAGGAAAACGAAAGAATCATTTTCATCGAAAAAAAAACTTAAGTCACCGAAATATCTGTTAAACAATGTTTTTTTTTATCAATTTGTTAATAACATTTTAGAATTATTATTATGCCAAAGTAATCTTTTCAGTACCTTTAATGTGCATGCATTTTTTCAGATTTTTGGACCATCGAGAAGTGCTTCCAATTCTCTTTCAGTTTTCTCGAATTTATGCGGAATTGAACTATAGCGACATAACTACCTTAAACTTGAAGACAAATCAATTGTTATCCTATCTAACGCGGCAAACATCAGATAAGAAGCACATAAGTTTTTCATATCGTTCTTTTTTTTTCTCTATTATCTATTTATTTGTTTTTATATTTATATTTATATTTATATATTTATATGTGTATGTATAAAGTCTCATATGATATCGTAGCTGCAAGGAATAAACCTATCGCTAGAAATTAAATTTAACAGGCCACAAGGTGTCAGCGAAACGAAACAGTCGCGTCACAATTTCGCTTCGGATCACGTATATTTGTATACCGATTTAAAAATCCCTGACAAATCGCGCGTCTAATTACTGAAAAAATGCATTGCAGGGATGGCGGCGTTCGAGCGATCTTCGAGTCTCGGTCAACGCGCGCTCCAAAACGTCGACACACCGAGAGAAAAAGTTTCCTTGATTCAAAGAAATTTCTTTGAAATCCAAACCTAAGAAACATTTCTTTAAAATCAAGGAAACAATATACTTGATTTAATATTATGTTTTCTTTGAATGATCAGAAATGCAATGAAACAGAGTTCATTGTTTTAAGGAATTTTTTTTCCTTAAAGTGGCGGACCTGATGCCGTCAAAGAAATCGTTTCTTTAAATCAAAGACACCGTTTCCTTGAATCAATGAAAACGTCTCTTCGATTACACTCCTCAAGGAAATGTTTCTTTAAAAGTAATGAAACGATCTCTTTGGAATTCAATGACAATATTTTCTTGAAAACAAGTAAATATTTCATTGAAATCAAAGAAAAAAATTCAATCCACCTATTTCTTTGAATCAAGGAATTTTTTTTCCCTCGGTGCAATCGTTTCGTATGTTATTACAATAATATCGATGGTGTCCCTCACCGAGATGGTTTCGTCGTAATTAATTTATATCATAGAAATCCCTCCGGGAGTAAAGAAACAAACAAAAAATAGATATTATACAGAAGACGCATTAGTCAACAATGTGATTCATCAATTTTTCTTCTTCTTCTCTGGCCGTTTAACGCTAACGTAAAAGCCGGATGGAATGTATCCGTGACTTTGTCGACTCCCTCTCAACGGTCGGGCCAAGTCACCCAAACGCGAAACTTTAATTCTAACTATTACGTAATTATTGAAAAGTGCATCTTGCATTCTGAACGGAGGGGAGAAATTCGTCGTTCCCAATCACCGATGCTACGATTTCGGTCGTCCGACTAATCTAATCGTCCCCCCCCTCCCCCCCCCCCCCCCCGTTCACCTCCTCCTCCGTCTCCGAGAAAGTGTCAATCAAATTTACAATTTTTACATATACATATCGATACATAATTCGATCTCTCGTCGATCCACTGCCGGGAGTTAAAAAAAAAGGAACGATTAACAAATCGATCGACAGACTGGACAAGCTCTACGATTAAATTACGCTTCTCCTCGACTATCATGGACGGGACCAGTTATCATTTTTTTTTCTTCTTTTTCCTTTTTCTCCTCATTATTGCGTTGGCCGAGAGACTTCGCTCGCTTTTATTTCCCAGGCAAACGCGAAAAAGGTGGTATAAATTCACAAACGTCTCGACTCGAGTGAAAACAAATATAAAAACGAAACGCTCGTATACTGTCTGATTAAGATCTTGAAAAAAAAATCACCCCTTTTTCTTTTCTTTTTTTCACTCGTCTCTATTCTCCGCGATAGACATTCGCGATAAAAAATATCTTCGATCTTCGATGTTTTGGTTTAATTTACTTACAATCCACGGATGTATTTACACGTAGTTCAGTTTGCGATTCGCAAAGTCGTTTGATTGCACGTCAAGCTAATTAGGAGTTTGCAAGTTTTTCAGTGAGATAAACGCAGAGAACAAGATAGGTGACGGTGAGAGTCAGGTCGAAGGACGCAAGTGACGTTACAGTCGGAAGTCGGGAGCGCATAATCGAAATTTCACGCGCGTCGTCCTTAAGGAGGTCCAGTCGTATAGTATTCATTTTGCATAAATTCGAGGAAAATGAGAAAGAATTACGAATACTTCTTGATGATATAAAAATCTGAAAAAATGCATCCACATCAAAGGTACTGAAAAGATTAATTTTGCATAATAATAATTGCGAAATGTTATTAACAAATTGATGAAAAAAAAAATTGTTGCACAAATTTCTCGGAAACCCAAATTTTTTTATCAATGAAAATGCTTCGTTTATTTTTCTGAGCACGTATGAATTTTTTCAGATTTTTAAGTTCACATTGAATTTTGTATGAAAAAAAACGCAAATATCAAACTGAACTTAAAAATCTGAAAAAATTCATACGTACTCAGAAACATAATAGAAGCATTTCCATAAAAAAAAAATTCGGGTTTCCGAGAAATTTGTTGAACAATTTTTTTTTTCATCTATTTGTTAATAACATTTTGCAATTATTATTATGCAAAATTAATCTTTCAAGTACCTTTAATGTGCATGAATTTTTTTAGATTTTTATACTATCAAGAAGTGGTTGCAATTATTACTCGTTTTCCTCGAATTTATGCGAAATGGACTCTATATGACTGGACCTCCTTAATCGGCGTTTTCCACATTCGACTGAAGATTCAAAATCATCGTAACAAAGTTATTTACAATTTTCTCGCGCGTCTGCGCATCGGCTCATTTCGTAAGATGCTCGCTCGGTCGGCGTGGAAATCGCGGATTGCGACTCCCGTCTGTACATGGAATCGAATTTTTTCCAAGGCAAATATATATATATATATCTCTATTTTTTCATATGTTAGCTATTGAAGTAATCGTCAGCGTATTTTTCGTTTGCCAAATTTTGCAAAATGTACCTTCGCCTGACGCACTCCAAAGCGGACCGACGATGTCGTGATCGTCGTGCGAGTCGAAATTTTAAGAAGGAAATATCATTATCGTGCTATAGAGTTAGTCATATTGAAGACGGTACATACGGATCTCGTCGCGCGGCGCGCGCGTATCTCTGTATACACATTATATTACAGGTATCATGGTAAAAAACGGTATCTCGCGCTAGTCAACACCCGCGAAGCCCTGAGAGCCCTCGATGGCTTTGATCAGCTTGTCCCTGAGCTGCTGGTAACTCTCGTACGGCGGCAGGTCTATTCGGTTGAAGCTGCGGAAGCGAAAGAAAAAAAAGTAATCACATGTGACAAAATCTTGAAAATACTAAAATACATGAAAATACTAAAAATACAAAATACAAAATACTTCTTGTATTTTAAAATACAAAATACTTTTTGTACTTAAAATACATTTTTAAGGGGCTGCTGGAGTAGATTTTTTTTACCGACCAATGTCGGTAAAAAAAATCTACTCCAGCAGCCCCTTAAAATATGTATTTTGAATGCTCAAAATAGATGATGTATTTTAAATACTGCCCAGCTCTGATAAATTTCGATGAATTTCCATAAATAAATTATAATGTCACTGACCACGTGTGAGCGCGAGGATAATTCTCGGGCGTGCCCCACTTCTCGATGGTGAACAGTTGCGGTCCGTTGCTGCCATAAAGCTCCTTGAAACCGTTCATCGGCACGCGCGACGTTCCCGTGACGAATTGCAGAAGTCGCGCGCGCATCTCGTTGCTGAAGGAAAGTACGACTCGCCAGAACCACTGAACCGTTATGTGATTCGCGTGATAGTCGCCCTTGTAGAGAGTGTTTTTCTTCCAGTCCTTCACGTCGATGTGCTGAATTCCGCACATGAGAAGCTCGAGCTCGTGCTCGTCGAATATTTTGACGAGTGTGAGCGGCACGAGTGCGTTGAAACCTTCGAGAAAAGCGTTCATCTGCTCCTGTACGCGCGAAACGAACCTCCATTGGATCACGAGACTTATGTATTCGTCTTTGTTGTCGTCCGTGAGAGGAACGTTCGCGCCGTTTGGTTTGAGCTCGCGTTGCGACGTGTGACCGAAACTCTCCTCGTCCACGCAGAACGTCAGCTCGAGCTCGCTCGGATCGTTCTCCTTTATCCAGAGCAGAGAATTGTAGTACTCGGAGTCGACGCTCTCCATGTCCTTCAGATCGATCGTCTTGGACAGCATCATTTTGTAGAACGGTCGTATGAAGAAAGCTAAAAAAGAAAATTGATACATAGGATATTCGACAAGTCAGTGATATTTATCGATCAAATGTTGGGGGAATTAACTGACCGTCTAACAGTTTTCCGTGGTACACCGCCATTCCCGCGATTCGCCCGATGAACTTGAAGTAATTGAGATGTTCCTCGTTGCAGACACCGGAGAAGGGATTTATTTGCAATGTGTAGTTGTCCCTGACAAAAATTGAAGCGGATTGTTGCGAATAAGGGAGAGATTAAGTCAGTTTTCGACTGAAAATCGCATCTACGCCGAACCGTTTATGTTAATATAACATCTCTGTCAAATTTGAAGTATATCTGTAGCGTTATAACGACGTAAAGCGTAAATTGCGGAATTCTAGTTTTACCGACCAATGTCGGTAAAAAAAATCGACTCCAGCTTCCCTTTAATGAGTAAAGGTTTATAGTGCAAGCAAAGGTTTATAGTGTTTTACGTACATAGCGGAATATTCGAAGAGGCCGTAGTATGGGTTGAACATTTCCTTGGACAGTAGGAAGAACCATTCGCGGGCGAGTCCACCGTAATCGAGGCCGACCTCGCCCTCGAATTCCACCCACAGCTTCGTTTTCAGTATCTCCATTCGATTGACCGAGCTGATAATGCGATAAGAATCCTCGAGGATGTTGCTCCTTCCCACTTTGATCTCAAACTTATTGGGCACGCTGCTCTGTAGAGTCGAGCGTTAAAGTGGAGTTAATTTTATTTCACTCTTATTGTCGATTCTTGTCACAAAAAAAATACGAATCCGACAAATCGGATACTTACGGGCTTTCTAAGTTGCGACTTCAAATACTCGTATTTAAGTTTGTAATCCCTCGAGTACGGTACGGCCTGCGAACAAGCGGAACGAAAAAAAAAATATAAAAATCGATGTAGCTAAACTGCGTCAGAGGCTGACAACAAAGCGTCGCGGCGGCGATTGATCGATAAATGTAACTGGGGCATACAACGTACCGGGCCAGCGATTTGCGGATTAGACATACGCGGATCCTCCCACTGCGTCGTCCTCGTGTCTGAAGGGAAAAAAATTAATAAAATTAATTAAACACATGAATTTCGAAAAATCATCGCAATGATAATCGTCGCAATGCGCAAAAAAAATCATCTGTTGGAAATCGGTGTTAAAAAGTCGAAATGAATTAACGAAACGATCGAACGAGTGGCAATAATCGTACTGTGATCGATGAAAAAGATCCTCCCGTCGGTGTGAACCCTCTCCTCCCATCCCTCCGGCAGTGGACCGAGCTGATCCAGGTCGCTCCTCGGAGTAGCCGAAGGCACGTTGTGACTAGGCATAGGACTCGCTCTACCCGTTCTCGGATCGACCCACGTTGTCGCTCTCTCATTATGATCAATAAAAAACATTCGTCCGTTCGGAGCGAGTTGCATGCTCCAACCGGGCGGCAATCCATCGCCGCTCGGCAGTGGAAACGTAGGCTTTGGAATTTCAGTCTAAAAACAAAACAGAAAAAAATTACCATGCCGACCGGAAAATTGTCGTAACCGTTTTGTCTATCGCTCCGCGCGGCAATGAATAAACGTAGAAAAAAGAAGCGTAGTTGAACGCCGATATCTGGCTATTTACCTGCTCCGAAGACCGCCTAGAACCGGCTGGACTGTCTACGTTATCGTCGCTCTGCGAACACACAACGAAATATTCGTTTTTCTTTTTTTTTTCCTCTATAGTTTGTCTCTTCCTCCTTTCGACGTCTCGCGATCTCGGTTACTCTACACACTTATTGCTCTAGGCCCTGATAACACCGGATTGAAGGTCATACATTAGTTACCATAGGGAACACTAAAAGTACCCTTTTCAATGATCAGTCTAACTTTTACAGGCGTAATGCTATGATTAGCATTCAATAACGAATACTTTTTTGGACATCGTAAGCGTTAAGATGGAAACCTGAGTATTTTAGTGCACTAAATGGTCACAAATGGACTCTTTGGTGTTGTCAGGGAGGTAAGAGGTCAAAATCAGGCGGATATTGTTATTTATTAGTCGAGTCTTCTTAAGGAGGTCCAGTCATATAGAGTCCATTTCGCATTAATTCGAGAAAAACGAGTAATAATTGCAACCACTTCTTGATGGTATAAAAATCTAAAAAAAATCATGCACATTAAAGGTACTTAAAAGATTAATTTTGCATAATAATAATTGCAAAACGTTATTAACAAATTAATGAAAACAAAAATTGTTCAACAAATTTCTCGGAAACCCGCATTTTTTTTAAATGAAAATGCTTCTATTATGTTTATGAGTACGTATGAATTTTTTCAGATTTTTAAGTTCAGTTTGATATTTGCGTTTTTTTCATACAAAATTCAAAGTGAATTTAAAAATCTGAAAAAATTCATACGTACTCAGAAAAATGAACAAAGCATTTTCATTGATAAAAAAATTTGAGTTTCCGAGAAATTTGTTGAACAATTTTTTTTTTTCATCAATTTGTTAATAACATTTTGCAATTATTATTATGCAAAATTAATCTTTTCAGTACCTTTGATGTGCATGCATTTTTTCAGATTTTTATATCATCAAGAAGTATTCGTAATTCTTTCTCATTTTCCTCGAATTTATGCAAAATGAATACTATACGACTGGACCTCCTTAATCGAAAGAACGCCTCCTTCGTCGAGACTGAGAGGGTCGCCAAAGGTCGAGACAAAGCGTTAATAAAGCTCACACGGACATGCTAAACGTTTGTGTTTGTGGTTGTTGTTGTGTTATATTGAATACCTGGTCGTCACATTCTCCCAAGTAACCGCGCTGATCGACGGGATTCTCGCAGTCCGACGCGTCCCGATCACGTTCGCCACCCTCCTCATTATCCCGTGCTTCCGAATTCTCGTCTTCCTCGCGCGGCCCTTCACCATCCTTACACATACATGCATATTTCTTTCTACATTCCGCATGCCATTTTTTTGTACAGAGTTAGTGGTTCTTTTTTTTTCAATTTTCTTTTTTTTTTTTTCTTGTCAATCGGTCTCGCTACTTTCCGTTCTTTTCCTCCGATCGAATCGAATCCTCGCTGCGCGCGGTCTCCATGCATTTCCGTAAAATGGCACTAACTAATTTTCGTTACCATACAACTTACGGATGGGGATCGGAAAATTTAACTACGCCTAAGACCGACGAGTTTTCGGTTTTATTCGTTAGTCGCTCGATCGGTTACTCAAATTTTAATTTATGCGGGACACATCAATCCTTTCGCTCTCGTTCCACCCTCTTTATGAGATATTGTGGAATGTTGGAAAAAATATTGCAGCATAAAAAATGTTATCATCGGAGCAAAAGGATTAAAATAGCCGACCGGTTGTGCGAATCGTCAGCAGCAGGAGACACAGAGAGATAAAGAGAGAAGGGGAGGGTTGGCGATTCTTTGAACATTTTTTTTATTCAATCCGACTCACCTGATTGATAACGGAGCTTCTGTGTTGTCCTCTGCTCTCGGCGTCGTCGACGCTGATGTGAAATCGTCGTTGGAACTCCGTCGCCGCGGTGTCCAGATTGCGTTGCTCGTTTGTCACACCGCCGGTTGGCACAACGTTCCTGTCGAGAAAAATAAAGGATTGAAATTAGCACTGACTTCTTCTCGTGGGGATCAAAATAACGAATGGCCAAAAAGCGAATGGCCAAAATAACGAATTTAAAAACGATGGACGTCTGAATCTAGAATAACCATCATTACAAAATTTGCTATTTTAGTCATTCGTTATCTTGATCATTCTAGATTTGGACGTTCGTTAGTTCAAAATTCGCTATTTTGGCCATTCGCCTTTTTGGTCATTCGTTATTTTGATCCGCAGTCGATGTCGCCGAGAGTTAACTCACATCGCCGTCGGCCGTTCCCATTGAGTGAATCTCGCTATGTGATTTACGTAGTACGTTCTTCCGTTCGCGTCCTGACGTTCCTCCCATCCGTGCGGCAGTGGACCGTTCGTCGCGGCGGTTTCGCCGCTCTGCTGAACCGGACTGTTGTTCGACGTCGGCGTCGGTCTGTCGAGAAGCTCCCAGCCTCCGGAGTCGGGCGCCGTGTCCGGATCGCCCGAATCCGCGCCCGACGAGTCCGATATGTACGCGTGATATATTTCCAACGTGCCCTTTATCTTCGCCCTCTGACTTCCGGTGCTGGAATTTGACGACGTTTTCGTTCGCGAATTAGGAAATTAAATTTCGCGTCGCGCTTATCAGCAGCATTTTAATTGCCTCCGTTGGACTCACCTGCGTGGACGCAATATGTACTGCTTTGTGGGAATCGTTCGGCCTTCCTGCTCCTTCGGTAACGCCAGAAGCGTCAGCTCGACCATTCCGAGGAAATCGTCTCTCGTCAATCGGTTCTCGTCGAACACTTGGAGCACCAGTTTGTGTTCGATGGGTTTGACCTGGACCGACAAATAAAAGAAGTTGTGTAAATAGAATATACAAACTGTCGATAAACAAAAATTGCAGTGTCTTAATGCGAAAACTCACTCTGAAAATAAATTCCTCCTCCCACTGAGGATTAAGCGTCTTTTTCTTGGTCTTGGTAAGTACAGAATCGACTGTGACGTCGCCATCTATCGTGTTGAGATCGATGCGAACGTAAGGGTCGCTGGCGCCGAAGATGTCCTTCTTGGCGAGCTGATGGCCAGCGATCACCTTCAGCCTCAGCCTGCTGGTAGCCTCGTCCGCCTTGAACATTGCAACGGAATCTCAATTATAAACACAGTCCGCAGCAGCCTTCCAACTTTTGCCCATCGCTCGTCCCAAAATACAGATCAACAACACGCCAATGATCCTCCGACTCTAAATTTCAGCTCCGAAAAACTAATCAAAAAAGATATTGTCACTCTCAATGCCCTCAGCATTGCCCATAGCTCGTCCCAAAGTACAGATCGATAACACGCCAATGATCCTCTGACTCTACATTTCAGCTCCGAAAAACTAATCAAAAAAGATATCGTCACTCTCAATGCCCTCAGCGTTGCCCATCGCTCGTCCCAAACTACAAAACGACAACACCAATCATCCTCCGACCCTAAATTTCACCTCCAAAAACCTAATCAAAAAAGATATCCCCTCCACAGCCCCAAAAAAAAATGTCAAACGTCCACACAACCAAATTGTCGTCAATTCTCGTTTGACGTTTCCGACGCAAAAAAAAAAAATTGTCAAATCTCGCGATTAGCCTGATGAACATCGAAGGCCTCGATTCCTAGACAGCAAAAACAGCCGATTCTGCCAAAGACGCGCAAAAGCCTCGCGTTCGTTGCGACGACAAATCCGTCGATCTGTCAAAATCCCAACTGTCAAGTGACCCAAAACGTTACGTACACATTCGCCATCGACACCGTTCGTCGGATAGTAACCGTATACATGTTCCTCTGCCATTAACGTTGCTGGCCTCTCTGTACGTGAATAATTTCGTCGTCGTCGTCGTCGTCGTCGTCGTCTCTTTCTCCCTCTCTTCCTCTCCTTCGCCTTCCCGCTATCCTCGCTCGCGTTTCTACGCCGCTTCGGACCGCCGATCCGCACTCCCGTGTGTCAACGTCGTGTCCTGCGGTTTATTATCGCGGAATCACAATTTCTCGTGTGCCATCGAGAAAACGGCTATTTGTCTTAACCCCACTCCCGTCACTCGATTGCACGAGTCGGACGGATGTGACATACTCGCGCGTGTTTAAAGATGGCCACACGGCCGCCGCCGCCGCCGCCGTCGTCGTCGTCGTCGTCGTCGCACGCGCGTTCCGTTCGCGTTCGCCAACGCCGCCCGTGTCAATTTCGAACCGCGGAGCCTTCGTCGCGGCGCCGATTCCACGCTCACGCGAATCGCACACGCGCGCGCGCCGAGCGGGAAGCGCCGAGTCCGGTTGGTCGGGAAACGCCGAGTCCGGTTGGTCGGGACCGCGCCAGGGGTATCTCCTTGAAGAATGGCCTAAGTACGCGACGCGAGACTCGTTTGCTGGGATGTCGCTGAATTGTTTTTTTTTTTCGGTTCGCAATTGACAATTCACGATTCCGTTTTCAAAGCGAGGGAGCTTTGACAATTGGTGGCAGCGACTGACGGAGGACGATACGGATTATTATCGTCGAGATGAGAGAGGACGTGTTTTTTTTATTGTATGATTGTTATATGGAATGCACTATGTCGCTCGGCGATTGTCGCGCTGCGTCGCCGTTGACGCTGCTCTGCGTCGCATCGTTGATATGTCAATTTGACAAGTGGCGCGGGAGAGGTGACAATTGCGCGCGGTCACTGAAAGTTTGCGCGTTTTTCGCGGGTACGAATTTTTTTGTGAGAGGATCTTTACGATTTTACGTGTGTGGGATTATAGGGCGAGGGGACGGATGTGGCTTGCGGGGCCTTCGGAAAGAGAGAAAGAAAAAAAAAGGGGTGGGTACCCTATTACCGTTGGGATTAAGAAACCAAAGGTGTGCATGTTGTGCGTTTTGAATGTCACACAGCTACGTGTTACCGCTGAGGTTTTACATAAGACGTCTCTGCGGCGACGGATTTTCTATACAATTGTCTGAGCGAGCGAAGTCGCATTTTTCCTCGTTTCATGTTTTCTCTCATTTGTCCGCTGGCTGCTGAGGCTTTGACAGTGGAAAGCGACAATCTATCACTGATGGCACAGTACGATAACATAGTGGAACAAATTTTGCTCCGAACGTACAAATCTAATTTTTGAGAGTATCGCTAATAATATAATTTCCTTATCGGTATTTATAAAACGATGAGTGTCTAACAAAGCGCCAGTGTAGAATAGAACTGAGTGACAAATAAACTACGTCGTGCGAACAAATTTTCTTTTTTGCTATTGGATTATGTAGGATAATTGTAAATATTGTCATTGCAATAAGTAATGATTAATGAAAAAGTGAAATGAGTTTGGCATCACCGACAGCACAGTTCGATAACATAGTTTGAACAAATTCTGCTCCAAAAGTACAAATCAAATTTTCAAGAGTATCGCTAATAATATAATTTCCTTATCGGTATTAATAAAACAATGAGTAGTGTCTAACGAAGCGCCGGTGTAGAATTCTAGAACTGCGTGACAAACGTTACTACGTCGTGCGAACAAATTTTCTCTTTTGCTATTGGATTATGTAGGATAATTGTAAATATTGTCATTGCAATGATAAGTAATGATTATTGAAAAAGTGAAATGAGTTTGGCATCACCGACAGAACAATATAAAAAAATTTCTTGTACGAATTTCACTTCAAAAGTACAAATCTAATTTTCAAGAGCATCGCTAATAATATAATTTCCTTATCGGTATTTATAAAACGATGAGTGGTGTTTAAGTAAATACCAGTGTAGACTTCTAGAACTGAGTGACAAGCGTTACTACGTCGTGCGAACAAATTTTCGTTTTTGCTATTGGATTATGTAGGATTGTAAATATTGTCATTGCAATAAGTAATGATTAATGAAAAAGTGAAATGAGTTTGGCAGCAAATGATTACCAATGGCGGCGGCGGGTTGGCCAGGGACAGCCGTCCAGGCCTGGCGGGCGCCACTACATCCCTGGATCGTCTCCGCTGAGTGCTCCAGGTGTGAGAGCGCTGTCTCTGCGGTGGATTTTCTACTCCGGCGTACATTGGATACGTCAGGGTTCCTGGCATTTTACACACAAACCGTCCAGCTCGCAGTCGTCCGGCTGGCCACTCGTGCTTCGCCTCCGAACATGGGTGCCACGGTTTCTCTCAAAGTCCATCCGAGTACAGCGATTATTCAATAATACTGAACGCAGCGGTAAAATCATGCAAATAAGTTCGTACACCGAATCACATTCGTCTTCAACTTCAACTTTCTCAAGTCCACAAAAAAAAATAAAAAAAAAAAAATGTTCTACTCAGTACATTTCCAGGCAGTGGAAATTACCGAATCGCACCGAAGTCTCACATGATGTAAAGCAACGGCTGTGTAAAATTGTTCACAACGCCCATTATTTTTCCCCGATCACCGCGATTCGTCAATATCCACGACGACGATGACCGACATCGGAATTAATCAACGAACGACCTTGTCCGTCGAATGACGAAAAAATCGCAACTGAACTACAAAACTTAATCGCCACTCGTCATCGGGGCCACGGAAAACGCGAGAGACCCGAACCCGTTCGCGCGCACGAGATAACAGACGTCTCGGTTAATTCACTCGTGATAACGCACAGTCGGAGATCACACAGCGGAAAAAAAAAAAAAAAAAAAAAAAACGAAGAGGAGACGGAAAGCGAGAGAGAAAAGAAAAAGACGATCTCTCGTTGCCGCGATTCGAGATAACTATGAGCCAATGTCTTGGCGCGCGACCGTCAAACACACCGAGACAATCTCAATTAACGGTTAATATATAAAAGTAGCCGTCGCGTATGACAAACGCATAGTTGCGAGCGTCAAGGTCATAGCGAGGAGCCGATCAAACGGAAGCGTTTATAGCCCGAACCGAGAAAACAATTATTTTTTTCGAGACCCCAAAGACAATTGTAACGATTATTTTTACGCTAGACTCGAGCACCTCGTAAAACTGATATAATAATAATAACAGTACTCTCCACAATCGTGCGAAGAGATAAAAAAAAGAAATCTGTGCCATACGTTTATGTCGGTCCAGTCATATAGAGTCCATTTCGCATAAATTCGAGAAAAACGAGTAATAATAGCAACCACTTCTTGATGGTATAAAAATCTAAAAAAATGCATGCACATTAAAGGTACTTAAAAGATTAATTTTGCATAATAATAATTGCAAAATGTTATTAACAAATGGATGAAAAAAAAATTGTTCGACAAATTTCTCGAAAACCCGAATTTTTTTTTTTAATGAAAATGCTTCTATTATGTTTCTGAGTACTAATGCATTTTTTCAGATTTTTAAGTTCAGTTTGATATTTGCGTTTTTTTTTCATACAAAATTCAAAGTGAACTTAAAAATCTGAAAAAATTCATACGTGCTCAGAAAAATAAACGAAGCATTTTCATTGATAAAAAAATTTGGGTTTCCGAGAAATTTGTGCAACAGTTTTTTTTTTCATCAATTTTTTAATAACGTTTTGCAATTATTATTATGCTAAATTAATCTTTTCAATACCTTTGATGTGCATGCATTTTTTTTCAGATTTTTATATCATCAAGAAGTATTCGTAATTCTTTCTCATTTTTCTCGAATTTATGCAAAATGAATACTATACGACTGGACCTCCTTATCTGAAAATACGCAGCCGACTTTAGTGTCGCAAGCGGCCGATATCTCAAAGAGAGAGGAAAAAAAACGTATTATCTTGTAGATCGAGAGCTACATAGTTGATGACTTCCCAACTCGACTCGTCTCGCAAGCAGCTGCAGATGACGGAGCAGCTAACACACTCGATGCATTATCGCCGCGATAACCAGCGAGTCTATTGATAAGAGTCTCGGTTGGCTATTCAACTACACTTTATTACGGACCACCAGTCGATGTGGCATTATTTTTCACCACTTACAAGATACTCAGGAGTTATATTGTTCCATTTTGCGTTTTCTTTTAATATTCTTCTTTTTTTTTTTATTGATATTATAATACGTTTCGTCCGGCTCTTCGTTTCGTGGCCGAGAAAAAACACAAAGTGGCGCTATGAAGCAGCAGTTTTTCGACGAATGAATTGGCCAAAAGAAAGAAAAATGTACAAACGAGTCGCTCCTTCACATAAATTATTCCATATAATTACAATAAAAATAAATATACTTCCGTCGACCCTGTGACGTTTTTTTTTTCTTCTGTCGTTAAAATGAATTTTGGCATTCGGCGCTGTTTGTTTTTTTCGCGTGCCTCGGGCATCGACCTATTTTTATTTTTTTTTCTTTCGCTTCTCCCCATTTTTCATCGTTTCATTTGATCCGGAGAAGGTAAACACGCCTTTTTTTTTTCACCGTCGTCTCAACTTTGTCAATAAAATATTCAACGCCTCTCTCTTTCATGTACAAATCGATCACTCGGGTCTTAAGTTTCGCCGCGAGATTGATAAATCATATTAATCACGTATTACATATATATAAAAACGAAAAGAATTTCATCGAGCACCGTTTTGGTCACTGTTGGGCGAATTATCAGCGAGGGAAGATCGTCGTCGGGCGCTCTCCGAGAATGTTCGTCAGTTATCGACCCTTAAACTTAGTCGCTTTAACCCTAACAGTAGTAACATTTACGTCGACGACAAACCCCGTTGAGAGTTTTACCCTATATAGTTGCTAGCTTTAAAAACACGATATCTGTAATCACGAAGTTGGTGGGAAAAAAGATTGAGAGAGAGAGAGAACAGAAATATATCGGATTACACGGGCGGTGAGTAATTGTTTCCGTCGTCGTTCTCCGCTGCGACGGAAACCAGGATTATCGTCGTTTCGATTAAGGAGGTCCAGTCGTATAGTATTCATTTTGCATAAATTCGAGAAAAATGAGAAAGAATTACGAATACTTCTTGATGATATAAAAATCTGAAAAAATACATGCACATCAAAGGTACTGAAAAGATTACTTTTGCATAATAATAATTGCAAAATGTTATTAACAAATTGATGAAAAAAAAAATTGTTGCACAAATTTCTCGGAAACCCAAATTTTTTTATCAGTGAAAATGCTTCGTTTATTTTTCTGAGCACGTATGAATTTTTTCAGATTTTTAAGTTCACTTTGAATTTTGTATGAAAAAAAAAACGCAAATATCAAACTGAACTTAAAAATCTGAAAAAATTCATACGTACTCAGAAACATAATAGAAGCATTTTCATTAAAAGAAAATTCGGGTTTCCGAGAAATTTGTTGAACAATTTTTTTTTTTTTCATCAATTTGTTAATAACATTTTGCAATTATTATTATGCAAAATTAATCTTTTAAGTACCTTTAATGTGCATGAATTTTTTTAGATTTTTATATCATCAAGAAGTGGTTGCTATTATTACTCGTTTTTCTCGAATTTATGCGAAATGGACTCTATATGACTGGACCTCCTTAATATTTTTTTTTTTTCGCTCCTTCCTCAGTCCCGTTTTCTCTCGGCGAGTATGTTTGTGTGTATCAGTGCCACACCTGGCGTTCAAATTTCCAACACACGGCAGATACAAAAGTGCACTTGAGGCTCGCGATCATTCACGGGATCATTGTCGCACCGTCGACCAAACGTCCATTGCCGCGGCCGAACGAATTTTGCTAAGAATTATTCAGATGCAGCGGAATAACGAATTTCGGGCCGAACGGCGATTTGTACGTAATTCCGACCTCGGCGAACACTTTGTTCGGCAGCGCGAGATTGCACAGATAAAGCCGACCGTTTTCCGGACTGTGCGAAAGCGGAAGTGCCCCGAGGAGGCTGAATTTACTCGTTATACCGGGAGTACCGGCGGACGGCGGTTCTATCGCGAGTACTGGCGCTCGGCTGCCGTTTACCCATTTCGCGACCGACGTCGCGATCCGCGGCGAGTGTTCCTCCGAAAGCGCGACGAGAATGAGATCCACCGCGGACGACAATTTTTCGACCTTAGTCTCAACCTTGTTACCCGTTAATTTGTACAACGACAGCTCTTGGAGGAGAAACACGTTTTCGGAATTTTCAATGTAGACGACAGTCTTCACGCCGTGACTAGACAATTGGCGGGCGCAATTGACGCCAGCCGCGCCTGAACGATGAGGCCCGCAGAGAGCGACGACCGTCGGCCATTGATGCGCATTTTTCGGGCTCAGTCTGTGCGCGCCGCCGAGAAGCTGCAGGATTATCTCGGCTCCCGCTCGGCCCAGTAATTCCACCTGGAATATGGAATTTTTATAATTTGCATCCAGAAAGTAAATTAAAAAAGTACTTTTCTGCCCGCTGCGCAACTTTTTTTCCCGCTCGTCAAGAATCGATCACTTTCCACCCGAGTTGCAGGCATGGAATGTGGTCTTTTTAGCGGGAAAAAAAAAACTGTTAAAAAAAAACGTCTCACCCTTCGCTCCCAACTTATACCGAGACGATCGGCCGCGCCGATCAACTGCCGATGAAGATCGAGCGTGATGCTGGGTATTACGAGGCCGTCGTCGGTCACGTATTCCTGTTGACCGGCGCAGGGGACGACGATCTGCCGATACGCCGTCGGCTCCGACTCGATAATATTCTCGTCGTGACGATACTTTCCCCGACTGTTCTCCGACTGCTGGATCATGTCCTGCTTCAACGAATTGATTTCCTGCCAAATGGCCTAAAACCGTTAAAAACACAGTTGTGAAATAAAAGAAAAAAATAAAAATAAAACAGCGGAAGTTATCGCGAAGAATCTAAAGATCTCGCTTGTCGACAAACCTCTTTGTTAAAGAGCGAAAGGTTCGCCTCAAAGTCAAAGTCCTGGTGCAGCGACTGATCTATGGGCGTCCCGAAAGCCTGTTCGTCTCTCTCCTGCCGTAGCCTCTCCTGCCTCTCCCATCGAGACGGCTTCTTGGAGTTGGGCTTAGAGTTCGCCTCCAAATTGATCTTCCCATTTGACGGCGGCTCCGTCTTTATCGCCACAGGTTCCGCAGGCTTCTTCGGGTGAATCTGCACCTGAGCCGGCGCCGATTGAGCGGCCGGCGGCATCGACTCCGAGACTGACCTACTCGCCCTCTTCGCGATTGGCCTTTTCACCGATATCTTGCCCTGTGTCTGCGGCTCCTTCGCCGCGGCTGCCGTCGCCTCCGCTGTTGCGATAATCTCCACCTTCACGATATCCTTCGCACTGCAAATAAAATATCGTCACGATTAGCAAAATCGACGGAGCGAAGGAGAGTCGAGAGTCGAAGAAGACGCTGATGTTCGGATTACTTGATGACGACTTGCGCCAGTGGATGAGGGACTCCGTTTCTGAACGGTTTCGCCAGCGTCAGGTCCTGCTTGTTGAAATCGAGGATCTGACCCTGATAGGTGCCCAAATCCTCGCCGCAGTCAACGGACACCGTGAAACCAACGAATTGCGCCGACATCGTGAAGAAACGAAATAAAAAAAACACGTCTCACGAGCCGAGCCGCGAATGGAGGTTAGGTGGACGCGAAAATTCGGACGCGCGGCACTTGGACAGTGTCCGGACGTTCGAGGATCGGGAAATCGGACGTCCAGCCGGGTTCGAGTCACACGAACGATGCGCGAGTCGTGTTTACAGCGAGGGGGACGGGAGGGGAAAAAAAAAAGTTTCGCATTAAAGCGATAATCCTGACAGGCCACTCGCGTCGCGCGCTAACTCATCGGTGCGTCGGTGTTGCCTCGTTAACCCGGAATCTCGATTCGCGAACGACGAATCGCGCGGTTTTGTACTACTCCGACTCTTCGGAGCCGAGATTGCGGAGCTGCTGTTTTTTTTTTGTCGCCTCGCTCGGAGTCTCTTCGGCGAGAACAGCGAGGGTATACAGTGCTACAGATGCGCGATTTTGAATGGACCGTGCGTGCCCTCTCCATACGTGTAACTGGATTTCCATTCTTGCTCTGAAAAGAAGGAGAAGGAAATGAACCGTTGGTCGCTGCTTTTAGAACTGCGCGACTGGGAATGCTGTGATTGGTTGAGACTATTCGCGCGGGCCAATCGCGACGGCGCGTTCGATTAACGGTGGCGGACGAAGAGACGTGATTGGTCGGGAGAATTCGCACCGCGCGCTTCAATGCGAATGCAGCTTTAAGGCGCTGCTGGAGTAGATTTTTTTACCGACTGGTCGGTAAAAAAGTACGGTTTCGTAGTTTACGGTATACGTCGTTATTGAATTACAAAAATGTCTCAAATTGTACAGGATTATAATATCAACATAGGCGCATCGGAAACATTGAAAAACAAAGAAAATCGTAAATTTGTAAGCCTATCGAAAACCAACATGACCGCTAGAACAGTCAATTGCCACCTTTTTCGTATATATAAACATTTCCAAGAATCCCATACGAAAAACGAGAATCAATGCCGATGCACCTACATTGATATAATAATCCTGTGCAATTTGAGACATTTTTGTAATTCAATAACGACGTATACCGTAAACTACAAAACCGTACTTTTTTACCGACCGGTCGGTAAAAAAATCTACGTTATGAAGCAGCAGCGCCATCTACCGCAAAACAGAGCAACGACCTCTTTAATCGAATGGGGTTGTTGCACCGATTTGCACTCTCAGCCGATTTGCAGGCACGCGTGGATACTTTTCGGCTCTCGGTTCGTCGCTCGGTGGCAGCGCGCGTTTATTTCGGTTCTCAGGAAGGAGCTTCGAGCGTTCGCCGCGCAAGCTCCGCGAGCGCCGAGCAAAAGTAGCAGCACCGTCAACGCCTCTGCATCGCGAATTTGTTACCCACGAGACGTGAATGCGTACGGACGTGTGCGAGACGGGCTTCGTTGTGGGGGCCTCTTGTATGACATTAATATCGTCGGGACGCGGTTAATTCTTCGCGCTCGCTGTTGACAAAATAAAACCGTTGGCGAGGATGCCGAAGCGAAAGAATCAGGCGCTCATCGACTCGGACAGCAGCGGCAGCGTCGAGGACAGCGGCTCGGATCTCGATAACGTGAGCGAAATGTTTATATCAGGGGAACTTAATGCACACGCGCAATTGCTGTTGTGTGATTTTTTTTTTTTTTTTTCGTCCCGATGGAGGAGAAAAATGCGAAAACACATCGGCGACGCGATTCTGCCGCTCAGCATTCGCAGTCTGGATGAAAAAGCGCAACGCGCGAGAAACTAAACAAAATTTCATGTGTTTTTCTGTATTCGCTATCAATGACAAATGTAGGAAAAGGTTGACTCGAATGACTCGATGGACATTTTTAT
This sequence comes from Itoplectis maculator, assembly GCA_964034905.1. Classification (NCBI taxonomy): domain Eukaryota; kingdom Metazoa; phylum Arthropoda; class Insecta; order Hymenoptera; family Ichneumonidae; genus Itoplectis; species Itoplectis maculator. Next base: position 409,795 of record OZ035853.1, on the reverse strand, counting down.
TGACGCAGGATCTGCTATCGCTGGCAAAAAAGAAGAAAGGCAAGACGCAGGATGACTCGCGCTCCGAGGATAATGGAGTCTCGGGCAAAGGAAAGCAGGACAGTGACTCGTCGGACGACAATGACGACGACGACTGGAACGCCAAGGGCGGCAAGGCGAAGAAGAAGAAGGTGCCCAACAAGAGAAACAGGCGGAAAGTCACAAAGTCGAGTTCGGAGGACAGCGACAGCGACAAAGGATCGGCCAAAGTTTCGGAACCTGAAGAAGGTTGTCGATTAGTTATTGATTTTGTCCTTAACATCATATTACTAAAAATGCCACTGGCTAAATCGCATGTTAATATTTTTGAAGCAACTATTTCATTAATAATATTCTGTAACAGGCGAAGTGTCGGATTCCGACGGAAGTGTCTCGGAGTCAAGCGAAGAGGAGTTCAACGACGGCTATGACGAGAATCTAATGGGCGACGCCGAGGATCAGGCTCGTCTCGCACAAATGACAGAAAAGGAGCGCGAGCAAGAAATATACAAGCGTATCGAGCAGCGCGAGATAAAAAAGACGCGCTTCGAGATCGAGAAGAAGCTGCGAATGGCCAAGAAACAGGAGCTGCGAAAGAACAAGGAGTCGAAGAAGCGCGAAAAAGCGGTCAGCGGTGCCGCGGGCGGCAACGCCGACGAGAAAAAATTCGAACGGGCGCCGGATCCGAAGGAGCGCAGCAAGGATCGCAAGAAGACGATCGAGGAGAAGCAGGACAAGAAATTTCACGCCATGTCGCAGCTGATCGCGCGACGGGAGGAGCGAAAGGAGCGCGAGGAGAAGGAGAAGCAGCGGATCGAGCTGCAGCAGCAGCAGTCGAAGGACATGGACGAGGAGGAGCTCGAGGGCGATCACAAAGGCGGTAGCAAGACGAAGCTCAAAGCCTCCGACGTTTATTCCGACGACAGCGGATCGTCCGACAGCGGCGAAGACGGCGACGACAAACCGCGTCAACCTGGTCAGCAATCGGAGCGAACAGCCGCGAAATCCTCGACGAGGCAACGATCCTCATCAAGCGACAGTCGTAACTCCGATTCCGACGACGACGACGCCGACAAAGACGACGACGACGACGACGATGACGACGACGACGACGATGACTCAGCTTCGGCGGCGAACGGCGAGGAGAAAAAATCCGCGAGCAGCAAGAGCAAAGCCAAGAAGCTCGTTTACGTAAACACCAAAGAGGATCTCAACAAGGTTCGACTTTCGCGACACAAGATGGAGCGTTTCGTTCATCTGCCGTTTTTCGATCGCGTCGTTCAGGGATGCTTCGTGCGCATTGGAATCGGCAATAATAACGGAAAGCCCGTTTATCGCGTCGCTGAGATTAGCGGCGTTTGCGAGACTGGCAAGATTTATCAATTGGGCGGCACGCGAACGAATAAAGGACTGAAGCTTCGTCACGGAGCTCAGGAGCGAGTTTTCCGGTTAGAATTCGTTTCGAATCAAGAATTCACGGAGTCGGAGTTCTTTAAGTGGAAGGAAACGTGCGCTCTTCAGGGGATATCGATGCCGACGTTCGAGGAGCTCGATAAGAAGCTCAAGGACATCAAAGAGGCGATGGTTTACGAGTATAAGGAGGAAGACGTCGAGAAGATCGTTCAGGAGAAGGGACGATTCAAACAAAATCCGTATAATTATGCGATGAAAAAGGCGCAATTGATGCGCGAAAGAGACGCAGCGAATTGTCGAGGCGACGACGAAACCGCGTCGAGACTCAATCTCGAGCTGAGTGAACTCGAGGAGCGAGCGTCGGAGCTCGACAAGATGCGAACAGCCACGATCTCGAGTATATCGTACATAAACGATCGGAATCGGAAGAAAAATGTGGAGGAGGCGGAGAAGGCGATTATGGAGGAGATTAAGGCGAACAAGGGCAAAAAGGTCGACGATCCGTTCACGAGGAGAAGCACCAAGCCACGGATGGTCTATAAACCCGACGAGGATGAGGTTGTGGCTACTGCAACGGCACCCGGAGCTACGGGTCTTGCGGGCAAAGCTCCGCCGCGAATCGTCGATGACGATGCGCTCGCTAGCGTCAATGGACGTGAAAATGGTCAGGAGACGAAGAAAAAACGCAGCACCGAGGATCTCTTCGATGCGCACGACTTCGACATCACGATAGACTTAGAAGTACCAATTCCAAGTGAGTTTCGAATTTATTTAAGGTAGCTATACCGCTACGTACCAGTCAAATCAGTGGTAAATTTTTAAAAGCTACCTTAACGTCACTAGACTCAATAACGTTGTTTTGTAAGTAAGAAAGACGCATTTTTTCATAAACTGTGGTGGCACAAAATAAAATATAAACGTTTTGCTCTAACCGATCGATTCTACGTTGCAGGTAATCCCGTTAGTGTTCTACCGAAGCCCGTGAGCAATATCAAGGACACGGGACCCCGGCGATCACTGAACTTGGAAGACTACAAGAAAAAACGCGGCCTCATCTAACATTTTTTTTCCCCTGCGTGCGTCCGCACCGACGCGATTATGGTTTACGATTAAACTGATGATTAACCCGAGCCGCTTTCGTTGTGCTCGTCAAAATCGTGGACACGATTTACTTTTTACTTTACGATTATCGGAGGGGAGGCGACGTCGCGACAATCGAGGATACGCGACGGTCTTGATTTTCACGAGCGAAAGCGAAAGTGGCTGCTACGTCGAAAATCTCGCCGGACTCGCGCGAATCAGTGGATGCCACGATATTTCCCTGTCGCCTCCTGCACTGAAAAAAATAAATAGTTGCAATGACCAATCATTGGTTCGATCCACCAAAATATTGAAAGCAGTTACTAAAATATTGGTTGCTCTGACCAACGATTGGTAATCACAACTATTAATTTTTTTCAGTGTAAGTTTTACTCATAGGCTCCAAGATAATCGCAGACTCGAACGTATATTTAGAGAGAGAGAGGAAATTACATTTGCGCCGAGGGGATCTTTCACCCGTGTTGCTGCTGTGTACGAATGTACGATATTTCATTAAAGTTTCGAGCGAAATTAGCGTATTCCTTCTGCACATTCATTGCGTTCGGTCGAGCAGCAACGAACGCCGCATCCGTCCCTTCGAGCGCGTAGTCTCTAATTCAAACGATGAGATCTTTATGAAGAAAGACAAGAATAATGAAAATCATGCGGTGCAACAGTCATCATTGAAATGTAATACACATGTAAATACCAACGTACGCTCAAGTTTCAAATGTATCTTATTTTTTTTTTTTTTTCTTGCGTGTTCCTCGGGAAAAATCGAAAGGGTTTTAAGGAGATCCAGTCATATAGAGTCCATTTCGCATAAATTCGAGAAAAACGAGTAGTAATTGCAACCACTTCTTGATAGTATAAAAATCTAAAAAAATTCATGCACTTTAAAGGTACTTGAAAGATTAATTTTGCATAATAATAATTGCAAAATGTTATTAACAAATTGATGAAAAAAAAAATTGTTCAACAAATTTCTCGGAAACCCGAATTTTTTTTTAAATGAAAATGCTTCTATTATGTTTCTGAGTACGTATGCATTTTTTCAGATTTTTAAGTTCAGTTTGATATTTGGGTTTTTTTTTATACAAAATTCAAAGTGAACTTAAAAATCTGAAAAAATTCATACGTGCTCAGAAAAATAAACGAAGCATTTTCATTGATAAAAAAATGTGGGTTTCCGAGAAATTTGTGCAACAATTTATTTTTTCATCAATTTGTTAATAACATTTTGCAATTATTATTATGCAAAATTAATCTTTTCAGTACCTTTGAGGTGCATGCATTTTTTCAGATTTTTATATCATTAAGAAGTATTCGTAATTCTTTCTCATTTTCCTCGAATTTATGCAAAATGAATACTATACGATTGGACCTCCTTAATCGTACAATGCGAGAGACCATCTCGTCGCTTTGAAACGCTCGTTCTTCTCGTCTGCTCGTCGGTGAATTTCATTCGGATATTTATTGTATTACAATTCTGACTGTAACTCATTTAACTTAACGACGATTAATTTATTTTATTTTTATACCAGACCGCACGAAGAGAAACGATCGAATGTAAGCAATGTCACTGTTGTAAAATAATCGATATTAAGCGAACGGCCGACAAGCCGCGGAATTGCGGTTTTCAAGTAGCGACAGATGCTGAGAATAATAATGAAATCTGATCGACGATCGAATGTACCGATACTGAAAATCATTGGAGTATAAATTGCTGCAAAATTTATTTATAAAAATGAATCAATGTACAAGTTCCGTTGTGCGTTGAATTTAATAAAAACACTTTGTGCGCAGTTTTGAATATCGGTAGGCAGTTTTCGAATATTGTCGACAGAGTTAAATCGTCAAAGGCCCTTTTGCCTTTTGTCCCTCATTGTCTGTTCCGTCGTTCCGCAAATATTGTGTTCCCGCGACTGAAACGCTCGTCAGGCAATCTCCAATATATATATTTTACCGAATTATAAGTATCGCATTGTAAAGGACCGTCGTCGATGGAAGCGACGGATGCACCGCCTTTTTCTCCGACTAGACTGAAGATGACAATTGTAGCCGCATCCGACGGCGTCGAAAAACGAGAACGACGCGAACGGTGACTGCGAGGAAAACCGAAAACGATGATAAAAAGCAAACAAACCTGTACCGAGCGATGACAGTATTACACGATCTGTTGTCCGTATACCGAACTTATAATAGCGTGTTGTTGTAATAAAATTCCGTTTACGGAATACAAATGACTGAGATGTGTAATTTTGCAAGAAAAAGAAAAATTATTTTTATTGTTACCGATGGGAAAAACGGGAGACAAAAAAGTTGCAGAGAAGAATTTTGTACATTGCTTCCTCTTTTTTTTTTTTTTTTTTTTTTTTAAGAAAAAAAGGAAAAAAATCATTTAGATTGGTACGGAAGGGAAAAACGAGAGATAAAAAAGGTGCAGAGAAGAATTTTGTATATTACTTTTTTTTCTTTTTTTTTTTTACAAAACCTCCTCTATAACTACTCCAATTTCCGGATATTTTTTCTAGACCACTTTTTTTCTAAGACATGAAAATCTTTTTTTTTTTCTCATGAAAACAAAGCTTTCTCTATGAAAAAGCAAAAACGACTCAATACCCAAGAATTATTGATACATATATATACATAGCCCACGAGTCTCGCTTCTTTCTACGACAGAATTCTGAACTTGCGATAGATTAGTCAACGATCTCGCGAATCTTTAATGCGCTGTATGGCTGAGCCTGTGCGATGTGCGTGAATTTGCATATGTGTTGAGCGACGACTGTGTAAAAGCGCGAGCGCGATGTACATATAAATAGTGCAGACGGATTACGTACAGTGTTGCCCTAGACTTATAAAGCGAAGACACTCGATCCCACCTGGATCGTTATCACAGATCGATTCTCTCGCGAATGCAATTTTTTTTTTTTCATCGTCGTCTTTCTGTAAATACGCGAATCGTCGGTCGTACAGCGCCCAAAAGGCGAACTATATATCATCGCCGTGACGAGCGCTGGATTCTTACGATTATTGTAAAATGCGAGATACAATACAATCGTGTCATTCAGCTCCACAGCGATGTCATTCGCGTGCTATAAATAAAGGTGCGGCGGACGTTCTCTCTGGAAAAGGAGAAGGGGGCCATCGACGGGAGAAAAACACAATGTTGTTCGGTGTGTCTCGACGCGCGTTCGCTGTCTCCGAGGTTCAGCGGACTCACAGAGCTCTTCGAGGAGAACAGAGCGCAATGAGCGACGAGCACGCGACGAGCGTGCGCGAAACGTCGTCGGTCGTGTCGCCGCAGCGGCGTTTGTCGGTCGCCGAGGCGGGTATGCATGTCGCTTGACCATATAAGGCAATTTCCCTACGTCCCGATCATTGATTGGCCAGCGGCGCGCGCGCCACTCGGCCCCTGTCCTCCTCGTAATGACTAATTTTCGACAGTGACGGCAATTTCACACGCGAAAATGTCGCGCCAAGAGCTGCGCAAAATTCGCGAGATTCGCGTTATCGGACGTCGCTCGGCTCTCGGTCTCGTTCTGCCAATAGTCATATTTGTATGGAAGCGTCGGTGGAGCAGGGATCGGCGCACACGGGGGCCGTTTCGTAGGCGTTTCAAAAATAGCGTTTTATATAAACGAGACACGAGGCGAGACGACGCGAGGCGCACTGCGCACGCGCGGCGCGCATGCTTCGCATTTTCATTTTAAAAAAATTCAAGTTTCCGAGAAATTTGTGCAACAATTTTTTTTTTCATCAATTTGTTACCAACATTTTGCAATTATTATTATGCAAAATTAATCTTTTCAGTACCTTTGATGTGCATGCAATTTTTCAGATTTTTATATCATCAAGAAGTATTCGTAATTCTTTCTCATTTTTCTCGAATTTATGCTAAATGAATACTATACGACTGGACCTCCTTAAGAGGCAGTGATACTCCCCTCCCCCCCGCGCCCCCTCGCCCGCGCGCCCGCACCACTTCGAATTTTTGAAACGTGTTTTCTCCCGAACGGTGCGTCGGATCGCGATGAAATTTCAAACACAACTAGGAAATGATGAAAAAAAGGGCATAAGCTTTTGGCGTTCCGAAATTCCAACAAAAAATCCAAAAAAGTAGGTTTACATTACCCTACATTACCGACATCGTCGGAGTTCCCACCGGTGTATCACCGCCTCTTAAGCTGTGCGCGCGGCGACGACGTTCGCGACGTTGTCGTCCCGACAACGTCGCGAACGTCGCGCCGCTCTCATAGGTGGGGGGTAAACGCCGGCGACCAATGGGAGACTCGCGTCGTCCGACGAGAGTCGCCGAGAGTCGCCGAAAGCGCCTCGCGTCGCCCGAGCGACTTGCGCGCAAGTTCCGTCGGCACCCGTTGCTGCAACGGAGAAGGGGCGAGGGGAGGGGAGGGGGAGCGATGCGCACGCGCAGGGATACAGTGATTTCACGGCGCAGGGTCGGTCGGGACGGCCCGAGAGGATCCTCCCTTCCCGTTTCTCGTCGCTCGCCGCCGCTTCTCGTTGGTGCACGCCGAACCCTGCCGCCGCCGCCGCCGCCGCCGCACACAGCCGGAGACACAAGTGCCCGATAGCCCGCAGTTGTGCCACAGAGACCGTGCTAACCGGTATTATTATCCCCCGCGAAAGAGTGCCCCGGTCAGTGTGCTTGTTTACTCGGCGCGACATCCTCACGGTGTACCTGCGACTACTTCCTTCAAAATGGTAAATATGCGTAGTTAGTTTGGGCATTTTGCACGCGTACGAAAAAAAAAAAAAGAGATACAGTCCGACGACGGAGAGGAGAGCAGCGAAGGAGGAGAGAAGTGCACGGGAAGTACGCTTGAGACGTAGCATGGCCGGTGCGCGACGAGAATCGCGACGACGAGAGGCAGAGAAAGAGAGAGAAAGAGAGAGAGAGAACAGCGGAGTAGATTTTCGTTCGTGCGCGCGACGCGTGAGGCTTTCGCCGAAGCCGCCGCCGCGAGGCCCACACGCCGAGAAAAACACGTCCGGGACTTTCGGCATTTTTGTGGTTATGCGACGGCGACCCACGGACAGAGCTTAGCGGCATTTGCAGGGGGGGGGGGGGGGGGGGGCGGAAACTGGGGACTTTTTTCGCGATTATTATTATTTTTCCTCTTTTTTCCTCTTATCCTTGACCATCGCCGAGCGAACCGTCGTTGAACCGTCATTTCCCCCTCCCCTCCCCTCCTCCTCGCCCCGCCGGTCGAATTATACCGTTAAATCGGCGCTGGGGGACCTCCTGCCGGCGCCGAAAGGATCGTTAGCGCGTTATAAGCAGCGACTCGAAAGGTGTGGTCGATCTCTCTGGTATATATTTGCAAATGTCTACGCCCGGCAGCTGCAGCTGCTGCTGTTCATCGTCGATCTATGGAACAGCCGTGCGCTGCTTCGTAGAGCAACCTTTGCGGCTGTTCGGACGACGACGTGAGCGCGGACGAAATGGGCGATTTGTGGTTATGCCGCGCGCGCGAGAGAGGCGGAGACGCCGGTCGCCATTTTCGCGAGTCGTGTCAAGAGCCGCGAGATTCTCGTCCGTCGCACTGGTCAAGCCGGTCGCGTCGGCCGAACGGATATTCCGGTAACGCGAGGCGCGTCTGGGAAATTCGGTTCTTCCGGTTTTTTTGGGGGAGGGAGATTTTTTTTCCGGTTGCGAAAAATCGAGCCGGCGGGGAGGAGGGGAGGGGGGGGGGAGGCTCTCCGCCATTTGTAGGTTCGGCAGTGCGACTGCTTCTCGAGCTTTATCGCTTTCTGTCTCTTTCGCTTTGTCTCTTTTTTTCGCACAACTCTGACTCTACTCTGTCGCTCTTTCTCTCTTTCTCTCTCTATCTACGAATCTCTCTGTCTCTGTCGCTCTTTCGACGCAGGAAAATGGTAGCAGACAGCGAACCTACCCAGCGAAATTCAATCGCGAGGGCATCGCTCGCTTCGTCGTCGTCGAGTCACTGAACAACGAAAACGACGGTCGTCCGCAACTCATTTTTGCCGTCGATTCGCGTCGATAAAACGCACATTCGCAATCGGCACTGCCAAGCGATCCGCCTTCGCCGCCGCCGCTGCGCGATGACCGATCGAGTTTTCTCCGAGAATCTCGTCGCGCGACTGTGAATCACGATTCCAACGTCTTTTACAGAGCGGCGATAGGCGTCACGATGACTGTTCAACGTTTCGTCTCCGTTGCCTCTTTTGTTCGCGTATTTTCGTCGGAACGAGTGTCGTCGTTTTCAGGCGTCGACGGACGCGCCGAAAATTGCCGCCCCGCGCGGCCGCCAATCGATAACGGTTGCAGCGGGATTTACCGCATTTCCACGAATGCCAACCTTCCGCGACGAGACCGTTGGCTTTGCGTGGAACGAAAAAAAAGGACTCCCTCCTAATTGGCGCGTCGACACTCGAATCTCTGAATCGACACTCGAATCTCATTGGCTCCTTCAAAAAAAATATATAGCTCTGTATTTGATAATTATAGTTCCTTTGTTGAGTGCTGTATTTTTTTTTCTCTCTCGCCGGGTTCAATTGTCACTGCCATGAGGTGTCCGCCCGGCGTCGCCGACGAGGCGTTCGCGTCGCTCGGACGCATCGGACGATAAAGGTCGAAAACGAGGAACAGTGCTCGAGCCGAAATTATTATTTCGGAACAGCTGTGTGCGCGGCTCACCGTCGGCGAGCCATGTCCATTTCCGATTGGCCGAGCCGCCGGCGAGTCATCGACATCGAGGACTGATATCCGCTTGGAAACGGCGGAAGACTGAAGGGAATGGCCGGTGCAGGGGAGGAGGGGAGGGGGGATACGCGGCGGGGAATGAAATAGGGGTGGGGGGGGGGGGGGGAGAATCCCAGTGAAGCGTCGCGTTAATCGGGAAAAGTCGATGTTTGAGTAATTTTGTGTAAGTAAAACGAGCAGATTTAGGGTCCACCGGCTGTGCAGTTGTGCAGCGCAGGGGGCAAGCGAGTCAGGGGAGGGGAGGGGGGGGGGAGAGTGGGGGAAACGTTGCCCGTTGGTGAGTCATTTGTCGCACGTCTCGTAACCTTGGACGCCGCACGCTCGAACGCAACAACGCCCTAGAGGGAGCTTCGACTCGCCGGCTATATACGTATATACAGATGTATGCTGTATATACGTATATAGCCGGTGCTGTATGCCTGTGTGTCTGCTGTATATATAGATATACTCGCACGAGGCTACCGTCTCTCTCGCATACGACGCCTCACGCCAGGCATCTCCATTGACGTTGAGATAATATCGATTGGCGACCGGCCGGCCGGCATCCCCGATCGGTAGACGCAGCAGCAGTAGCAGTGTTACGAGAATCTGGCGTAGCTGATGTAAAACAGGACGACTCTTCCACCTCTTTGTCGATAAATTTTACTGTCTGTTGGGGCGACAAAAAAAAATTCTTTTGGGCATAATTTTTTATTTTTTTATAGTAAAAGGTTTACTCTACATTTTTTTGAACTGTTTTATTTATTGTTATTATTATTAGTACAGGACGACTCGTTCGGCTTTGTCGATAAATTTCATTGTCTGTTGAGGCGACAAAAAAAATATTTTTTTTGGGCATAATTTTGTATTTTTTTATAGTAAAAGGTTTAATCCACATTTTTTGGAACTGTTTTATTTATTGTTATTATTATTAATATAGGACGACTCGTTCTGCTCTTAGTCGATAAATTTCACTGTCTGTTGGGGTGATAAAAAAAAATTGTTTAGGCATAATTTTTTATTTTTTTATAGTAAAAGGTTTACTCTAAATTTTTCAGAGCTGGTTTAATTATTGTTATTATTATTAGCAGTAGTATTATTATCATTGTGGAAAAACCTGTTAAATTCTTGTGGTTCATTTTATTTTATTTTTTCCATTTTTTTTATTTTTATATAATAGAAATCCGAATGCAAGAAAATGTTCAACTGCGCATCGCGTAGCAGCATCGAAAGTCTCAGCGACGCAGCGCGCGAGCCGAGGAACGGGCGATAGTTCCAAAACTTATAAATATCGCGTGGACGAACGGGCGGCGGGAGAGACCGCGCAACTGTAAGACGATCGAGCGTGCAGACGGTCGAGAAGCTCTGAAAAACCGCGTCTTTTCGATTCGCGCGAGGAAATATTCTCGATTGTCGACTGATTGCGCCGCGGATCACGAGGCGTGAGTCATGGTTCGCGCGGATTCGACGGGAAAATTCGACGAATTCGGCCCGAGGCCGAAGGCGTAATTCAATTCGCTCGGAACGGTGCGAGACCTGAAAAAAAGGGGGAAAAAAGAAAATTGATTTCCCTGCGGAACGCTCGTCAGAGATTGCTTAATTTTTTTCCGCCTTTTTTTTTAGATTTGATTATTTTTACCCTGACGAGGTCGCGGGGGGTCGTTGGAGGCGATTCCACATTTTCGTGGGTCGTGACGACGATTGAGAAGGTTTTTCGCGGACGGACGAACGCGCGGTGAGCGTTGGTAGCCGACATCGTACGGAAATAACGTTTCTTCCCACGCGCGGCGGCGAATACGACGCTAAAAGGGGGAACACCGCGACGAAGCGGATTCTAAAGTTATCTCGCGACGGCTCGCGACGAGCAGACGAGTCGACTCTCTCCGGTGTGTTGGGACACGTGGCGGACAAGAGACGCGCGAAGAGAGAGAGAGAGAACCGTGGAAATCGCGCAGAGAGGCGAGATAAGGAATTCGATTAATTCGATACGACGAGCTTTTTATATTCCTGACCACTCGAGTCGAGAGATCTGTGAGATAAATCCTCGCAGGCAGATCGCAATATGCGAGGAGAGAAAAAAAAAGAGGAAGCACAATCGCTTCGCGGAAAAAATGCAGTGTCGCTGTGGCGATTACATTTTTAATTAGGAAAAAAACAGAGCTTCACGGAAAAAATGCAGTGTCGCTGTGGCGATTACATTTTAAGAAAAAAAAAAAAACAGAGCTTGGAAAAAATGCAGTGTCGCTGTGGCGATTACATTTTTAATTAGGAAAAAATAAATAAAAAAAAATGGATATGAATGGATTAGCTTACGATTATTTGTCATTTTCAGGCATCCGGTGTGACCGTCGCCGACGTTTGCAAGACGACGTACGAGGAAATAAAGAAGGACAAGAAGCATCGGTACGTTATCTTCTATATCAAAGACGAGAAGCAGATCGACGTCGAGGTGATTGGACCGCGCGACGCCGCCTACGATGCCTTCCTCGAGGATCTCCAGAAGGGCGGAAGCGGCGAGTGTCGCTACGGACTCTTCGACTTTGAGTACACTCACCAATGCCAAGGCACCTCCGAGGTAATTTGATTCCCTTAAAAAAAAAAAAAAAAAAATAAAAAAAAAAAAAATCGTCAACTTAAGGGATCGTCACAGTGTGACCCTCCGAAAAATCAATGATTTTCGCGAATTTTTTTTGTTAAGTTGTAATGAACTAATTGGTCTGGTTTTTTTTTTAAATAAATAAGTACATTCTTGAAGAATACAAAATAATTTTTTTATGTGCATTTCTTTAATGTATGATAATGATATAAATTGTTTAAATAGCTCTTGTAAAAAAAAGGTCCTGCATTATGTCCACGATCGCAGCCGCAATTTAGACGATCCCTTAATCTCTCACAGACGAAATAAAAAACCATCCTCTGTTTCTCGAGACAATTCTGAGTCGAGAATAATTTCATACCCACAAAATGACTCCAAAATTCGCCGTAAAATCTGCAATCTTGTAAATCACCTTTTTAACATGTCTTTTTTTTCACGCAATTCGCAGGCTTCCAAGAAACAGAAGCTGTTCCTGATGTCGTGGTGTCCCGACACGGCCAAGGTCAAAAAGAAGATGTTGTACTCGAGCTCGTTCGACGCTCTCAAGAAGTCGCTCGTCGGTGTGCAGAAGTACATACAGGCGACAGACCTGTCGGAGGCGTCCGAGGAGGCCGTCGAGGAGAAGCTCCGAGCCACCGACAGGAATTAAACAATTATATGTTTCGCCTATTTCAAGGAGAGTGAGAGCCCCGCAACACACACAAAGCGATTATTATTATTATTATTAATGAAAGAAAACAAAAGCACGCGCAACGAGTGAGAAGGAGGAAAAAAAATACAGAGACAGTGCGAGGAAACGTTTTTTCACACACACAACAACAAAAAATATCTAAACCCAGCCCACCCCCCTCTCTACCGTCATTTTAAAAAAATCGTGTCGGAGCGCACTAATCGCCACTTTCATCATTCATCATCATCATCATCATAATCATCATCATCGTCGTCGGCAAAGTCGTCGTCTTCGTTATCATTTCGCCACCCGCCTCTTGCGAAGAATCATTTTTTTTTTTTTCCACGCAACCGGTAATGTTCGCGCATTTTCTCTTCACTCGTCACTTTGGGAAATAACAAACGGATCCCTTGCGGCTCGACTCTCGTCGATATCGCCGCTGCGGTTACCCGCAGCGACGGCGACCGAGCATAAAAACGCCTTCGCGTTCGCGAAGACAAAAGACGGCGAACGCGAACAATGAAGGGATAAAAAAAACGAAATAAGCGAATTAAAAAAGTAATAATCGAGCAACCGGGGAGAAGAATGGCAATCGGGGATGATTATAAGCAAAAAAAAAAAAGAAGAAGCAAAGCAAAACAATGAGCTACAACTCTTTTTTCATACCGCTAACGTTGCGTGAACTTTGATATGATAATTCTATTGTACTATTATTATTATTGTAATAAGGTGATAATGATAATGATAATGATAATAATAACAATTATTGTATATGAATGGCAACAAGTTTACACGACCGAGTCAGAAAAAATGAAAAACATACAAACAAACCAACAAGAGGTGAGGATGGTGGAACGAAGGAGGAAAAAAGAAATCACTTTTGTCTCAGGCTGTATGATGTTTATTAAATTCATTTCGTAATTACGATGCTGTAAGGTTTTTGGGTGTCCGGAGGTCCAATTTCGTTGTTCGGGGCTGCGAAAAATGCGGTGTTTTCGATTGCGATGAGGAATAATCGGCGATTTCAAAGTAAGACTCCAAATCGGATGTGTGATGCATTTGAATTAATTCAAGATTTGATAATCGATCAAAAGTGCAGACTGAAATCATTTGTATTTACTTGGGAAATAAAAATAAAAAATCGCATGTCCGTTTTGGGATCAAGCTCAAGATTTGGTGCTGAGCTATTCGATAACGTCGAAGGAGAGGAGACGACGTCGTGATAACCGAGTTTCCAGGATCCTGTTAGATGTCTCATTTATCGGCGACGTTCGACTCGAATTATCGTTGCAACTTTGGTCGCCTTAAGTCTCAACGTCCAAGGGCAGAAGCTTCGCCGTCGGCGATGCTTGTGGAAAGCTTTGCTTAGGTTGCGGTCACTAAGCCGATCGTCGAGGGTGTCACGTCGGTGAGTTGGAGTTCGGCGAGGGAAATATCCAAGGAGACGTTTCGAACAGGAATTTTTCGCAACATTTTATTCACTCGAACGCATTTAATTCAACTCTCCGACCTCTCCTCGCAACAACTGTACATTAAAAAGTATAAATAATCAACCAGACGCGACTCTTATCAATCTAAAAAAATGCTCATTTTCGACTGCGAGAATCACGTGTAGAGTCTGACGAGCAATGGAACGAGCGACGCTGATGGGAGTAAGAAGGACATTCGACTCTTCGTTGACGAGCTGACGGGAAGACCCAGGTACATCGGTTCTCGAAGTACTGAAAAAAAATTAAAAAATTAATTCCTTGCAAAAATATCTCGAATATTACGATAAAACAAATCGGTGCAAATTACTCACGGATCGTATTGTCCGTTGCTGATTCTTCGTAGACTTTCTCGATTTTGTAACTCTCGTTCGGCTTAGCTGTGGTAAAATAATTGTAATTCATTATTTGAATTCCCAAATTGTAATTCATTATTTGAATTCCCAAATTGTAATTCATTATTAAAATTCCCAAAGGCAGGATAACGCTTTCTATACAGGACATTCTGTGTCAAAGTCGATCCAGGTTCAATCGACGAACATTTTCAGATTTTCCAAAAATTTCGACTAAATTGTTAGACACATTTGAGAAGACGTCGATTGAACCTAGCTTCTCACTGAGATGTCAGGTGCGAATATGACGCGAAACGCCCGCGGTGAGGGTCGTCGGATTCAACTCACGAGCTCCTTCGGTGGCGAAGCGCAAGATTTTCGAGGGTTCGCTCCATCCGTATCGATTTCTCGAGAGCACGAGAGCCTCGTAGTTGGTCGCATCCTTGAGACCCGTGAGATTAAAGGATTTCGCGTGGACGGGTCCCATAGCGTCGCTCCCGCTGGGAATGAACAGTTTGCGCCACTCTCCATTCTAGACAATTGAGAGAAAAGAAAAAAATTACATAAAAAAAAAATATAAAAAAAATTACAGCAGAAGAAAAATGAAAAAACACCAACCGGATAATTGCGAAACCAGAACTGATACTCTATTATCGAGCTGTAACTGTCGACCTCCCAGATGAAATAGTGAGCGTTCTTCCCGACCGGCCGCGACTCCTTTATCACCGCGGGATTCGCCACCGCCGAGAGCTCGATCACTCGCTCGCTCGTCCCGAGGGAATTCGAGGCTCGGCACACATAGTAACCGTAGTCGCGGCTCCTGACGTTTCTGATAACGAGACTGTGCACCTCGCCGTTCTCGCCCGACGTGTGACCGACTATGCGAGAGTCGTAGGTCACCTTCTCGTCCATAAAGTACCAGTCGACCTAGATTTACAAAAAAAAATCCCTTAAGAAAAGACAAAAAATAAATCTAAAAAATTACAATACAATAGGACTATAAATATTTTTTCTTGATAAAAAAAAAAAATTATTAACAGGGTTAAAAAAATTGCAGCGATGCGAAAAAAATTAACGAATTGAAGAAAAATAAGTAAAGAAGTAAAACAAAATTGTAGCGATGATAAAAAAATAGGATAATTCACCTGAGCCTCGGGCCAAGCGGTGACTTTGCAATCAAGCTGAGTCCGGATGCCCGGGGAGGCGTGAACCCATCTCTTCCTCGTCTCGACCTCCGGTTTATCTGCGGCGGAACATTTCGTTGACGATTAATCATCTTAACTACCTCAATTTTCCTTATTGCAATATATTAAAAATAAAAGATAAATAGATCTCGTTAATCGATTGATACTTCGTTCAACGTTTGCAATTAACGAATCGTCTCGATCGACGAGCAACAGCAACCGGTGACCCCCGAGCGGCTCGAAGTTCCGATCAAGTTTGTCCGAGCGATCGACGTAGGCCAGAAGCGAAATTTTCCTTAATTGAATCGCCCGAACTGACAAACTCCGAGACGGTGGAAGCGGAGCGCAAGTACCGACGCGCGCGCAGCTTCCTTTTGTCAATCGAGTTAGGAAGAATTAGCGATTTACATGATTGACTTGCCCGGAAGGCGAGCCGAGCAATTGCCGGGTTCGTCCCACGTGAAACTCGATCTACGAATATATCGAACGTACAGATATACGAATATATAATAAACGTCGATCGGTGTCGAAGCTGAGAGTTAATTGGTTCGCCTCGCGGCGCGGGAATCATTTCCGGATTTGCTACGGAAATTGCGGAGTCGTTTCATTAAAAAATAAAATAGCAAAAAGTAAAAATAAAAAAAATAAATCAATCTGTCCGTTTTACTCGTTGATGAAAATTAATTAGAATAATTTGTATCCATCGCAAAAATTGCACAGCGACTGATTTGGAATTTTTTTACATTGTCTAAATATCAGAAGGGAGGAGTAAATGTCTATTTTTTTTTCTTTCTGTCGTTGAGAGAAATTGATATTAATTTCTCGTGTTGTGAGCTCAGATATGCGGATCGACTGTCGGGGCTGAAATTCAATCCAGCGACTCACGCTTAATGCGCAGCTGGATGAAAGCCTGAGCGGCGTCGCCGATCTCGCTGCTGGCGACGCAGGTGTAACGCCCGGCGAGGCTTCGATTCTCAGCGTGAAACCGCAAACGAGGTCTGTCCAATAGCTGCAGATCCTGGTCCTGTCGATACGATCGGCATGAAAATTAGAAATTGAAATTCAAAGTGAGCCAGGATTAAAAAAAAGCTGTGTTCGATTTCCTACCTTCATCTTCCACGATATCATCGGCACCGGATATCCACTCGCGACGCACGACATGTCGACCTCTTCGCCCAGATTCACGTCCAGCTCGCCGGTCTCTGGGATAGTGTGAAGAATCTTTGGTGGATCTGAAAAAGAAATCGCACTTCCCTGTCGTCAAAAATTCAATCCAAACTTCACACTCAGACTCAAAAGCTTTTTTTTTGGTCAATGCGACATCTCAAAATTAGTCGAAAAAAAAAATGCTACTATTATGTTTTTCAACAATCATCCCAAAGCGTCGAAAGTCCAACGACATCGACATACGACTCTCGTATGTCGCTCGACGCCGCTCGCCGCACCGGAGATTCCGCAGGGATAAATCTCCGGTGTGTGAGGATCACGTTACCGGAACTCGATCGCGGCTCGGTGAAAGTACAGCGACAGACATAAGTACAAACGTCACTTGGCGCTGTCGTCTATCGACGCGAAAAGCAAACACACCCTTCAAAGTCATAATACACCGTACAGGCATCTATACGTATAATATTATCGCGGATCCTCGTGGGAATGAGCGATGAGAAGGGCCGCCGGTGCTTAGAACGTGACGCGCGCGGTGAAGGAGAGATTTTCGCACCGTCGATTGCGTTGATCGGTCGACTCCAAAGACGACTTATCCGCAGAGGAAAAAAAATAATTTTCTCCGTTTTCTTCTCAAATTTACGGCTGGGGTTCAAAATAGTGAATGACCAAAAAGCGAATGGCCAAAATAACGAATTACATTTCCTGGCAAACAGCGGTGCTTTTCGGACTCTGAAAAAAAAAAGAAAATTGCAAAAAATGTAAGGAATTTTACTTACACTTGACGTAGATTGCGTAGACTTGGGTGACATGACCCCACGGCGCAGGTCTCAAAGCCTGACAGACGTACTGACCGGTGTCCTCCGGCTGCACTCGCGAAATCTCGAGGCTCCCGTTCTCGTGCATCTTCACCCGGTGCCCCGAATTGTGCATGTTCAGCTCGTCGCTGCTGGCTAATTGGACTCCCTCGCGCCACCATCTCACGGTTATCGGCGTTTCTCCTGTGTGAAATGACATTTGTTTCACACCACACCAGACAATTGACGTTTCCGTCAGCGAGAAGTGATTTATGATTTTTTTTATTGTCATCCCTCGCTTTGGGGCTTTCGGTGAACGCGATGCGACTGTGACACAGATTCGATCGGACGACGGAAACGTCGTTCGGCTTTCCGCTCGGTTTTTCTCACGATCTCGTTTCGCTGGTCAGTAGAAATTTCAGGTAATTTTTTTTTTTCTTCTTTTTTTCACATTAGACATTTTTCGTGGGGCATTTTTCAATTGAATATTTTCGAGTACGTTGAAAGTGCTTTGGTACATTTATTCGAAATTGAATAATCATTTTTTTAAAGCAACTCGGCTAATCACTAGTAAATCGCAACTAAAAACCCTTGTTTAGTTGATTTAAAAAAAAAAAAATGTTGTCGAACAGTTTGTCAGAAATCGTAGATCTGGCCGCCGGGCTGAAAACCGCCCAAATCGGGGTCACGAAATTTATTTTTCCAAATTATCGACTTTTAACCTATTAAAAAAAATTAATGATATGTGAATTTTGCTTGTGAATTAAATTTGGCGCGACTATTTCTCACCTAGTTCGTCCGCGTGGCAAGGCAGAAGGACAGTAGTGTTTTCGTAAGGTTCCACCGTCGTGGGAACGCTCTTAACTCCCCAGTTGCCCTCGGAACGAACGCCTGAAACATCCGCAATTTTTACCATTTCGCCTGAATGATACTCGTCATTAATCGCAGTGCTATACAAAATCGCTCATCGTAATTTCCAACCGACTGAAACCGTGAAAAATATTTCTCTCGCGTTTCATATCACTGGAAACGCGGGAAACTTGAAATGGAGCGTCCTAATTGGTGCGATTTGTCTACCGAAAAAAAAAATAACGGAACTGAGGATAAAACGAGACCTTTTGGTATTTGCACAACTTTTGACATTAACATAAAAATAATTTTATTCGCTGGGTTCTTTTTTTGTAGCTTTCTTCACACACCCACTTTTTTTTTCAGAAAAAATATTTAAAAAAACGCCCGACAATTATAATTTCGTGACATTTCCCTCGGAAAAATTAGAGAGAGAGAAATTAAAATTATAATTGAAAAAAAAAGAACACTCCGAGATATTACGAATAATTATGATGGCGTGTGCAATTTTCCAGAGGGAAAAATATAATACGAGCAAACGGCGCGTGAGTCGAGATCGATGGTGCCGCGGAGAAAAAAATGCAACCGTGTTCGCAGGTGAAAACGCACGGGGTGCATTTATCATCGTTCGCGCGTGGTTCGCGGCTGCCGGATCTCTGCGAGAACGCGTAGCGTGTTGCAAAGTGTTAAGGTGAAGTCGGTGCAATAAGGTAAAGTCGCGGAAACACCGTTGCTGACGTGAGATTAAAAAAAAACGTCATCGCAACATTGCAAAACGCATAAGAACATTTTTTCAATCTATAAAAAAAAATAGATATATATTTTTGCTTGCATAAAAAAAATATCACAAGAATTGTGTAAAAGGCAAAACACAAACCGGCGAAAAAATAAATTTTAGAAATTTTCATTAGGAAAGATACACATTGAAAAAAAATATTTATGATTTTTATTTATGATTTTTATATGATTTTTATAAATAAAAATCATAAATATTTTATATTTATGATTTTTATTTATGATAAAAATCATAAATATTTTAATGTAATAAAAGTGATTGTAAATTGTAAATGATTGTTAACCGCCTGTATATGTCATAACTAAAAATTTTGTAAGACTCATATTGCCCCCCCCCCCCCCTCTCCCCCTTTGCAATAAGAGTTGCTATAATACTCTTAAAATGCAATAAACGATACATACATTCATACATATTTATAATAAAAATTAAATACACTTCCTTACCGAGCGCGAAAAATGTAAAAAATATCCACGCCGATCGCATGTCGAACAGATCGAAGTGCCGGCGAGCGGCTTAAAAGTTCACGAAACTTCTTCACGGGGGACACTAGTGATCTCCTCGAGTTTTCGAGCTGCACTGCCGCGACCGACCTAGCGAAGGGATCGGTGGTCACTGGCACAGTCATCATCGCTGCCACTGACGCCGCATCCGAGAGGCACCTCGTTCATTCACCAACAGCAGCAGCAGCAGCCGCAGCAGCAGCAGCTTTCTTTACTTCGCCACACGTATACAGACATTTAATCTCGGATGTAATTACGAGCAGTTGGCTCAATCATTCGTCCGCCGTGTCTCTCAATGCCCGCGCCGAGAGTGGCCCCCCGTTGACTCGTGTCGTCGATCCTGGCAACTTGTTGAATCTGAAAAAAAAAAAAAAAAATAGAAAACAAATTATTAGCGATTTAATTTTTTAGAAATTGCAATTTATTTCGTGAATTTTTCAATCCAATGTAAAAAATTAAAAAATAAATTCCTGCCATACCGACACTTCAATACCGATTTCCACTTTTTTTTTAATAAAGAAATAAATTATAAAAAATAAAACAACCCAGTTCCCGCGGTCAGATAAATTCCACGATTATTCAACGAACGTCATTTGTGGGTATTGACTTGTTGAATTAAAAAAAAAAAAAAAAAAAAAAAAAAAAAAAAAAAAAAAAAAAAAAAGCGATTTAATTTTATCGAAATTCCAATTCATTTCGTGAATTTTCCAATCCAATGTAAAAAAAATAAATTCCTGCCATACCGACACTTTAATACCGATTCCCAACATTTTTTTAAATAAAGAAAATTAATAAAAAATAAAATAACCCAGTTCCTGCGGTCAGATAAATTCCACGATTATTCAACGAACGTCATTTGTCAATCGAGAACGCGCGAAAAAGTTTGCCGATTCCTGTGGGTATTGACACAGTGTCGGATCGCCACCGTCCAATGGAGCCAATGAGGATAATTGAATAAGCTGTTGGGGTAAATAGGGTGAGAACCTCTGGCGAACTGTATCGGTGGCAGGAGTCAGAGGAGGGGGGGAGGGAGAAAGAGAAGCTGCGGGTTAAAACGTCGTCATCGCTCGCGGTACGTGTGTATTATAGTCGGAACGGTGAGCAAACAAACAGTGACCGACGTATATAGCGCTCGGGGTGTTCGTCCGTCGAGTCCGTCGAGTCTCGTCGAGCGTCACACACATCGCGACCCATGGGACGTGCATTCTTCTATAATTTGTTCAATTTATCCACCGACACGAACTTGTGAGTCCG
The DNA here is from genome assembly GCA_964034905.1 of Itoplectis maculator. Classification (NCBI taxonomy): domain Eukaryota; kingdom Metazoa; phylum Arthropoda; class Insecta; order Hymenoptera; family Ichneumonidae; genus Itoplectis; species Itoplectis maculator. The sequence goes on along the minus strand of OZ035853.1, from coordinate 388,925 downwards.
CCAGTCGAGGCCCATTCATCGAGTTATCCTGCATTCAATGCCGAATCCAATCTTTAATTCCACCTTTATACATATATATTTCATATACATATGTGTATCGGAGCACCGATGGTACATAAAGTGATAGATGTATTAATGTCGCCGTACTTCACCCAAATCGTAATTCGTTGAAAGCGCGCGACGTGTGAAATCCGACTTAAGTACTTAAACCTAATGGCTTAACCCACAATAACTTAATACCGGGCGACGAGAAAGTTGATTATACGATATTGTACTCGGGGGAAGAGAAATTATTGCCAGTTATGATGGTAAGATTGTCGGCATTGTTCGTGGACGTTATTGTCTGGACGTGATGAAATTAAAAAAATAAAAATTGTTCTGGTGGATCATCAAGGAAGTGATATTTTTAGCTTCTGGAGGAAGCTTTTGTTTTCATGAAAAAATTTACGTCTCGGAATCCTGGAATTTTATTTTTGAGAAATATTTTTTTTTCGGTAAAAAAAAATATATATATAATATGAATGAAACTTCTGAGCGACCTCGAAAATTTAACGCCCACTTAAGTCTGTTTTCCCACCAAAAACTCGAGTGCTTACGTTACCAAAATAAAAATATGAAAACAACTTCACTCTCGCCGCCTAATCACAGTAGCCTCATTAGTATTCCACGCTGTGGACTTTTTGTTTGAAAAAAAAAAAAGAAAAAAAAGACTTGCCCGAAGTTAAATTAGTCCGCGAGGCAGCCGCGGTGCAATTTTGCCAACTTCTTTATTACGTTCCCGCTTTTTTTCCCCCGACGTTTTCATTCGCCGCGGACCGCCGAAAAGTGGGCGCAAAGTGCACACGGCGAGTCTCGGCCGTTAAGGGATCGTCACAGTGTGACCCTCCGAAAAATCAGTGATTTTCGCGAATTTTTTTTGTTGAGTTGTAATGAACTAATTGGTCTGGTTTTTTTTTAAATAAATGAGTACATTCTTGAAGAATACAAAATGATTTTTTATATGTGAATTTCTTTAATGTATAATAATGATATACATTGTTTAAATAGCTCGTGTAAAAAAAAGGTCCTGCATTATGTCCGCGATTGCGGCCGCAATTTTGATCTGAACCAAACATTTCAAAAAGATTATTAATCTGTAGGAAATTCGCTATCGCGCTATGGGAGCTTTTTTTTTTTTTTTTTGAAATTTGACAAAATAGCGGCGGTTTGAACGAAAATTATCGAATTTAGCCCTTTTTTCGACAGTTTTTCGTAAAAAAAAAAATAGGAAGATTTAATAAAAAAAAAAAAAGCTCTCATAGAGCGATAGAGAATGACGTTAGAAATGTTCTCTCAAAATTTGAAATCGATAATTGATTTTTTTTTTATTTCACACTGTGACGATCCCTTAAGCGCGAGCGCGCGTGTACCGACCGCTCGGGCGCAGCAGCGGCGAAGAAAGAGCTGAGTACATAAGGAAGTTTCAATTCGCTCTCCGCGCGGCCGCTTCCATAATACCATAAGGCGCGAGAGGGAGAAAGAAAAAAAAAAAGAGAAAGCGAGGGAGGAGGGTTGGCGTGCTGGGGATAATCAAGAGGCTATCGGGGCGAACCCTCGTGGTCGTGCACGCACCGCTTTGATTCCCAGATCACGCTGATAGCCCTCTCGCACACTTTTTCCAAGATGCTATCGATTACCGCCACCCTCCGCACACACCCCTCTCTTTACAATGTTATTATTCGCGAAATTACGATCCTTTCATCTCGCTCGTACGGATTCCCATTGTACTCATCTTATGATCACTGACCACTTTTTTTTTTCGCTCACCGTTCAATGAAGCTCGATATTCTGTATGCACAATAGAGCGGCTGCTGTAGGTGTACGAAATATGTGCAGCGCGTTCGGTGGCAGCTTCTGTGAAAAAAAAATGCAATGTATTTTCGAGAAAAAATTATTTGACATATTCTTGGAAATATATTAAAAAAAAAAGATTATAATAACAATAATAACACTTTTAAAAAAAGATAGTAATGAGAAAAATAATACTTTTCAAAAAAGATTATAATAACAATAATAATACCAATAATAAGGATCTTGGGGCTTTTGGTGGTCACTGATCACTGAATCCGAACCTGAAGTCCAAATTCGAAAATTCAAATTTCTTAATATTTTGGGCACATGTAGTTGAATTATCTGTACCCAACGAAGGGGTTAATATCGCTCCTCGCGTCACACACGATGCGTGACGCGTAGCCCCGGGGAGTTTGGTACATAGGAACGCTTTAATTGGTACTAATTAATTCAAGTACTCACCAGTCTGGTGAGGTCAAGTCACGCCGTCGCCGAAGCCTCTCTCGGTCCATTGTCCCCCGGCGGTGCTCGTCCCCTTTATTGGACGTTCGAGGGCGAGCGATTATCCGAGAAACCGAGAAACAAGCCTTGGCGAAAGTAATCAAGTGACGTCTTCTTATTAATCGTCGGACTTTTTTCCGCGCTCGTCTTTAGCCGCAGTTGTAATTGCTGCGTCCGTCCCCTCGAAGATTATTTCTCGCACACGGCGCTTCTCTGACCCCTCAAGGTCAAAGGACGCCGCGCGCCGAGTTTAATAAGCGGGAAAAAAAAAAAAAAAAAAAAAAAAAGAAAAAGAAAAAAAAAAAACGAAAAACCTTGATCCGACATCCGGGATACGTGGGAAAATTTGCCAGTGAAATTATTTCGGCGGCGATCGCTATTTCAAGGCAAGGGGAGGGGAGAGGGGGGAGGAGAAGGGAGAGGGGAGAGTGGGAAAAAACCAACGTCTCATCTCGTCCGGAGCCCATTCGTCAACGCACGTCAGTTCGCGTTATAGATCACGCAATAGCGAACGCTTGTATATATATATACACACGCAAAGTAAGCGTAATGAATTGCCCGAAAAATAAGTTCCGCGCCGTCACGGAATGGACGTAAACGCCGCTGCAACGGTCGACGCTCGGTGAAATCGTCGATAACCCAAAAAATCGATTTTCCTCGAGCGTTCGCATTCCTTGATTCCAAAGCGACGAAAAGTTGTCGAACAAAGAAAAATACGCAGTCCCAAGTTTTCCCGTCCGGCCGACCCTCCTCCCGCGTCTCGCTCAATGCGGGCCATTTACAATACCGATCACGACGAAAACTTTAGCTTCTGGAGGATAAGCATTTGTTTTCATGAAAAAAACTTGCGCCTCGGAATCCTGTAATTTTATTTTTGAGAAACATTTTTTTTCGGTAAAAAATAAAATATATATATATATAATAACTTTAGTATATATAATATTGAATATATATAATAACGCTTCGGCGAGCGACGAAAACTTTTCATCGCTCGCCGAAGCGACAAAAAAAAAAAAAAAAAAAAAAAAAAAAAAAAAAAAAAAAAAGTTATTCCCTTGAATAACCCACGATTACCGCGACGCAGGATGAATCACGACAAATCCCGGGCCATTATTCCCGGAATATGTCTTCCCGCGAACAAAGCGAACAAAACGCGATTCCAAATCCATAATTCCACACGAAAGGTGGCGACGAGAGCGCTGCGCGCGTTTCTGCTTTCTGGCTAGGCGGAGGGGAAGAAAAACGCGGATACACGGAATTTCGGATTGAAATATGCGCGTCCCAGGCTCCCGCGGGGGCTGCTACATCCATATTTACAATAGTTTCCACTAACTCGCGCGCTCCCCTCTCTCTCTCTCTTCCCTCTCTTCCGCACATCACCCTCTCTCTCTCTCTCTCTCTCTCACTTTCCCCTCCCATTTTCCCGCCGAGCGCCTTTGTGCCATGCATATCGAACACGCGGCAGCCGCGGAGCCTTTCGCGGATGCACGAAACAGAAACGGGCGGCGGAGGTGTTGTGTGTTATGTCGGGCTCTGTGGGTTTGGGGGAAAAGCTCGCTCGCTCGCTCAGCCCAAGAGCCTCTAATCCCTCCGCGAGTGCGGTTAACACGCCGACGTTGAACGACTGCGCGACTGTACATAAAACACAACACACGCGCGTATAAATATGTATATGTATACATATATCGTCCATAGCTAGCGTCTATACCTACTGTATCTGTATAAACACTGCACACGTATACAGCTGCATCTGTATAGCTATCCTATATTAAAAAATTCGTGAGCAACCATTGTTGTCGATTTATTCAGCATCTGATTAGTCGTTGGGAAACCGGCAGCAGTTTGATGTTTAATGTCGCAGAATTTGAAAAAAAATAGCAGAATTAGAAAAAAAAAATCGTTTTTCGCATTTTTCTCCTCGAATTTTATATTTTTCGGGCAAAAGCCGGTCATATTTGGAATCAGCGGAAAATTTCCCATCGGATAGGGTTTTTAGACTTCGTTAAATTGAAAATTTTTTTTTCGCCCAAAAAACCGGCAATATTTTTCGCATTTTTCTGAAAAAAAATTAACAGTCGTGATTACCGATCATTGGTCAGAGCTACCAATATTTTAGTAACTGCAACCAATATTTTGGTACATCGAACCAATGATTGGTAAACGCAACTACGATTTTTTCTTAGTGTGTACATAAAACAGAACACACGCGCGTATAAACATATATATATATACCTCTCATAGCTATACCTACTGTATTTGTATAAACACTGCATACGTACAGCTCTGCATCTGTATACCTATATCTGTATAAACACTGCATACGTACAGCTCTGCATCTGTATACCTATATCTATATAACCACCACATATTTATGCACGTAACATGTTCAAACACTGTACAACACTCCCATCGCGCACGCCGAGGGTGAGGAGAGAGAGAGAGTGAGAGAGTGAGAGAGAGAGAGAGAGAGAGCCGGGGTCGAGTGTGCTCGTGTACGTCAACTAGTATTGCCAGGGCGGATATAACATCGTCCGGGGGGTGGAGTGGTGGGCTGCTGGAGAGGAGTAGAAGCAGCAAGGTGAGGGGGGAGTGGGGGGGAGGGGAGAGGAGTGTTGAGAGAGGGCGAGCCGAGTGGATCGAGAGGCGCGAGGAGCGGCGAGGTGAGGTAAACAAGGGACGCTGGAAGTGCAGCAGCAGCAGCAGCAGCAGCGACGACAGCGACGGCGACAGCAGCAGCCAACGAGGAGAGGATACACAGAGAGAGAGCGAGAGCGGAGAGAGAGTCGCCCTTATTCGCCGCTCTCGGCTCTCGGCTTCTCTCGCAGTCAGTCGATACACGTTAGACGCGCGGACACGTTGCTCGCGCCACGCGAGGCGCACGGCACTTTCGGTGGCGAGAAAAAAAAAAAAGAAAAGAATAAGAAAAGACGCAAGTTTCTTCGTTGTTTTCCCGTCGCTTAGCGGTCGTCGCCGTCGCCTCTGCCGCCGCTCATTTCGCGCCTCGAGCTTTCGGTCTTTCGTTTTGTATTTTTTTTTTCTTACCCGGTGGGTTTAGTGTGCTTCCGACGTAACTCTGCTGCTATATAGGTAACGTCGATTGTTCGCATCGTCGGCACTGCTTCTGCTGCTGCTGCTGCTGCTTCTGCTGCTGCTGTTACTGCTTCTGCTGCTTCTGCTACTCTGTCTGCTGTTTCTTTTGATGTATTGTGCGAAAGACTTAGTTCGCGGCAGCGATATCAAGTGCAGACAGCGCCACCGAGTAAAGAGGCGGGAGACGAGGGAAGCTGCTGCTGCTGCTGCGCGATCGAGCTCGGATCGGTTGATGCGGGAATCGCGCGCGTCCTGCGCACTTTTTCGCTCCTGCCTCGTGTCTCTCCTCTTCCTCTAACCCTCCTTCCTTCCCTCCCCCCGCCCCTCTTCTCCTCCGCAAATCCCCACGCTAACCCCTCGCGTGTCCTTCGAAGACGCTTCGGACGTCCTGCACGAAACTACCGCGGGTCCTGAATTTTTATGTCCCTCCCCCTCACCCCTCACCCCTCTCCCCGTATCTGTGCGCAAGCTGTGAGCGAGTAAGTAGCCCCACATTTGGGTCTCCGTCGGATTACACGACTCTCCAGGCTGAGATTTAATAAAAGTTCGCAACTCCGCTCAGGGGAAAAAAAAACACATCCCTCGATCGGATTGCGAGTCTGACCGCGAAACTTGGGCAATGTTCGCTCGAGGTGCGGCGTCCGCTGAGTAGTGACGAATATCAGAGGATAATGCTGTTGAGATTTATTTGGTAGGGTTATAAGTGTTGTGTAGCAATTGTATATAGATATATACACGCGTTTATTATTTCATAAACCTCGACATAATATATTATTCAAATTCCGTCATCAAGACAGCTCTTAAATTGGATCTTACGTAACGTCGCTGCTTTTAGCAACCATCCTGCGATGCATTACATCACCGTCCGCAGGCATCTCAACTCCACAATAGGGTAGATGTACCATTAGTAGCCAAGTGTACCTATTGTAGCCATTTTTATTATATTATTCAAATTATTTTTTTCCCCACAATTGCGCGTTAATTTTTTTTTAACAAATTCATTTTAATTCACTGAATGACCTACTCGACGATTTTTTTTTTTTTTTTTTTTTTTTTCATTTAATGTTTTTTTATTTATTCCTTTGAATGTAATGGCCACAATTGGCCCTAAGATGGCCAAAAACGGTACGTTTATCTTAGTGTATATATGTAATATATATATATGTAATTGTAATATACTCGCCTTCCATGCGCCGCGTCTGTTTCTCGCCAATTTTTCCTTCAGCGTTGGGAGAATCGACTGAAGCCGAACAGATATATAACATTGTCTCGGAGACAGACGTCGGTGGAAATAAGGAAGCAGAAGCAGAAGCAGAAGCAGAAGACGCTTTCAGAGCAATATGGCGCGCCGTATACGAGCGATAAAGGAGCGAAGCTCATGAAGACGAAGCGTCGACGGGTCGGAAAATAAACCGAATTAACGGTCGAGTGGCCGCCGAGTGTCCGTGTATCAACCCCCCCGCGAATATTCCATCCCTCACACGTGTCGCGCGAGTTATGCCCGCGGGTCGCGTCGCAGACGACGATGGAGCTGACGAGGACAGCGACGGCAATGGCGACGAGCGGCTCGCGTCGTAGCAGCAGCATCTGCCGATTCAGCATTCACCCGCACCACCATCACCACCGGCGACGCTCGTCCGGATCGTCTTTTCCCTGGAAACTCGATCCCTTCGCTGTGAGTATGTATTTTATTCATTCTTTATTGCCGGCCCGCGGGCGTCGGGGGTCGCCCGCCATATTTGGTGGCGCTGCTGTCGATGCGATCGACGCGATTTCGACGAAATGTCCGACTTTTGGGTTGGCAACAGTTGCTGATATCGGGACGCCGGATATTTCGGGTCAACGAATGTACGTTTGACTGTTAGATATGGATCTACATTTTTTTTCAGGAGATTAGGAGAAACGATTTTTGGATTGTTTTTTCGGGGTCTGTGTCGGTATTGCAGGTTTCGCGGATATCGGTCGAACGCGATTTTTCGATCGCGTTGCAGTTTGCAAGCTTGCGACCTAACCTATAAGTAGATATGGATCTATTTTTTTTTTCAGGAGATTAGGAGAAACGATTTTTGGATTTTTTTTTTTTCGATGTCTGCGTCGGTATTGCAGGTTTTGCGGATACCGGTCGAACGGCAGCCAGTGCGATTTTTCGATCGCGTTGCAGCTTTTGCAAGCTTGCGACCTTGCCTATAGCGTGTCGTAGGCGGTTCGACGAGGTCAGGGTCGAAGTGCGCGATCGGTTGGTAAAAAACGTATGTCACAATCGTGTTCACCTCGAGAGAGAGAGACCTGTGACCTACCTGAGCGCTCGCGTCGTGTGCCTTTTTCGATATACGGCACAATGTCGCCGCGCGCGGCGACGTCGTATGCACGAATGTCCTGTAAATGTATAGAGAATACGGGCACCTCGAGCGCTCGGACTGGCGGAGAGAACGAGTAAAATGTAGGGCAGCGGCAGAGTGACATATATATATATATGTACGTGCACACACAATATATATACATATATGCGCACGTGGGTTAGATTTTCTCTGGCGAGAATTTGTCTTCATTTTATTTCCATTTTATAAAATGTCAGCGTCCATTCGCCTCGCTCCGCTTTTTTTTTTTTTTTTTTTTTTTTTTTTTCTCGAAAAGACCACGTTGAACGAGCCAAAGGGTGGAACGCGATTGGTCGTTAATCGCCGATTTACCGGCGCCGTTTACAACCGACGATTTACGATCGCGCGCGACATGCGAATTGGCCAACTGTGTCGCTCGACTCGCGCGCAGAGAGCTGAGTGACACAACGCGTATAGGGTAGATGACCATTAGTGTCCCTATTATTTAGTGTACCTATTATGGCCATTTTTATTATATTATTCTTCAAATTATTTTTTTCCCCACAATTGCACGTTAATTTTTTTTAACAAATGCATTTTAATTCACTGAATGACCTACCCGACGATTTTTTTTATTCCATTTAAGGCGCTGCTGGAGTAGATTTTTTTACCGACCGGTCGGTAAAAAAGTACAGTTTCGTAATTTACGGTATACGTCGTTATTGTATTACAAAAATGTCTCAAATTCTTTTGTAATTCAATAATGACGTATACCGTAAACTACGAAACCGTACTTTTTTACCGACCAGTCGGTAAAAAAATCTACTCCAGCAGCCCCTTAAATCATTTGATTTATTCCTTTGAATGTGATGGCCACAATTGGCCCTAAGATGGCCAAAAATGATCTACCCTAAGCAACGCGGTTTGCGCGCCGGTTTTGCGCGGGCAAAGATATCGCGCGCAGCGCTAATTGCCGGGTGAACAAATCGCCGACGTTTGAAGCGATTTAATTAATTTGCATATGGTACACGCGGCGGCTAAATGAAGTGGGTGCCTCGCGTAGAAATGCCTGTACTAATAAGATTGCTTGGCTCGTGTGCGCTCGGGTGGCGGGTGGAAAGATGGCGGTGGAGGGGGGGGGGGGGTAATGGGGGGGGGGGGGGCACGAACGAGCCCCAAAGCTCCCGCCCAGAGTACACAGCAGCGTGTTTGATAACTCGGTGAGCGAGAGAGCGGCCAGCACAGCCTCTCTGACTACGCTTTTATATTTCGAGGAAAACCTCGAGAATAACCGGCACACCTGTATCTCCGCGGCGTCGCGATGAGAATTATTTGTTCGTCGGAGAAGAATGAAAAATAAACGCACACACAGATATAGGCGCACGCATACGCATATAGCGCGACTCTCAAGAGCCTCCCCACGGATTCGCGGAGCTTTGCATTTATTCACGACCCTGGCCGAATTCGCGCGCGAGCGCTTTGCGATTGCGGTGCGGCCAGCCGCGAATCGGTGAATATTTCAAAGCCAACCGGACAAAATAAGTGCGCGTCGTGTGCGGGGATTAACGCAATTAGTGAGGACTACTGGAATATATTCGAGGAGCGAGACTGTAGAAATTGGTCGAGATGAGTGTGTTGGATACGTCTGCTCGGTCGGTAATAAAAATGGTCCCCTTTGCATTCTTATAGGGTTATAGGACTGGCTTTAGGGGTTTAGCTATGAAAACCCGTAACGAGCGCCATTCGAAATCGTCGCGCGTCGAGGAGAAGAAGTTCTCTCGATTTTACCGACATTCTCTACAGATTTCGAATACCGACCGAGCGCGACAAGTAACCGAGCGACGCGGCGGTTTCCTTCAGAGAAAGAAAGAGGAAGGGTAGAGCCTTTATCTGACTGCCCGAAAAACTCGCGTATAAACTTCTAGTAGCTCGTTTCGACCTTACCGCGACCTTAGGACACGCAGCGTATGTTTACGTCTCGGTTGCTTTACTCCCGTTTCGCGGAATCCTGGCTAACGTATTTACAGAGATAAGAAAAGCCACAGAACAAAACATTCACGGCGGGTATCGGCCGGCCGTTTTTTTTTCCTAGCAGTTCGCCGTAGTAACATCGAACGGGAAATGCTCAGCAGCCCCCGACAATTTCGTTGGCCGCTCGTCCGAGTTCCCGCGGCAAGACGCGCGCCACGCGACTGAGGAGAGGGAGGAGGGTAAGGAGGAGAAGGAGGAGGAGAGGGAGAAGGAGAAAACTCCAGCCGGAAACGAGAGTGAGGCATGCGCGGCCACCGATACCGGCACACGGAGGGAGAGAAAGGGTGAGAGAGAGGGAGAGAGACGACCCCCGCTGCTGCTGCTGCTGCTGCTGCTGCGGGGGGAAAGCACAGCCCCCGGTCGGCGCGGGCATATAGATAGCCATCACGCGTGTTTTAAAACACGCACACACAGCGTCTCGACTCGCAGTCGCGGACGAAAGCTCGCGGCGTACGGACTCGCCGCTCGAGATAGAGAGAGAGAGAGAGAGGCACTCGTAAGCGTCGTTCACTCGGGTGAACATTTTCTCGGGTGAAAGTCACGCGTGTAGCTTAAAACACGGACAGTCGCGGACGAAAGCTCGCCGCGTACGGACGTCTCTCGAGAGACACTCGTAAACTTCGTTCGCGCTTCGAGGGAAAATTCTTAGGTGAAAAGTTTGCAGAGATACGAGCGAAGAGTTCGGTGCAGTGACAGTGACGGGAAATAAAAGCCGCCGTTGAAAAAACAAAAGTCGCGTCTTGCAACTCGAGTCTATCGTCGGCTATAAACGTTGACGAGAACGGAATAATAATAATATCGGTGATTGCTTGCTCGCATTTTCGCCTCTTGTTTTGAAGTTGGAAGTACAGATTTACGAAGTTTTTTCTGTGTGAGTGAAGGTGAAAATTTCCTGGTCCTGGAAATTCGCGACTGGTAGATAAAGCGAAAAATGTTTCAAATGCTGAAAGTAAAGGATCAGGGAATTTGCATAAACAGACGTTTTTAGCACCCGCATTTATTTTTTTTCGCGTGTCGTGTGTAGGAATAATTTCGACTTGGCGCGCGAAAAGCGGGCGATCGCGATAAAAGCGAAAGTTTCGAGTTGAGTGTTTGGTCGCTACAGGATTATCGGCAAATACTATTTTTTTTTATTTGCCTTAGTTGATTTTGTTCTTGATTTTTGGAATTATTTGCAGAGATTCTGAAGAAGGAAAATTGAGAGGGAAAAATCGGCAGAGCGGGTATCTAGAATATTTAACCCCTCAGGGTCAATTTTTTTTTATTTGCCTCAGTTGATTTTGCTCTTGATTTTTGGAATTATTTGCAGAGATTCTTGAGAGGGAAAAACCGGCAGAGCGGGTATCTAGAATATTTAACCCCTCAGGAGATCCAACGGCGCTCGTCCTTCGCGCCGGCTCAGCGGTTACATGGGGAGAAAGAGACGCGGCGCGTGCACAGAGAGCGCCGTGTATATTTGTCGACGGGACGATGAGACGGAAATTGATCGCCGCCACTCTTGAGGGGTTAAGCAGTTCGGCAAATACTTTTTATCCGAGATTGCATGACATCGTCGTTTAGTCGATTTTTCCCCTGTGGCTGTCTGCGTATTTTTTTTTTTTTTCGACCTGGAAACTGCAGATTTTTCTGGAATTTTTCTGATTTCCATAAACACATAAAAATAAAAATGAAGCAAAATCAAGCATTTTAACTAAAAATTATGTTTTATTCATTTTTTTTTTCCATGATTTTTGTAAGAAATAATTTTCTTCACTTTACGACTTTTATTTATTAATTTTGTCCATTTCTGCGATTTTACTGATTTCCGCAAAATCAAAATAACAATGAATCAAGTGAAACGAAACATTTAATTTTCACTCAGAATTCAATTTTATCCGTTTTTATTTTCCATTATTTTTTTAAGGAATAATTTTTGACTCTTTAATTTACGATTTTTATTTATTTTGTCCATTCAGCCGATAATGTTCGATAAGAACCCGGAAAAAATGTTTCCCGCGGCGGCGGCGGTGGCGTCGACGATTCATCGACGCGGACAACGCGACGACAACTGATAAGAGCAGCCGACGACAACCGCGCGGCGCGACGACGAAAAATCGTCGGTGGTCCGAACGCGATATGCCGCGAGCCGGGCGTCGTCTCCGCGGTGACTACTGCACTACGAACCGTTCAGCAGCCGAGGAGCAGCTCGTCGCCGAGGCTCGCGAGCCTGACGAGGATACGTTCGGATAATGACGCAATCGCCGACCCTGTCGACCAGCAAGAGCCACGACGATAAATCGGATCGAGCGATCGCGCTGGTAAAACTCGGGGATCCGATAAATACGCATTATTTATGAGGGATTTATGGGTTCTGGGGCCTCGCGCACGCAACACACTTGATGGATGGTTTCACTTTTGTGAAACTTCCTATATGTTGGATGTTTGCTCGAGCCAATATATATTTTTCGTAGTAGAATTATTATTAACATACATTTTATCTTGATATTAAATTAAGATATAGTTTATGATAATAATATGATCGATAAAATAACTTGTAATAAAGTATAATTAACACTCAATTATACATTAATTCGTAACATAACTTGAAAAATGTTGTCGAACAGTTTGTCAGAAATCGTAGATCTGGCCGCCGGGCCGAAAACCGCCCAAATCGGGGTCACGAAATTTATTTTTTCAAAATATCGACTTTTAACCTATACCATCGTTCTCAAGTCGCATATTCTACCCCTGAAAACACTGGTTACGACCCTTTTTTAGTTGATTTTGAAAAAAAAAAATTTTGGCTGAACAGTTTGTCAGAAATCGTAGATCAGGCCGCCGGGCCGAAAACCGCCCAAATCGGGGTCACGAAATTTATTTTTTCAAAATATCGACTTTTAACCTATACCATCGTTCTCAAGTCGCATATTCTACCCCTGAAAACACTGGTTACGACCCTTTTTTAGTTGATTTTGAAAAAAAAAAAATTTTTAGCCGAACAGTTTGTCAGAAATCGTAGATCTGGCCGCCGGGCCGAAAACCGCCCAAATCGGGGTCACGAAATTTATTTTTTCAAAATATCGACTTTTAACCTATACCATCGTTCTCAAGTCGCATACTCTACCCCTGAAAACACTGATTACAACCGTTTTTTAGTTGATTTTGAAAAAAAAATTTTTTGGCCGAACAGTTTGTCAGAAATCATAGATCTGGCCGCCGGGCCGAAAACCGCCCAAATCGGGGTCACGAAATTTATTTTTTCAAAATATCGACTTTTCACCTATACTACCGTTCTCAAGTCGCATATTCTACCCCTGAAAACACTGGTTACAACCCTTTTTTAGTTGATTCTGAAAAAAAAAAAAAATTTTTGGCTGAACAGTTTGTCAGAAATCGTAGATCTGGCCGCCGGGCCAAAAACCGCCCAAATCGGGGTCACGAAATTGAATGATAATGAATTATCGTTATATTGTATTATTTTGGTTTTAGTATTTAGCAAGATCCTCATCTTATTTGTCTCTTTCGCTCTGCAGCAGATACAGGACATCAACAGTCAAGTGGCGCAGTTCCGGGATCTGCTGATAAACATCGGACAGGCCCGCGACGGTCCGGAACTACGTGAGCGAGTCCGCAAGCTCAGGCGAAACTGCGTCGAGTCCTGCAAAAGCACCTCGCAGCTCATATTACCGCAAATGCGAAGGTGAGATTTTCCTCCTATTCATTTCCTCCACGGATTTTTCCTATTCATTTACTTTTTTCTTTCACCGCATTTTCGCGCAATTGTCGAAATAATTTTTTTTTTTTTCCCCATTCAACGAGAACGAAATTTCCCGCGGATGAAGAACGAAGAAAGGAGATTGTGGAAATGCGGCGAGAGAGAGAGAGACAAAGAGACGAGGAGTTCACGCAGCTCACCGACGAATCTGGAGGAAGAGGAGGAGGAGGAGGAGGAGGAGGACGGAGAACGTTTGCCTCCAACTAATGAAAATTTGAATATTTAAACGTGTCCGCTGAGAGCACCGACGCGACGGTCCCTCAGCTGATGAGGAATACAGAGACCGAGAGAGCAACGAGCTCAGCGCCCAGCGCAGATGGAAATGTGTGCCCAGCGTGGCGCACGAATTTTTCTCATGCTTCTCGATACACTGTTAAAAATCCGGTGTTAAAAACAACACCGAGTCGGTGTCTATATACGTCCACACCAATCGCGGTGGTAATGAGCGGTGTTAACTGAGTCTGAAATACCGACATTCACCTCAAAAAGTCAGAAGTCCCGTTTTTCGCGAATTATCAACAGATCGAAGCGAAAATTGAAATACAGACGCCAGTAATGTGAATCTCGTTAATGAATTAGTCAGAACTTTGATTTTCGAAAAAAAAATTACAGATCAATTACCCGGTAGAGAAATCTGTAATGAAAAAAAATCGATTTTTTTCTTCAATTTTTCGATAAAAACTGAGAAAAGCGACTAAATTATTCACGAGATAATAAAAAAATCACACATGATACCTGCGTTCATGCCTTTGAAGCAAAAAGTGTTATAATGCTTCGTCGGTAACACAGGAAAAATTTAACGAAACGGCTGGTGTTAATTTTACACCGTAAACAGTGTTAATATTAACACTGTAATAAGTAACACCAGGAAAAACGTCCACACCAGCAGCGTTTGACACCGTAGATTTTTAACAGTGTAGCAATCGCACGCTCGTATTTTTTTTTTGGCCACGAGATTCGGTGGCTTTCCGAATGACGAGACCACCGACATCGAATCGACCGTCGTCGATTCGCACTTTGTCAGGGATTCAAAGGGGGGGAGGGGGGATCCCGAGGGCTTCGCGGATCCGTGACCCGAGCAAACGATCTCCGATGCCTATCCGTCGCTTTCAATTTCCGTGAATTTTCGCTCGAGGCGGCTGATAAATTTTATCGCCGACGATAGAGACGACGTCGACGTTAATACCCACCGACGGTGGTATCTTAATTATGGATCAGTCTCTGCACGTTTAACCCCCGTGATATTTTGTTTCGGTAAATAACGACGGTAAAATGAACTTCCTCTCTCCGCCCACTGGCTAATAGAGTAACTAACCGAGTAAATATTATTTTATGGCCGGAAATGCAAACAGCTGTTGTCGCTGGCGCTGCTGCTGGTGGTTTAGCTGCTGCTGTGGATGGTAGTGGTCGTGGTTCCGGCGCTACCACCGCGCGGACTTAAAAAAACCGACCCTTTGCCGCCGCTTCGGCTTTTCAGACTTGCCTGGTAATTTTATTAATTACAAGCTTCGCCCCTGCTCGGAATGGTTTGAAATTCAATAAAACGCCCTCCGAAGCGCCGAGTGCGGAGGATCGCAAAATGGGGAGAAGGAAAAAGAAAAAAAAAAAAAAAAAAAAAAAGAACACGGCAGAAAAACGAGCGTACCGAGATTTTTATATTTCTCCTCTATGCGAGAGTCGTTAGAGGGACTGCGGAATATTCGCACGAACGCAGAGTCGGCGAAGGGAAATATCGCGAATTTTTTTCACCGCGAGTTACAATTGCCAGAGTCGAAATTTTCATCGAATGAAAATAGTTTTCATTGGAATTCCGGTGTAGGATGATTCTTTCGTCGCTAATGGAATTAATTAATTAATTATCCGCCCGCCGACTGAGCTTTCATCGGTCTTTTCCGAGAAATGTTTACTCGTCCCACTCGCAGTCGTTTTTTTATCTCGTTGGCCACTTGAAACGCGTGGGAAAAATGATAAACGTGGCTTTTAGCACAAATCACTGGTCTCACTGTTACCTTCGTTTTCGCTGTTGTTTCTCGTTTCGAGGACATTTTTTAATCAGCCTTGGAGCGATAGTCTCATTCAGAGAATCACAGTTTTTAAATGTCTTTGTCGATGATTTTTTTTTTTTTTTTTTTTTTTTTTTCGCTGGGCTAAGAAAAGGGTTGGCTCGCGTTATTGAAAATAATAATTCGCCTTTAGCATTAATTACCGTTTGAGAGAGCGTCTCGCGTTGAGCGTCTGCGACCGGACGAAGCTATAGTTAAAAGTCGTCCGCAAAGCTCAAACGCTCTTTCGCAATTGCTTTCCCTCTCGTCTGCGAGGCAAAAGGGCGTCGGGTGAGAGGAGTCCCACACGCACACGTGTATTTTCCTTTGCCCAGTCGTCGTCGCTCTCCCTTGGCCGCAGCTACTTGCTTCTCCGGGGAATCGTGAACACGCGAGAGGGTCACTCGCGAGATCACGTGACGGACGATATTTACGCTCTAATTGCGAGCGTTGATCGCGATTATCGGGGATTACCCGATTTCGCGAGATTACGGAGCCGACGATGCCGAGGTACGAAATTCTCGGACTGCAGGTGCGTCGATTCTCACCACTCGCAGCAACCATTCCTTAGATCTGGAATTGTAAATTGAGTCGTCGATAAACCGGACAGAAGGCGAAAAATTTGCAAGTAACTCAAGCAAACGAATACAATTATTAATTTAGCTCTTGATATTAAAAAAAAAAAAAAGCGTACAGCATTTTTATGATTTTTTTTTTATTTTTAGTTCACGCGACGAGGATTTCGAAAAATTTGCAAGTAACTGAAGCAAACGAATACAATTATTGATTTAGCTCTTGACATGGAAAAAAAAGGCGTACAACATTTTTATGATTTTTTTTTATTTTTAGTTCACGCGACGAGGATTTTATTGAAGTGGACGTCGACAGCGTTGGAATGTTCCCTGACGACCGAGCGAACGATTACGAGCGGATCGATAGCAGATATCAATTTTTATTGAAAAATTACCCTCGACGCGACAGTCGCGCTCTGCGTTTCGGTCCGGTGACCTCGAATTCGCTGTCCAGGGAACCGGCAAAGTACGTCCTGCGGGAATCTCCGACTTTGCGCTAACATAATTCGTCGTTAGTCGCCACGACGTCGACTGACGGACGCTTAGAAATCCGAAGGGAATACAAAACATCGCACATCGTGTGTGTGTTTTTTTTTTCCTCGTCTCCATATTGAATTTCAAAGCGCAACGAGTGAGATATCTCGCGGGCGATACGGTTGACTGCAAAGTGCACTTTACGAGAGGGGCTTGTGGATCGATTTAACGGTCGTTCGGTTTTTTCCCATAGTGAGAGAGAAAGCGTTAGAGAAAGAGAGACAGAGACAGTGAGAAACACAAAACAGGGGTCAGACGCAATCGGTCGCTTCCGAACGACGTGTTTTCCGTTGAGCATTTTAACAGCTCGCGAAACGATAAATTTACGAGAATTTTCATTCGCCCGGTGCCTCTCTGATATCAACGAAGCGCATGTTCACTTTCTGGCTGACTAATCTGCGGTTACACTAAAAATAAATCAAGCGCGCCGGCGGCGGAGGCCGCCAACTGTTCGCTGCTGCTGCTGTTCATCAATCTGTCTTTACACGTGGCGAGCCTTCTGTCCTGATTGCGTTCAATTAAATTCTCGCCGGATTTGGACCCATTTTTTATTTCGGTATTTCAATGTGTTGGGGTATTCAATTTTTAATTCATTATTTAATATCTCAGTAATTGATTTTTTTTTATTTACCTTTTTTTAATGGAAGAGCGCGATAGCGAATTTCCTACAGATTAATAATCTTTTTGAAATTTTTGGTTCAGATCAAAATTGCGGCCGCAATCGTGGACATAATGCAGGACCTTTTTTTTACACGAGCTATTTAAACAATTTATATCATTATTATACATTAAAGAAATGTACATAAAAAAAAATCATTTTGTATTCTTCAAAAATGTACTTATTTATTTTAAAAAAACCAGACCAGTTAGTTCATTACAACTTAACAAAAAAAATTCGCGAAAATCATTGATTTTTCGGAGGGTCACACTGTGACGATCCCTTAAGCCTTTTAGTTACACCACCGCAACCGCCGTTATGGAATGACCCTGCGTCGGGTCAAACCAGCGTCGAATATTTTACACGTTGCCGTCAGGACTGCCAGTCACTCGCTTTCTCTCTCTCTCTCAATTTCTCTCCCTCTCGCTCCCACCGGGTCATACTGCTCCAAAACCTTAGCTACTACGTACTCCCCGGGGTAATGTCTACACCGAGTTTGCCCCGAGCACCGAAACTCCTTTCATATGCCTCCGAGCAACGCAACTGTGGTACTTCCACGTTATAATAGTTCGTGAAAATTTATTTAGGCAAACACATAGATAAATATGAGACCGCTCGTCGATTCAACTTCTGTCAATCCTCGAACGTTGAAACTCCCTGAATCTCGAGTTTTCTCATAACACGAAAAATTTCAGGTAGAGCAGCAATTTCACCAAACGCGTTTTCACCTAATTTTGTTGCTCTGTTTTGTTGTCGCTGAATTGTAATGGAATTCGGTGAAAACAAGATTTGGCGAAAACGCGTTTAGTGAAACTGTTACTCTACCAAATTTTAGGAGATCTCAGAAAGGCAGAAAAGTTGGGAAACTTGAAATTTCATCAGTTCAAAATTTGGTGAAAACGCGTTTAGTGAAACTGTTACTCTACCAAATTTCAGGACATCTCAGAGAGGCAGTAAAGTTGGGAAATGTGAAATTTTAGCAATTCGTCCTATTTTATTCGCTGTTCGCAGAATAGTCACCGGTGAGAAAATCCAGTGCCCATATTCCACGATTTTGGAATATTACCCTGGGCTATAGGTCGTCGAGAGGGCGAAGAAAGGAGACGCGAGTTTGTCGTTCAAAAAAAGAAAAACAGGAAGTGCGAGCGGCGAAGAAAAAAGGACAGTCGAGAAAGTCTCGGAGAAAAGAGGAGATTGACAAAGAGCTTTTCCTTCGCTCTTCGCGTTTTCCTCGCGGCTCCGTCGGCCAGTCGTCTTGCGAATTTTTCTCGAGCAACTGTGACGTCGGCCGCCGCGTATCTTTCAGCTTGGCAAAGGAAAACAGTCAATAACACGTGGGTTGACAGAATTCACCGATGCGTTTCTTCGCGCGCGACCTGAGGCGAAATAACTGCGTTACATTCCAGCAAATCTCGCTGCAGTTTTTTTTTTCTTCTTTGAAATATGTTCATTCAACATTTTTTTCGAATGCTGCATTCCAGTAAATCTCGCTGCAGTTTTTTTTTCTTTGAAATATGTTCATTCAACATTTTTTTCGAATGCTGCAACGAAACTCTCAGTTCGTCGCGACAGAAGCATTTCTCGCATTATTTTCGTGCCTTGGCGAAAAATATTCGAGGAGGAGCTTTTTCCGGGAACGGAAAAATACAAAGCCGACGACGTAAAATATGTTCGCCGAGACCCTTGAACACGTTTTTCGCCAACGGAAATAGAATAGCAGATGTTTCGGACGTTTCGCGTTATATTTTCTCCAAGACTTCTGCCTCACTTGGCGTTGGATATAGTTACTCTTTCTCTTGGCTCGAGTACTGAGCTTTATGAACACAGCGTAATAAGGTATCGCGGTTTCGGCCGAGACGAGGAAACTTGCAACCCGACTCGGCGGATACAATCGCCGCGTACTTTGCACGTGTCTAAAGACGACCCAAGTAGCGCTTTAAATTTGGGGCAAATTTCATTTTTCACTCTCTCGAATTTACACAGGAAAATAAATATGCAGCCGTTAAAGCGAACTCTTCCGCTCGCAGAATAATTACACAATCGCCTGTCGTTAACATTTTCTCGTTACACATTTTTACGATGGAAATATCATTTTTATTTTATATTTATATTTATATTTATATAATTTTTTATTTTATTATATTTTTATTTTTATTTTATTTTTTATTATGGATTTATAATTTTTACCGGACGATAAATATGGATTTTATAATTGTTGCAGCGCCATGGATCTTGGAATACCGGCCGACAGTCCGAACTTGGTTCTCCTGTTCTTCGTTGCTCAGCTGTTTCTTCGCGAATTGTACAAGTGCAAGAAACTCGTGCGAATTGTACCCATGGACATGTCCGGCTATTATGGTAATAAAACATAATGAATTAAAAAAATAAATACATTTCTAAACACGTTCCAATTTGTCCAATGGTATCATCGAATATTTTTCATATTCAGCTAGCAAATCCGGACCGTCGAATATCGGAAACGTGATATCGCAGATTCTGCTGTGCAAACAAATCACCCCGGACTTCAACGAGGAGGAGGTGTGCAGCATCAGAAAGGATTCGGCGGAGATAAGCGCGCTGGTCGCCGAGTTGCAGGAATTCATGCCGCAATCCGAGGCGGACACGGGTAACGCGTCACGTTCCGTTTAATCCTCCGAACGCTCGATTATTCTCGCGTATTTGCTTTATGATCTCATCGAACAGAACCGCATGTGGAATTTATTTAGTTTTCCCGACTACGCTAAAAAGACCACATTCCATGCCTGCAACTCGGGTGTAAAGTGATCGATTCTTGACCAGCGGGAAAAAAAGTTGTGCAGCGGGAAGAAAAGTTGCGCAGCGGACAGAAAAGTACTTTTTCTCCCGACTCCACTGAAATAACCCCATTTCGTGTCCGCAACGCGGGCGGAAAATAGCTCATTTTTGACAAATGACTCACGCATGCGAAATACGATTTCATTTCTTCCCTAGGGAGGAAATCGGCTCATTCCTGCCCTGCGGGAGAAATGGAAATCGCATTACGCATGCGGATCGTCATTTGTTTAAAATAACCTAATTTTCCGTCCCCGTTGCACACGCGAAACGGAGTTATTTTGCAGTGAAATCGGGAGAAAAGTATAGTACGCTACATGGGAGGGATGCAACTTTTCACCTCGTGTGAATTTCTGCCCTCGCTTCGCTCGGGCATCAAACTTCACACTCGGTGAAAAGTTGCACTTCCCTCCCTTGTAGCGTAATGTACTATTTCTGCCCTCTGCGCAGCATTTTAGTGCCGATTGCAGCTTCTTTTCTTCCCTCCGCGCAACTTTTCTTCCCGCTGCGGCTACTTTTCTGCCCGCTGCCAAATTGTGCCGTTCTACCGTTGCAGGCATAAAAATGTGGTCATTTTAGCATAGTCGGGGAAAAAAATAGCGTATGCCACTCGGGAGGAAGTGCTCGGGTGGAAGTGGGTGAATTCACCTCGTGTGGATTTCTGCCCTCACTTCGCTCGGGCATCAATCTTCTCACTCGGTGAAAAGATGCACTTTCCTTCCTTGTAGCATAATATACTATTAAATTATATTTCATTTAAAAAAATACATCGTTGCAGAGCGTTCGACCGCGCTGCAGGACACGTCGGTCGGCAACGTCAAGAGCAACGGATCGAAGAAGGGGACCCGATGGGAGAGTCGACCCGGGACACCGTCCTACATCGGCGAGGGCTTGAATTTCCTCTGCTGCACCACCAGGCCTAACTATCTCTGAGGCCGCGCGTCGACCGCGTCGAGATGACACTAGCACCGAAGATCCGGGCGGGCGGCCAGCACCGAACGCGTCGCGCCGCAAAGTCGATGGCAAAGCTCACCTAATACATTTCCACTGCCATCGCCGACTCGGTCTAAGTGCGCGCGCGGGGGGACCCAACATGAAATCTTCATGCAAGGCCAGAGAATCGGTGAAGAGAAGAAAAAAAAATCCACTGAAGAGAGATGAAAAAAAAAACTCGAAGCCTTTGCGAAAGGATTTCGCGGTTTTTTCTCGCACTCGTGAATCATTAATGGCCGTCCCCGAGTGCACGCGACTCGCAGTCATCGGAGTTACGTATTCCCTTTGGCGGCCGTCGAAAAAAAAAAAAAAAATGTCCGCGTCGTTCGCTGGGAAAGACGAAACGAGAATTCTTCTAGTCGAACGTGTCGCACTCGGCAGTTGTAAATATTTTCTTCGGTCCGTTCGCATCGAAGCGAGACGAGGAAAAAAATGAGGAGTGCGCGCGAGAAGAGAGGGAAAATATCTGTAAACTATCTCGTATATTCAATATCGTATTACCTCGAAGCAAAGAAAAAAAAAAAACTCTCTGTGATCATACTATATCGGGCCAATTTTTGCGAGTCACCTCGTAACTCGTTATACGGGTATTCATAACGTACTGTGAGCTACTTTAATTTTCCTTCCCTCTTCACAATGAAAAAAAAATAATATAGATATATAAATATATATTTTTTTCTCGCGTTAAGGAGGTCCAGTCATATAGAGTCCATTTCGCATAAATTCCAGAAAAACGAGTAATAATTGCAACCACTTCTTGATGGTATAAAAATCTAAAAAAATTCATGCACAGTAAAGGTACTTAAAAGATTAATTTTGCATAATAATAATTGCAAAATGTTTTTAACAAATTGATGAAAAAAAAAATTGTTCAACAAATTTCTCGGAAACCCGAATTTTTTTTTTTATGAAAATGCTTCTATTATGTTTCTGAGTACGTATGCATTTTTTCAGATTTTTAAGTTCAGTTTGATATTTGCGTTTTTTTTCATACAAAATTCAAAGTGAACTTAAAAATCTGAAAAAATTTATACGTGCTCAGAAAAATAAACGAAGCATTTTCATTGATAAAAAAATGTGGGTTTCCGAGAAATTTGTGCAACCATTTTTTTTTTCATCAATTTGTTAATAACATTTTGCAATTATTATTATGCAAAATTAATCTTTTAAGTACCTTTGATGTGCATGCATTTTTTTAGATTTTTATATCATCAAGAAGTATTCGTAATTCTTTCTCATTTTTCTCGAATTTATGCAAAATGAATACTATACGACTGGACCTCCTTAAAGTCGTTGATCGAATGTGGGTCCAAAAGAGGCGCATTTTTTCCCTTACGCGGAGTTTAATTCGACTAGCGAATTTCACATTGTGCAATTTATTCGCACCCAAAGAGCGCAATCGCGAATTTTACGATAGATAGATTTCACGAAATATCAATTTAATTAATCAGTAGAAAATTAGCGTAATTCGCGCATAATTTGGACACGAGTAATTCGCGGCTTTTTCGCCGCGGCAATTTTTCGACGCGCCAATCGAGTACTTTATTTATCTCGAGGTAGGAGCGATACCGATAACTATTAAATTGTGGACCAACACTCGTTTAGAGAATTATTGTGAGCCGCGTCTCCGGTAGTACGTCAATTTCGAAGGGTTCGACTTAGCGGTAGAAAAAAAAATATCAATTGCATGGATCAAAAATAATTGCGGGTTGACGCGTCACACGCGATTTTCGCGGGCTGATAATGACGCTGATAAGCCGGTGACGCGTCGCACGCCGACTCTATTTATCGTTGAATCAAATACATAGATCTGAAAATTATATTCTAGGACGAAATGAAATTGCATTGAACTTTTATTGCAATGACCTTTTCCCCCACCTGCCCTTCGCTTCCTCGTCGATGTCTTCCACGTGGCGCTCGATTATTAACCGAGGTGGAAAAATAAGGGCAGAGAAAGGAGCTGATGCTTCTCGTTTCAACGCTTTACTTTTATTTTGAAAAAATATTTCGTCGTCGAAACGAGTGTTACTTTTCTCGCGTTTCGTTCTCATATAAATCTGGGGAAAAAAAAATGTTCTACACTATATAATTCGTATTTTCGCATAGTACTTTTACGGTTTTGTACAATAAGCTCGGGGAAATAATTTCTACAAGTAGGCGGTCTGCTTGCTGCTGTGTTCGAGAGCAGCGAGAACGTCGTGTTTCTGTCGCACGTAGAGTCGACCCTTTTTCCACGGATTCTGCAGCTGCAGAGGCTTGAAGTCGTCCCTGAGACATCGCTCGCGGGCTCCTATGACCGCGACGAGGCAAAAATTGGGCAATTCATCGGCCGTGTAGATCGGGCCTTCCTGGCCCTTCAGAACCACAGCCATGTTGAGCTGCTTCACAACGAGATCGACGACCTCGCGGGCCGTTGTTCTCGGTGTTACGTGCAGCTTCAGACTAGTACCCGAAGCCAGGCCGGTCTGGTAAGCCGCGTAGACCTGCAATTAAGAAAATAAACAATTAGAAATGATAAATTCGAAGAAAAACATCACTTTTTTCCCCGACTACGCCAAAAACCCACATTCCATGCCTGCAACTCAGGTGGAAAGTGATCGATTCTTGAGCAGCGGGGAAAAAAAGTTGTGCAGCGGTAAGAAAAGTTGCGCAGCGGGCGGCAAAGTACTATTTCACGTTTAAAAATTAAATAAAAAAACCATCTTGCCTGAAGAATCCCTGGCAATGGCGCAGGCATCAGAGTATTCTCATCTTTCTTCATATCCAACTGACCGTCGATGCTCGGAGTAGCGACAGCCGCGACGCTCGCCGTCGGTTTCGCGCTTTTCGTCTTGTGCGTCGTCGCAACGCTATTTCCCAAAGCGTAATCGTCACTCCCATTGACCGAATGAATCCCATCGCTCGCGCTTCCAACGCTACTAATACTGCTCCAGGTCGCTGCCGTCGAGCTGGGAACGTTCACAAAGGACTTTGAGTAACTCGGATTTTTCGTACTCGCGCTCGTCGACGAAACCGACGTCAGCGACGTAACCGATCGATTCCTCGGACTGTGTTTGTACTTCGTCAACAGAAGACTGTCCTCCGACTTCGAGAGCAGCAAATTTCCATTGACCTTCGACGTCTCCGCGTCGTCCTCGTTCGCCACGTGATAATCCGCCGCAAAATCCGCGGCGCTGCACTTTCTCGTGTAATGACCGTTCGCACCTTTGTTCGGCAATTGCTGCTCGCTTTTGCTGAGCTCGCTCGTGAGAATATTCGCCGTCGCGGCGGACGACGACGAGAACGCCGAGGAATTCGACATATTCGGTCCTGGCCAACTTCCTCGTCCTGGACTCGATTTCACGAGCTTCGGATCCCTCGGCGGAAGTTGCAGCAAACTTCGCTTCAGGCTGTGACCATTTCCGGTGCTTTTCGCCTTGTCGATGTTCAGCAGATTCATAATCGATATGCCGGCCGATTGGCCGGACGATTGGTTGGAATTTCCACGATCCCGGGCGAATGTGATGAGATCTATGAGCCACCTGGCTTCCTTCCATATCGCGTTGACTCGACACTGAAGATCCTGAAGCTTCGCGAGCCTCTCGCGCGCGATTCCGACCTCCGACGAGCTGAAAGCCTCGCGATGACTGTGCTGCGCTTGGGCGGTGTCCAATTCGAGGATACAGCTGAGACGCGAGTAGAGATTGAGCATCTTCTTCTGGTAACTCGACAGATGAATCATCTCGAATACTTGAATCGGCAGAACGAGAAGATCGTTGCGTTGGAGAAGCGCTTCGCGCGTTCCGGGAGCTGTGCAGGCTGTCTCGGCGGGCGGAACGACGACGATTAGGGAAACTTGGCTCGTTAACTCGATTACTTCGGCGTCGTAGAGACGATGCGCGTGAGAATCCTCGGCGTCGATCTCCATGTAGGAGAATAGTCGTCGCGAAGTCGCGGAAACGAGGTCGACGAAGAGTTTCTGCTGCTCCGTCACCTGGAGACTAGTCTCGTTCGTCGCGTTCTCCTTCTCTTCTGTCACTGACGTCGAGTCGCTCGTCTGGATGCGCATTATTCGCTTCAGGTACTGCCACTCTTCGCTGGGAAAATTAAAGCAATTAATTAGCTTCAAGTTTGCAGTGTTTTCATGTTGGTTTTTTTTTCTCGACTACGCTGAAAAGACCACATTTCATGCCTGCAACTCGGGTGGAAAGTGATCGATTCTTGACCAGCGGGAAAAAAAGTTGTGCAGCGGGGAGAAAAGTTGCGCAGCGGGCAGAAAAGTACTTTTAACGAGTCAACTCTCCAGTTAAGCGAAGAAGAAGAAATTAATACTCACGCGGAAACGTGGGGATTGTCGCGAATCTTGCAGTGCGGAAGCACGTTCGGCGCCTTCGACGGCACGAAAACCTGCACAAGATCCACGCTGCTCTGCATCTTGAGATACCCGAGATACAGTCCCCGCGTTAATTTTATTCCGCTCAATTGATGATACGTCATTTGGCTCTGTATGCTGCTCATCAGAATATCCGCGACGCTTCCGTTTTCCTGGTTCCCAATTTTTTTTATAACCTTGTTGAGCGGCAGCCAACGACCGTTGAGAATCGACACCGATTTTGTCGTTTTTACGTAATTAACCGCGGAAATCACCATCGTCCCGTGAACGTCTCTCATTGGTTTGTAGTAAATCTGACCGAGATCCTGAACGCACAGAGCCGCCTGCATCTGCGCCGCCGCCTGGAGCAGCTTCAATCGCAGATGATTCGTCGAGCTGCCCTGGCCCGATTTTTCCATGTCCTGACGCAACGATTTTACGTCGTCCCACGTGCACGCGACCTTCATCAGCCAATGGAAATCGTTGTATATACAGCTCGGCGAGTAAGTCTCGTCCACCTCGATAACCGGCAGGAAATCCTCGTTCGTCACGAGGACTTTGTCCTCGTGGTAAAGCAGACACGCGAGGAAGATGCCGCGACGGAGGCTCTTCTGGAATTTGCTGGTCGCTGTGAACAGCTGCTTTATCGTCGTCGTCTTCTTCTTGTGATTACGACGCTGCGCTCCGGACGTTTCTTGGCTGTATTCCGAGCGACTCACGGATGCGAAGAGAGTTTCCAGCTGATCGAGGCGTCCGCTGTACCTGGACGACTTTCCTTCGAGATCTCTCCAGCCTTGAGCAAAGGGAAATCAATTAATTTTTTTTACTGTGTT
Source organism: Itoplectis maculator (assembly GCA_964034905.1). NCBI lineage: Eukaryota > Metazoa > Arthropoda > Insecta > Hymenoptera > Ichneumonidae > Itoplectis > Itoplectis maculator. The sequence goes on along the minus strand of OZ035853.1, from coordinate 362,607 downwards.
CTTAATAAAAAAAATCTTCTTCCACAGTACAGAAGATTTTAATATCGAATGGTACACTCACTGCTGGGCGTCACGTAAGCCGGAGTCGTGGGTATGAACCTGCTCCATCCTTTGATATTCCCAGCGGCGGCTCTCAAGTGATACCTCTGTCCATGCACGAGACCATCGATTCTACACTCGCGCTGCTTCATATCCAACAATTCCCGCTCGCCCCTTACGCTCGCGAAATCTTCGCTCGTGCTCCATTGGACCTTGAATTTCGTGCAGATTGGCGAACAGTCGTGCACGTCGGACTCCTGGAATTTCAGGACAATCGAGTTGGTGCCTGTGACGTCGACTCCCACCTGAAAAGTCGTGTCCGGTGGCCCTTCGAATGACAAAAAAAACATCAATTAAAAATTGCTGTCACGCGTGAAAAGCTGACAAATTTTTTATATAAAATTAAAGTTGAACCCACTGGATTGGTCGAAGCCCAGCAACATTTTCCGCAGGGCTCGGATTCGCCTTTCCCAGGTCGCGAGCTGCTTGTCCTCCGCATCGTCGCCGCATCCGCTGCTCGGACCGCTGCTGCTGTGCGTCGTCGAGTAACCGCTGCGACTGCAGCTCGGCGCTGTCTCGAGAATCGTGCAACCGTTTGTCGAAGGCGAACCGCCGCCGAGTTCCTGGGCTCTGAGCTCCGCCGTCGAGAGCAACGAGGCCAAGTGACCGTCCAACGATTCCGGAGACGTGACTGACGAACGGAAACGAGAGAAAAGAGTCAGTGTAGAGCGCAGCGTTTGAGTTATCAGATCGTGGGTCGAGGAAGGGAGTAAGGGGCGATGATAAAAGGGAAGAGATCGACGCGTATTTTAACACTCACACCGATTGCCTTCGCGAGCACCGTAAGCGATGAGCATCTTCGCCAGGGGCCGATTGTTGCTCAGCACCGCTACGTCCAGGGTCGACAATCCATCGCTGTTGACGCTGAAAATTCAAAAAAGTTATTCTGTCACCGTCTCAATTTTTTATTCTTGTTTTTCTAAGCAAGGGAAATTATCATCGTTGGTTATTGGAATAAGGGACGATCGATGTGCTACTTCTGAATGGCTTTTTCATACTTTTTTTTTTCATACCTATTAACGTCCACGTCAGTCGATTCCAGGATTGTCCGCACTTTTTCCAAATGTCCCTGCTCCACAGCGACGAAGAGCGCTGCCATATCACAAGATTAGAATTTAATAAACGGTGACAATACTCAAAATAAATTTATCAAAAATATATCTGCTAAATTTATCGAAAATATATCTGCTAAATTTATCAAAAATATATCCGAACTATCGTCCTAATTATTCTCACCGTGGACATGAATATTGAGGGACGGCTGAGCGGTGAGCGGATTGATATTAGCCGCCAGACTGTTGGACTGACCGTTCGTCTGGTGCTGCTTCTTCTTTCCGAAACCCTCCAGGAACTCCATCCCTTGGAACGCGTGCGACTCTGTGTGATAAAATAAAAAACCAAAAATTAACACAAACTTCTGATTATTTCCACCACATAAATTAACAAAACCCAAGCTCGTTTCCAACTACAACAAAAATCACTGCTCCGTCCACAAAATAATTCGACCGTTTCTCTTAGCCTCGGAAAAAAAAAATCAAAGGGCACACGATTTTTCCACACAAGGAACGGGATAAAGGAGGGCAAAACGTACTCGAACCGGAGACTGCGAAATTTCCTCTGACAATTTTCGCGCTGTGCGCCGGAAAAATCTTTTCCCTGATTCCGACGGCTGCGGCGAGCCGAAAATTCGTCCCTCGACTCCAACCGGACGACGATCGGCAGTCGCTGCGATTATTTCTCCTCGCGAAATCCTCTTCACCGCCTTCGTCGATGAGTCTGTTCAGTGTCTCATCGTCCTCGGCCGACAATCCAGTGCAATTTATTTGCCTATTTTCACATTCGTCTAATTTTCTTCGCTCCACAACCAAAGACGACGACGACGGTCGTCGTTCCTGGAGCCGATTTCTCGCGTTCTCATTGGTCCTTCCATCGTCCAGAGGATCCCTCAGCTGGTCCAAATCGTCACGAATCGGTTCAACGCTGTACAGACACTCGGACACCGAAGAGTCCAGTGACCCGTCCAGCGAAAAAGTCGGATTCTCGTACGAATGAGCGACCGTCGAATTCCAACAGTCGTTTCGGTTCTTCTTATCAGAATTATCGGTACCGTCGATCCCAGCGGTTGGATTCTTTCTCCTCGGTCGATCGGTCAGCGTCAATTTGTTCCTCACCTCGCGGACGATGCCTCGAAGGTCATTTGACTCTCTGACGGTTTCCAGGACTCCGTTTCGCTCGGGAAAATTTTTTTTTGGATTTGAGCGATGATCTTCAGGACCCAAATTGTCGCCGCGCCAGGCGACGAGATCCGATTTGGTTTCCGGTCTCGCGATCACCGATCGGATGTTCGCGTGACTGCGAAATTTATGCATCAATCGCGCCGAAGCTCTGAAGGATCGGGATCGCTTGAAGGTGGAAATTTTGGCGCTCGTCGACTGCGTCAGTAGCTCCATCCTCGCTGCTTCGGCTCTGGGCCGACTTTTGTCGATTTTCATGTCGACGATTCCCACATGGGTGATAAAATTCCTTTTTTTTCTTCAATTTCTCTAAATTATATTATTGCAGGATTTTTTTCGTCTTCTATTTTTTGGCTATTTATTTATAATAAATTCCAGTCTTTGAATCTTTGGTCGTGGGACTTAAGGCCAATATTGCTACGTTCTTCTTGGTTTTTTTTTCGTGTCGCCTCTGGAAAAAGATCGAAAAGGACCGGTTGAAATTTTTGCTATCAGTGTTCGGTGGTTTTGAAAGAGTGAAAAACGAAAAAGAGGACGTCGCGTGATACACTTTCGGCTGTGGTGCTGTCTGGAAAACACGTATGATTGCACTCTCTCTCTCTGTCTCTGTTCCTCGCTTTCCCGATGCGCTAATTGGCTGCTCGGCTTGTCTCTCCCGTCGCCCCTGATGACTATCGCACCTAACGCGCGCGATTGCGGTCGCAATCGAGAGTGGAAACAATTCGAGCGATAATCTCTTTCGCTCCCTCTCCGCCTTTTCAACGACGATTTCGCTGCTCGTGATTTTTCCCCTTAATCTCTACTTTATAATGTAAAATTGTTTTTTTTCTTTTTTATTTTTTTATTTTTTTTTGTATTAGAAAAATGTAATAAAAAAAATTTCTTTTCGTAAAAATAATTCCTTTTTTTAACGCAATGACAATTTCACACAATTTCCCGTCAAAGACACATTTAATTGACTCAATTAATTTAATTACAAAACCAACGATAATTGTTATTATTGTAACCCGCGAATTTACTAATTTCCATGGAAATTCGCTAATTAACGAGAAAGCGCAATTACGAAAAATTACAAAGCGAATCGAGTGGCTCGGGGAAAAAAAAATTCGCAGCGTTTTCGTTCTCATCGTCGTTGTCGTCGTCTGCTGCTGCCTCTGCTGCTGCTTAAAACGTTAATTCGAACAATGGACTCCGGGTTCCTGCAGAGCTCTTCGGACCGGAACACCGAGTTTATTATTATTTACTTGCGTGAGTCTTGCGCTCTCGTCTAGCGAACGGAGAGAAAGAGAGAGAGGTGGAGAAGTGAAGATGATGAGATGAAGAGAGAAAGAGTCGTAGTACAATCAAGAATAATTCTCTAGGCCGACAATTGACGAGATTACGACGAGGCGAGTCCGCTGAGTGACCAATTGTCCGACAAATACACAATCTCTACTTTGCTTCTTGCTGCGAACGACCGACGAGAGGGGAGGGGAAGAGGGGGGAGGGGGAGACCGACGACAGGAATGGAAAATGCGATGCGCCGAGAGTCGACCAATTCGTTGCGATTTATTAATAATCCAACCGAACGTTTACGATCGTCTCCGAGATCAACGTTCATTGCCAAAACGCGAGTCGAATGATTTTGCGGAGTTGGAGGAAACGAGTCTCTGGCAATTTGCTAATTTTCCAAAAATAATTTCCTAGTTGAGTAACAGATCTAACTACTTCTGTTTCGATTTTACAATGTTGCGGCATTTTGTTATCGTTAGGTTAACCAAAATACAATATTACACAAAATAACCTGACTTATAGTTTATGAGTGAAAATACAGTTGTATTTATTTTTAAGTCCTGAGCAGTGCGAAAACTTTTTTCAAGCTGCCGATAGAATTTTTTGTTGCTCGTCGCAATATCGACTTTGTATTATTTTTTCTACATTCGAATTTTTTTTTTCATTAAAAAAATTGCGAAGGTAGATTTTGATGACAAGCGAACCAATTTTTATGACAAGCAACAAAAATCCGAAAAAAGCAGAATCAAGAAAGCGTGTTTTCTTATTTCATTTTTATTTTTATTTTCTAAACCCAACCGATATGTGTTTGTTAGTAGATTACAGTTCGCTCTAACTATGAGAATCAAATGAAATCTCCGACCCTGGACGTGTCCCATACATCGCATGCGGTGACATAATAGTAACAGAAGGCGTGCAGATGATATACAACAACAGCGACGATCGACACGTACGTCGATGCTGATTGTTATTATGGGATCGTCACAGTGTGACCCTCCGAAAAATCAATGATTTTCGCGATTTTTTTTTTTTTTTGTTAAGTTGTAATGAACTAATTGGTCTGGTTTTTTTTAAATAAATAAGTACATTCTTGAAGAATACAAAATGATTTTTTTATGTGCATTTCTTTAATGTATAATAATGATATAGATTGTTTAAATAGCTCGTGTAAAAAAAAGGTCCTGCATTATGTCCACGATTGCGGCCGCAATTTTGATCGGAACCAAAAAATCGATTTTTTTTTATTTCACACTGTGACGATCCCTTAAGCCTACAGTTGGCGCGCGATGCCGCAGCAGCAGCATCGAGGATTTTTTCCTTACTTCCTTTTATTTACTTTTTTCCACTTTTTTTTTGTCCACAGTGCTCACAGTGTTTTCCAGAAAATACCAGCTTCCAGTTTGTGCGTGGGGGGAGGGGGGGGCAGTAATACAGTCAGCGAGATGTACAAAGTCGTCGAGCTGTCAACCCGACTCTAACCCAATAGCAAAATAGCGATACAGAAGAAGAAATAAAAATTCACAAATCGTGGTTTTTACCTTCGCTGCGTTCGAGATGAAAAAAAATCCGCTACATGTCCGCTGCACTCGAATCGCGTAACGCGCATGCGCGTTTTTCCACCGCGCGATTTTCACGCTCGCCGACTCGCGTGGAACTTACGCGCAGACGCACTGTACACGCGCGCTGCGCTAACGACGCTCGAGGAAATTCCCGTTGCCGACGAATCCCGACAATGCCGCATAAACGGACACACGCTTATCCCTCACATACACACATAAATATATATATCTATATATACACACAGCAGACACACACATATATCTCTGTATTCACAAATATATTTATTTATATTTCACAATTCTCGTCGCTCTCATCGCAATGGACACGATTTCCGTCTCTCGTCGTAGATTTTCCTTCGACTCGCTTTGTGTCCTTCTCTGCCTCTCTCTTTCTCTCTCTCTCTCTCTCTCTCTCTCTCTCTCTCTCTCTCTCTTTCTCTCTCTCTCTCTCTCTCTCTCTCTCTCTGTCCTTTCGTCGGTGTTTTTTCTATCGCGGTTCTTGAACTTGACGCGTCGCTGTTGTTCGGGAAGCGATCGCTGCTGCCTCGGCTCGAGTCTCCTTTGCCATTCGTCGGCCGTACGAAATCGGTTCCGCTGCTGCTTCTGTTGCTTCTGTTGCTTCTGTTGCTGCTGTTACGCGTCGCGATTTCGCGACTCGTTACTCTGGCAATGTTTACGCGTGACGACGATTCGGCGTTCGCGAAGCTATCGGCATCGCCGGATTTATGTTGTGTCTTGCGGCGTCGGCGGCAGTGACGGGTAATTCACCTTCTTGCGCGAGCGACGCGCTACTGACGCTCGCTGCCATCCTGGCGCTCGGCTCGGGCGACCGCTGTGCTCGCTCTGTCGCTCGACGCTCGCTCAGTCCACATGGCGTGTATTCGCCTCTCTGCCCGGAGTCACCGACAGGCCGCACGACAGCTGCCTCGCGTCGTCTCCTCCGCCGCTGCCGTTCGGCCTTACCCCCACCACTAATATTGCCGCTGGGAACGACGGTCCCCGGGGGCCCCTCGTTGGTGCTCGGGCTGCGCCGGAGACGCCCGAGCGGCGAGCCTGCGCGTCCGTTCCTGTCCCGAAGATCGGCGGACCGAATCAACCCTGCGACTCGAGTCGAGACTCACGAATTCAGAGAGACGAGGGGAGAGAGGAGTGAGGAGGAGTCGCTGATAGGTTGTTCGGTTATAAGTACTATATACAAAAAATGCTTCTCTATTTTACTGTCGTTTCTCGGGACTTTGAAGTTTGAATTTCATGAACGTTATATGAAGATGAAAAATTACGTTCGAACTCCGCTTGACAGGTTTTTCTCGAATCTTTTTATTTATCATCTGATTGGCTGGTCGTTCAGTTACAAGTTCTATAAAAAAATGCTCCTCTATTTATTTTACTGTCGTTTCTCAGGACTTTGAAGTCCGAACTTCATGAACGTTACATGAATATGAAAAATTCCGGTCGACAGGTTTTCCTCCAATCTTTTATTTGTCATCGTCAATCGACATTCCTAAATGTTATGGCATTAGCTCACACGTCGAGGGAGTTCGTTAATTCAACAATTGACAAGCGCACTCCGAGGCGAGGGGAAGTTCAACCTGAGCTCGCGATCAAGAGCCTTGATCCCGAGTCAATTTATGGGATTGCTCTGCGTGTATATGTGTGTGTGTTTTTTCTTTCAACCGGTTTACCAGGAAACAGCGAAACGGAACGATTGTTCTAGGACACTCGACGCGCGCAGGCCGTGAGTAAAAGGAAAGTGTGCGGAGCGCCGCCGCCGCGATTACGCGCTTGTACGGCGAGGTGAAACATATTCCCGGTATTTTTCTCTGTCTCTGTCTCTCTTCTCTCTCTCCTCTCTCTCTCTCTCGTCTTCCTCTCGCTCTCGAATCGGGCCGAGGGCATTCACGGGTTCCATCTATCCGTCTCCTCTCGCCTCAGGTGAAACTTGTACCGCGCCCGACGATAACAATCTACACTCGATTGTTCGATAATGAATTTAATTTCTCTTCTCACCAAACCCGTGTTTTTTCTCACGCTGCGTTTTAGTCTTTCAAATTTTTCCCGCGCTTTGCGGAATTCAATTCCAATTGAATTCCTTTGCGGAATTCAATTCCAATTGAATTCCTTTGCGGAATTCAATTCCAATTGAATTCCTTTGCGGAATTCAATTCCCATTGAATTCCGCAAAGCAATTGCCCTTCAACCCATCAGCAGCATCTTTATTAAACGAAACATTCCGCGCGTCATTCTCAATTTTTTTCAACCAATCCCCGATCCTCGATCCTAAGACGCAGTTCCTCAATTGATCCTCGCAGCAGCAGTCGCAGCAGCAGTGGCGGCGAGAAGCAAAAAAAATCTGCGCAACGTGGCGGCCGCGTGGGTCATTAATGCATTAATCAGCGAAGATACGCACCAAGCGCAGTCGGATCCGCGAATGCAGAAGCCGCATCGCACCGCTGCTGCTGCCGCCGCGGCGAAAGCGCGAGCGACGATAAGCGAAGTGGTCGGACGAATCCTGGTCCACGTGTGATAACCGACTCAGCCTGCGCGGCACCGCGCAAAACGGATGCCACGACTGCGTTGTAAGTACAGTGGAACTCCTCTCATAGCGTACGAAATGCGGGAAACACGTACGCTAAGTGAAGAGCCAATCAGGTACGCGAAACGTTCCGGCCTCTCACTCTCTCTCGCGAAATCGTCCAATCACAGCGCTGATACGGCCCCCCTCTATTTCCCAATGTACGCTACGAGAGTGTGCGTTATGAGAGGTTTTACTGTATCATCGACGACTGCTGCTGCCGCTGCAGCATCAGCGGCAGCTGCGCGAGCGAATGAAGCGCACGTCGAAAATATCCTCCTTGCAAATGACACTGGGCTGCAGTTTTCCGTACCGACTGAGCAGCGCCGCCCTCAGCGAAAGAGATTTCCAGATTTTTCTCACTTAGCGCGGGAATACCATCCTTGATTTGCAGTTGACGCTATTCGCCTCGTTCGCTTCGTGATGTACAGTATATTTCCAGCCGATTCCGAAAGGCTCGCGACCTATCCCCCGCGAATTGCAATGCGTCAAAAGCTCGCACCCCTCTTCCAAAATTCAAGCTCTCAACCAAATGAATGGAAAAAAGTACTGTATTTTTCGATCATCTTTAATTGCAAAAATAATATTATAAACGTGTTTTGAACGAACACGAATGAAGATGAAGTTTTTGCAATACGTATTTAATGGCAATAAAATAAGAAACGGTACAATAATAATAATAATAATAATAATTATAATAATATAATCATTCAATAATTATCATGTTGTGTAGTAACGCTATCTAGTTGCATAACTCGATAATTTGTTTGTTTTTTTTTTGTTCACCTCATACCCGCCAATTTGATAATTAGTACTAAACATAGCAGCAGCAGCAGCCAGCAGCAATAATAATGGTAATAATAATAATTAATTAATTAATAATAATAATAATAATAATTAATAGTTCTTCCTTAGAATTACTCTTTTATATCATATTTCACTTTATATCGTTCTTTTCGCGTGACTCGGACGAACAAAAATATCGCTTTTACATTGTTTGAAAAAACTCTTACCTCTCCTTCTATTTTTTTTTATTATTATTTTTTTTTCATTTTTTTTCTTTTCTTTCAGTTATTTAATTATATCAATACCCCGATACAAGATGCCGCTCGCCGTGTCGACAAGTGTTTTTATTTTTATTTTTTTTTATTTTCTCGTGGTTCCCGCCGTATGTCTCTCCGAGGGCGCAACAGCAGAGATGCGCGCGTCGCGCACAATTGCACACTGCCTGCCCGCTTTATCGCAACTTGGCGCGATATGAAAAAAAAAAAAAGCGTATGTAAGTTGTACGGCGTTGTGATTTCATTCCATTCGTTATTCGACTTCCATTTTATCGCCTGTTCGATTTACAATTTTTTTTTGTTGCTTCTTTTAATGATATACAACTATATTATAACTTTGCACACGTATGCGTTACGTGCCGTGTGTTTCTGTCTCAGAATTCCTCCTTTTGTACGTAACTGTAGTGTGTTAATGGGGTCTCTTTCTCTCTTTGTGTGTGTGTGTGTGTGTATTTTAATATGCCAATATTATTCGTAAAAAGTGTGTTTGTGTGTATGTTTCTGTGTGTCGAGAGTGTTTTATGATCGGGTGCGCGAATCTCCTATGTAACATTGTATCCGATTGTGAGTAATGCGGTACGCGTAGACGGCGAAATGTGTATCCGGGGTAAATCAGGCTATTCCGGCGATCCGATTATTCTGCGATCGGGTAGGTCAATCGTCGTTTAAATCGGCGAATCTGCTTCTCCGGTGCATATCGTGAATTAGTAGGGCTTTGCGTCGTTGCTCTCTGTCTCTCGGTATCTCTATGCATCGGTGTTTTTCGGTCTCACCGCGTCGCGCAACAGTGCATAAATTCTGTTTTTTTTTTCTTTTTTTTTTTCTTTTTATTATTCCTTTTATTATTTTAATTTTCGAGAATTTTCGTCGCAGCAGTCGACGTTGAGCAAAGTTACTCGACGACCTTCAGCACCTTGCCGATGGCAATAGTTTTGTCTGCAAAACGAGGTAATACATTTATTTATTAATACGTATTTGCATAGTGCATCATTTAAAGGGGAGACTGCGTATCGCTTTCGATATCGTTTGGACACCAATTAGAAACTTTCCGTAATCTTATGTGCAAGAATATTTACATCTGAATCACAACAATGAAATCATCGAATGATTTTATATAATATGAAACATATGATGAATTTTCAAAGTTCAACTAAACATCTACGAATAGTCGATGATTCTGTTTTAAACGATCAATTTTACGGTCTCAGGAATAGTCCAAGCGATACTTCGAAAATTTGTATCAGAGAACTCGAACGTCAGTCTCCCCTCGAACGAAAAAAAAAAAAACAAACACTCACTTTCGTCCCTCAGGGTGAATCGTCCCATTTGTGGAAAGAGTTTAAATTTTTCAAGGCATATTACTCCCGCGCACTCGATTCTCATAATCGCTACCTGATCCTGCTTGACGAACCTCGGTCGCGTTTTGCTCTTGTCGCCCGTTTTCTTGTCGACCAGACAGATGAGCGCGTTCACCGTCACTTCCTCGGCCGCGCAGTGAATGTGCATAACAGCACTGTAGCCCGCGCAAATGATGCTCTTGTGCTCGAGTATAACGACCTGGGCATCGAACACCTTTCCCGTCTTGATAGGATTGTTGCTGTCGCACAGCACGAAACCCGGGCTCACGTCTTCCTCCTCGATGCCCTTCAGCTTGATCTTAACGTTCTCGCCGGGTCCCACCGACGTTACTTCCTCGTCGTCGGACCACAATTGATCAACGGTTACTGCCGTCTGTGACGATTAAACGAGTCATTTAACAGGGAACAGAAATCGTACAATTTTATAATTAAATAAAAATGCATTATTAAAAAACCATCCAAAAGACAAATAAACACGTTTTACTTTCGGTCTACTTCGAGGTGAAAGTTAAGGGATCGTCAGTGTGAAATTAAAAAAAATTCGCGACAATCATTGATTTTTCGGAGGGTCACACTGTGACGATCCCTTAATTTAATTCTTTTCCCCTTGAAACACGAATTATTTCCGAGACCATTGGATTTAAAGTCGACTAAGGTGTGTCTCGTTTGATCGCGAGTGACTCCGGTAAATAGAGATAAAACTGCCATATTTACCCTGTTGGGCATAACGAGAAGAGCCTGTCCCTTTCTCGCCTCGCCGGCCTCGACTTTTCCCATGACGACCGTTCCCATGTCCTTGTACTTGTCGACGATCGGCATGATGAAGGGTCCGTTGCTCTTGCGATTTAGCGACGGTAGCGAGTCGATGAATTCTATAAAAGGTGGGCCTCTGTACCAGCTGCAGAGGCTCTCGGGGATGCAGTCTTTGAGGCCGATTCCGAGCTGTCCCGAGACCGGCATGAACGTGAGATCCTTGGCCGGATTGAAGCCCAATTTACGGAGGTACGGTAATATTTTATCTCTGAAAAGTAAATGGACCACAACGATAGTTAACAAGTGCTGCAGATGCGTCAAACCATAGTAAAAAATCATGAAGATTTCGACAAATAAAAATTCGATGGAATAAGATACGGTTTTTTTTTTTGCACGAACAAACTCACCTACACTCGTTGTATCTTCCCTCGTCCCACTCGACGGTCGGATCATCCATTTTATTAACTAAAACAACCAAGTGCTTGACTCCCGCGGTTTTCGCGAGCATCGCGTGCTCCCGTGTCTGGCCGCCTCGGTCGAAACCGGTCTCGAATTCGCCTTTGCGCGCCGATATAACGAGCACCGCGAGATCGGCCTGCGCCGCGCCGCCGATCATGTTCGGCACGAAGCTCTTGTGTCCGGGCGCGTCGAGAATCGTAAAGTGCTTTCTCTCCGTCTCGAAGTACGCTCTACCGACCTCCACCGTCTTTCCCTTCTCCCGCTCCTCCTGATTCGTGTCCAACGCCCAACTCAGATACCACGTCTCTCTGCTTCGCTCCTTCGCCTCTCTCTCGTATTTCTCTAGCGTTCTCTTGTCCACCATACCGGTCAGCGCCATTATTTGTCCGCCGATGGTGGATTTCCCGGCATCTGTAGGGTCAATCGGTCAATATTACAGAATTTGCTCCAATTTCATACGTCGGAAATAAAAATATTATTTTGGGATACAAATGAAGATACTAAATTGATTATTCAATCACACATCTGACGTTAAAGAGATTTTTGATTAAGGAGAACTTTTCCATTTATCTTTGGTTAGCGATACGACAATCTCAATGAATTGTATATTTTTTATGGGGCGATTCGTTGCGTCAACCGGAATAACAATTTTTCCAGGCAGAGTAGGGTCAATCGGTCAATATTACAGAATTTGTTCCAATTTCATACTTTGGAAATAAAAATATTATTTTGGGATACAAATGAAGATACTAAATTGATTATTCAATCACACATCTGACGTTAAAGTGCTTTCTGATTAAGCAGAACTTTTCCATTTATCTTTGGTTAGCGATACGACAATCCCAATGAATTGTATATTTTTTATAGGGCGATTCGTTGCGTCAACCGGAATTAAAATTTTTCCACGCAGAGCCCAGCGACAATTTTCCACTCACCCACATGACCGATGAAGACAACATTGACGTGTTCCTTTTTACTCTTGGTATCCTCCGCAACTTTAATGATCTTCTTCTTGGGTATCTTGACGACAGCCTCCTCGTCCTCCTCGATATCGGCCTCCTCATTCTCAGGCGTGAGAAGCGGATCTCCATCTACCGCCGCTTCCTCCCAGGAATCAGCTGGCTGATGTCCGGGACTGGTGTTGGCCTGTTCGCTGTCCGAAACTGGCTCCGACGAGGCGGCAGCTGCCGGCGGCGGAGGAGGAGCCGCTCCGACACCCGGCGGTTCTTCCACTCGATCGCCGATGGGATCGGGCGGTAGAGCCGGCGTCGATACACCTGACAAACCCACAGCCGAACGGCGCAACGATATTAACCCACCTCTAGAATCCTCCGAACAAATACTTCGCATAACGCGGAAGGCCAAAAAAATTAACAGAAAAAAATCCAAAAAAATATCCAGAGAACCAAAATTTAACTCTGAGCAAAATCAAAAACCAGGACCAACTGAATCTAAGAAAACGGCCACGGAACGGAAAATAAGGCAGAGGGGGTAGGGGGGGAGGGGGGGAGGTGGCGCTAAGAGAAACGAAAGAAAAGTGTCGCCGAAGTGTCGCGTTGCGGAGAAATGCGAGACACGAGTCTCCCAAGTCGCGAAAAGAAACAAAAAGAGGTGCGAAAAAAAAAGAGCTCAGCGAGAAAAAAAAAGAGAAACGTAGTTCGCGAAAGGCGGGCGAGGGGGGGGGGGGGGTTCGCGGGGAGAGGGGAGGGGATGTTACGAGAACGGCGAGAAAAAAAAAGAAGAGAAACAAAAAGGCTCGAGCGCAAAAATGTGTGCGAGCCGAGATCTGCGGCGTGAGAGCGACAGAGAAAGAGAGATAAAGAATAAGATGCAGAGCTCGCGTAGAGAAATAATGAAAAAAAAATCGTCACACACGCCAGCCGGGCTGCTGCTGCTGCTGCTGCTGCTGCAGCAGCGGCCACGACGACGGCGACGACGGTCGTCGTCGCCGTCGCCGCTGAAGCGGCTGGCGACGTCGAACGGCGTATCGCAATAATCGGCGGCACGAGCAAGAGAGAGAGAGAGAGAGAGAGAGAGACGAGAGAAAACTAACCGTGATGAGTTTCAGGAGGTACGAAGGTGGTCGCGGTCGTGTTAACGGCTGGCGTGTCGGCCGCCGCCGCCGCCACCGCAGCAGCGGCAGCGGCACCACCACCACCGTCGTGAGGATAGACCGGCGTGGCATTGCTGTTATCCGGCAAAGAGTTTATGCAGAAGGAAGGCACGAATTCCGCTGCATTGACGTTGAGGGTGGAAAACTTGCCCTCGATGAACTTGCCTTCGGCGGTCGCGGTGTCACCGCAGTCCGCCTGCTGTTCCCACGAGTCCGGTGCCACGCTGTTCGCCATATTTATCTCGCACTTTGCGGGAAGAGACAATCCAACCGCCGCCGTCGCACACCCAGAGTATATATGTAACAAAACGCGCCGCGTCGTCGTCGTCGTCGTCGTCGTCCACGGGTACTCAGCGTCGACACGTCGTCGTCGTCGTCGTAGTCGTCGACGTCCTCGTTAGGTAGTTCGTCGTCGTCGTCGTCGGCGGGAGGGGGTGGCACGCTCGCCGGGATTCACGTGGATGCCAGGGCGCACGGTTTACCAACCGACGTGGTCGCTTCGCGGCGAACGGGCTTAAAAAAATAGTTCTGTTCGCGGGTACGTATGCGCACGGCACGCGCGTATTGGTAGGGTCCGCGTGCGAGCCCCGTGGTCACACACCGTTTCGGGCAGGCTGGCTCTGTGCGCTCTCTCGCGGCCGCCGGAACTGCCTGACTCAAAACATGTACTCTCCGCGGCGGCGCGGCGCTACTGACCAACCGTAGGCACGGAGGTGTCGTCGCCGATGTGTTCCTACGCGCGCGCTGGTTGGTGCCGCTGCCGTCGTATCGCTGCTGCTGCTGCGGGGCTGCTGGAGTAGATTTTTTACCGACCGGTCGGTAAAAAAGTACGGTTTCGTAGTTTACGGTTTACGTCGTTATTGTATTACAAAAATATCTCAAATTGTACAGGATTATAATATCAACATAGGCGCATCGGCGTAGACTCGAATTTTGGGTGAAAACGCTTGAAAAACAAAGAAAATCGTAAATTTGTAAGCCTATCGAAAACCAATATGGCCGCTTTAACTGTCAACTGCCACCTTTTTCGTATTATATAAGCATTTCCAGGAATCCCATACGAAAAACGAGAATTTAGGCCGATGCGTCTACATTGATGTAATAATCCTGTGCAATTTGAGAAATTTTTGTAATTCAATAACGACGTATACCGTAAACTACGAAACGTACTTTTTACCGACCAGTCGGTAAAAAAATCTACTCCAGCAGACCCCCTAAAAAAGTCCTTCGTGTTCGAATTTCGCAGGTGAATATCACGTTTCCCGGATTCTCCGCCGGAGCATTCGTTACAGTTTTCCTTACCGACCGAGCAAAGAGTAGCGGATGGAGGGGGAAGAGAGACCCGGGAAAGGGTGGCATCGCCGACCGCACGCGGTCAGCCCAGTAGCTCGGCGACGCGAGTGTCGACGAACTCATTTGCATACATCCCCCGTATCGCCGCAGCTCGCAGCCAAAACGCCTGGTGTGGGACGCAAAAAAAAAAAAAACAAAACAAACAATAAAAGACAAAACAAAAAAGGAACGAAAGACAAACAATGACGATGCTGGCGAGAGAAGTGCTGCAGCATCAGCCGCTTATGCATAATAGATCCGTCGCGCCGAACTAGGAATAGCACCGTCTTATCGGGGATATCGCGCGCGCGCGCGCACAGGTTGACAGACATGGAAACGTGGTGGTTCTCGAGGATAGTCGCTCATCATCCCTACGCTATCCTCGTGGCCGTCTTCGTATTCTCCTCCACTTGCCTCGTCGTTCCCTTCGCCACGAGGAAATTTCCCGATTTCTCGGATCCGCAACTGGTGAGTCCGCGACAAATTTCTTTCACCCTCTTCGTGTCGTCTGGCTCGACTCCAACTTAATATTTGGTGAAATTCCGCTCTGCGATGTTTCGTAGGGATTCGAGGCAAGAGGCACTAAGCTCGCTCAGCGATTCACCGCCTGGCAGAATCTTATAGACGCTACTGGCGTTCGTGGGACTCTTGTGGACAATCCTATAGAGTATTTTAACTATCTGGAGCAACAGGCTGATAGGGTAAATATTTTTGTTCTTTTTACAGGAACGATATAATTTATCGCAATAGTAGCAAGAATAGAATAATTATCAATAATACAGTGTTACCGATTTTTCTGTGAAATTCAATCTGTGTATAGAAAGGTTTTTTTTATAATAATTAATTTCACAAATATTAGTATCGTAACGTACAGTAAGTTTTTGTAATAATAAATTTCAATAATTAATTTCACACATTAGTATCGTAACATACAGTGAGATTTGATTTTTCCCAAAGAACAATACGGACGTGAGGCATCACACGACGCAGGGAATAGTGAGAAAAAAGCCAAAGAACGACAAGAGAAAGAAAGGCAAGAAGTACAAGCCGTCCCAGGGCAACGAAACGTACAGCGGCGACGACGATGCCAAAGACAAATGGGAGGAGATTCTGGAGCTGAGGAACAAGAATCAGCCGGAAACAGTGGACGATCATCAGAGTCACAGTCATCTGGGCGACGATGGATTCTTCTGCAATGCTCCGACGTCTGATTACGCTCGAGTCGTCCTTGGCTCGGAAAAGGGCGACAAGAACATGTGGTCGATGGAGGGTGTTTTGGCTCAGTGTCACATCGATGAGGCTCTGAGGGCCAACGCCGAATTTCCGTCTCTCTGCCAAACCTACACCGATCACAGCAGCGGCGCGAAAAAATGCTGCCGCAGCTGGTCGCCCGCAAATTACGTCGCTTTCCTTTCCAGTCGCACTTCCTGTTTGGGAGTCACCGACAGCGATCTCAGCCGAGTGCAGGAGCTTCTGAAACGATGCTCGTACTATTATAATAACAAACATCTTACCGAAGACTGCGCGGAAAATCTTCATTGCCGAAGAAACGTGCCCGAGGAGTGCTACAGTCACAACGCGCTCTACCACCTGTTGCACTATCTTTTGGATGCTGATTTTCTACCGGCCAATGTGAGCTCTTCTTTCCATTCGCGTTCGCCTTAGACTTAAAGGCGTCGATTTCGAGACTAGAATTTTGGTTCAATTGGGTATTTTACAATTTGCCTAATAATTTTCCTTTGATTTTTTAGAAACCCGCTTCGCTGAATCACGCGAACGCGACGCTCCGAGCCTCGATGATATTTCTCCCGATGGCTGCGAGTTCAGCGAGCCTACAATTTTATCAAGCTCTGAGCAACGCGGGACTCACGTATCGCGATTTCCGAGTCCTGGGAATGGAGCTCGGCCTGAAAAGCACCCTCTTCGACGATCTCCTCGTCTCGGACTCGTGTCTCCTTCTCTCGGGCTTCGGTTTCGTCACCGTTTGCATCTGGGCGTACACTGGTTCGGGGCTATTAACTATTGCCACGATTCTCGCCGTCATCTTCAGCCTCGGAATTTCTTACGCGATTTATACGCTCGTGTTGAGGATAACGTTCTTTCCGTTTATGAATCTCTTGGCGATCGTTGTAGCCGTCGGTGAGTAGTTGAACTCGACGACGTCGATTGAAGCGTAGGGAATGCAAATAATTTCTATAGGTTGATTGTATTGTCTCAAAAAGGTATCGGAGCCGACGACGCTTTTATATTCTGCAAAGTTTGGGAGTGCGGCAAACGCCAGAAGATGTCGACCGGCGGTCTGATGAGACTCGTTCAGGAGACGATGAGACACGCGGTTCCATCGATGTTCGTCACTTCGCTCACCACAGCCGTCGCTTTTTTCGCATCCATTGTCAGCAATGTCACTGCTATCAATTGCTTCAGGTAACAGCTTCGGAATAGCGACTAGTGTTCTATTTTTTTTTCATCTTACTAAAATTTCATCTCCTTCGCAGTCTCTTCTCAGGAATGACCGTCATCGCCAATTTCTTCCTCATGGTAACCTGGCTGCCGGCGAGCGTCGTCATATCCGAGCACTGTCGTCTCGCGGTTCTCTCACCAGCGAACTTTATCGCTCGAAAGATAATACGACCGGTGAGATTGTTGTCGGAAAAAGTGCTCACGGGATTCAATCACTTTCTCGCACGTCTCGTCATCGGCCTCCGCTGGTTTTGGCTGCCAACGCTTACGGCCATTGCCATTGGCGGCTGCACCGTCGTATTTCGTTACCCGGGGCTGCGGCTTCCGGATATGCCGAGCTTTCAGCTCTTCGACGGTTCTCATCCCTTTGAGATTTATGATCTCGTCTACGCTAGAAAATTCTGGTTCGAACGCACCGAATTGGTAAGAAAAAAAAAAATACTATTGCACAGAAAATTGTATCGAGTTCTATTCGCGTGGAAACATCAGCCGCCGAAAATCTTCGGATGTGCGGTTTGTCGCCGATTATAAACGGATCGAAGCGAAAATTGAAATACAGACGCCACTAATGTGAAACTCGTGAATGAATTAGTCAGACTTTTGATTTTCGAAAAAAAAAATTACAGATCGGTTACCGACGTCAATTTTTTTAATTAAAATCTAAATTGTGACTAATTCATTCACGAGATTCACATTACTGGCATCTGTATTTCAATTTTCACTTCGATCTGTTCATAATTCACGAAAAAAAGCGTATCCGAACTTTTGAGGTGAGCGTCGGTATTTCACATCGCCTTAAATCTTTTTTTTCCTCAGGACGGAAGCGAGACGCTGCCGCTGCGATTCGTTTGGGGCATAAAACCCGTCGACAACGGTGACTATCTCGATCCGAGCTCGCGCGGTGCCCTCGAATGGGACGAGAGCTTCGATGTGACGAATCCCGACGCGCAATCCTGGCTCCAACAATTCTGCAGAAATCTCCGCACCCAAACGTTCTACCACAATACTGAGGGTCCGATGTTGTCGAATTGCTTCATCGAGTCGCTTCGTACTTGGATGTCCGGTCGACGTTGCGAGGATCTCATTGATCCGACGATAAATCGAGCTCCCTGCTGTCAGAGCAGCGCCTTTCCCTATTCGCCGGCGGTTCTCCGTCAGTGCGTTGCTGAGGCGAACGCCGATCTCTATCGAACGCCATCGCATCTTTGGACTCGAGGCGGCGCCGTTGCAGGCGGTATAAAATTCCTCCGGGAATCGCTGCAGGTTCCTACGGAGAAGAATTATAATGAGTCGCGAGCGTCGGCGATGCCGCTTCCGGAGATTATGGCTTTTATCGTCGAGTACGATAGCACACAACCTTACAGCTTGTCTTATGCGGAAATGGACAAATTTTACAATAAGGTAAACGCGATTTCTTTTTTACGTATTTTAGCAAAAGTAGCACAATTTGGATTGAATGATCCTAAATTCTTCGGACTTTCTCAACAGGTGGAAAATTGGATGCAGAAGCAACTGCAAACGGCACCTGCGGGATTGCGCGGCGGTTGGTTCGTCAGTCGTCTCGAGTTCTACGAGCTTCAGCGAACGCTCTACGAGGGAACGATCTGGGCGATGGGCGTTTCGATGATCCTCGCGCTCGCGGTTCTCGGCCTCGTCACGCTCAATCCACTCGTCAGTCTGTACGCGATTGTGGCGATCGGCGCGGCGATCGTCGTCACCGTTGCGTCACTCGTTCTGCTCGGATGGAAGCTCAACGTGTTGGAGAGCGTCGCGGTTTCCACCGCAATCGGTCAGTTGTCTTCAATCAATCTCATCAGGACTTTATTTATTTATTTTCTAAATTTTTAATTATCTCTCAGGTCTCGCAGTGGATTTCAGTCTGCACTACGGCGTCAGTTATCGCGCCTGCGACTCCGTCGAGCGAATAGACAGGGTCAAAGCCGCCCTCGAGCAAATGGCAGGACCCTCTTTAATGGCAGCGGTGACGACTGGCGCAGCCGGCGCTTTCATGCTGCCGTCGCACGTTTTGGCCTACATACAGATCGGAATATTTTTGCTACTCGTGATGGGCATCAGCTGGTCGTACGCAACCTTTTTCCTGTGTCCGCTGCTCGCGATCGCCGGCCCGTCCGCAGATTTCGCGCAGTATCACTATCCGAGCGTGCGACGGCTGTTCGCGTGTTTCCGTCGAGGCACAAAGGAGGACACCGTCGAGATCGACAGGCACAACAAGCCAGGAAGGAGAAGAGGAGGCGGAAGGGGACGAGGAATGCTCTCGGAATCGACGCTCAGTACTTCGAGCACCGTTTGCCAATTTCACTGCGGTGATCTCGAAGGTCTGTCAACGAGGCTCGCGGCGACGGAGTCGCTGCCGCCGTCGCCGTCATCGCCGCTGCTTTTCCTCGACGCGACTCAGGTCCACGTGACGCACAGCAGACGCAAATAAATCGCGAGAAGATTGTGGGGAGGATGAGAAAATTGCGAATATGGCGGTTGTCTCCATAATCGACCTTAAGGAGGTCCAGTCGTATAGAGTCCATTTCGCATAAATTCGAGAAAAACGAGTAATAATTGCAACCACTTCTTGATAGTATAAAAATCTAAAAAAATGCATGCACATTAAAGGTACTTAAAAGATTAATTTTGCATAATAATAATTACAAAATGTTATTGACAAATTGATGAAAAAAAAAAATTGTTTAACAAATTTCTCGGAAACCCGATTTTTATTTAATGGAAATGCTTCTATTATGTTTCTGAGTACGTATGAATTTCTTCAGATTTTTAAGTTCAGTTTGATATTTGCGTTTTTTTTCATACAAAATTCAAAGTGAACTTGAAAATCTGAAAAAATTCATACGTACTCAGAAAAATAAACGAAGCATTTTCATTGATAAAAAATTTGGGTTTCCGAGGAATTTGTGCAACAATTTTTTTTTTCATCAATTTGTTAATAACATTTTGCAATTATTATTATGCAAAATTAATCTTTTCAATACCTTTGATGTGCATGCATTTTTTCAGATTTTTATATCATCAAGAAGTATTCGTAATTCTTTCTCATTTTTCTCGAATTTATGCAAAATGAATACTATACGACTGGACCTCCTTAACCAGAGAGTTCGATGATCCTTTTGTAATCGTTGTTCGTCCGGCTGTCTCGAATGTTCACAAAAGCGTATTTTTTTGTTGTTGTTGTTCCTGTTGTTCCTGTTGTTGTTGTTGTTGAGCCGCCCGAACTCGACTCGCGACCAGACGCATTAAAAAAAGAATCTTTGACGCAGTATTTGAGAAAACGCGCATGTACTTAGTTTAGGGTAATTAGTTCTCTATTCGATTCGGTTTTAATGGTACTACCGACTGATGTTTCCTCGTTTCGACAGTAGCACGTACACGCGGAGAGTGCTTCCAGTGCCAGGCGAACGCAAATAGTATTATTTTACACTTTTAACGATTAAACGTAAGCTAACGAATTTTTCGAGTCTTTTTCTCTCGACTTTAATTCTTTTCACCATCGCGTTAACGTGTTTACGATGGGATTGTGATAAACGCGATTAGTTTAGTTTAGTTTTTATCGAGACGATTCTCGGCCTGTCGAGCTTGAGAATAATATTCTCGCTGATTCTCTCGGACTCGAAGATTGACGCGATACTTTTTTGTAATTACAAATACGTGCCAAACAAAATTGAAAATAATAAGCAGCGGCCTAACACAACGTAACTGTACACCACACAAATATTACACACGACGTTCGTTAAAAGCTCAATTCCTAACTGATATGTTGTATGCCACTGCGGTTTCTACTCGATCTGGTAATTAAGGAGGTCCAGTCATATAGAGTCCATTTCGCATAAATTCGAGAAAAACGGGTAATAATTGCAACCACTTCTTGATGGTATAAAAATCTAAAAAAATGCATGCACATTAAAGGTACTTGAAAGATTAATTTTGCATAATAATAATTGCAAAATGTTATTAACAAATTGATGAAAAAAAACATTGTTCAACAAATTTCTCGGAAACCCGAATTTTTTTTAATGAAAATGCTTCTATTATGTTTCTGAGTACGTATGAATTTTTTCAGATTTTTAAGTTCAGTTTGATATTTGCGTTTTTTTCATACAAAATTCAAAGTGAACTTAAAAATCTGAAAAAATTCATACGTGCTCAGAAAAATAAACGAAGCATTTTCATTGATAAAAAAATTTGGGTTTCCGAGAAATTTGTGCAACAATTTTTTTTTTCATCAATTTGTTAATAACATTTTGCAATTATTATTATGGAAAATTAATCTTTTCAGTACCTTTGATGTGCATGCATTTTTCCAGATTTTTATATTATGAAGAAGTATTCGTAATTCTTTCTCATTTTTCTCGAATTTATGCAAAATGAATACTATACGACTGGACCTCCTTAAATGACGATGATATACATATTACGATATAAAGAAATAAATATATATATATAGACACTGAACACAAAAACACACACACATATATATATATAAATTTATGTATATTGTACTTATTGGTGATTTGTTAATTATATTGTTAAGTACTCTATCTATCGTTGCGGGCTGTGTTCGTTAGCCTCGGCTCACGTAGATGTTGAAACGAGTATTATATACAATGTACGTAATAAAAAAAAAAAATTATATATATATATTATATTTATTGACAAAATTGTGACGATAGAAACAGCGGTTGCTGCACCTCTGCGAAAAGACATTATATATACATGTATATACACGTATGGATGAATCAATATAACGAACCGTACGATTAATGTAAATCTTTATTATGCATTTTTTTTCCCTCGCCTCTCCCCTCGCACTATCATTATTAAAACTTTTTACATTATCGTCGAATATTAATAGTTACAAAAAATAATTAATTGATTATATTAATTTACAAAATATTGATACAATCAGAGGTACTGGAAGATACTCTGAAGGAGATTGTGAATATGATGGAAACGTTTAAGTTTGTCGTCGACGTTTGCACGTTATAGGCGACATGGGCTCGGCGAGTGGTCGTTTTTCCGCTTTCGGTATCACTGTTCTGTAGTGGCGAATCGGCTGAGCTTTGTGCACCAATTCTCGACGGAGCTTCGCGATCTCCTCCTCCTCGCGTTTCTGCCTCGCTGCTTCTTCCTGCGGAAAAAAAATGAATTAAGAAAAAATTGAATTAACAAGAAAATTAATGTAACATTTGTTATAAGGAAATTTAATTCGTTTTCGTACCCTTTGTCGAAGGACTTCCCTCTGTCGCTCTTTCTCCCTCAGCTTTTCCTGAAAACGCTGCCGCTCCCTCGCTCGAATCTCAGTCATCAGCTCCGGCGCCTTCGGCCGCGGCGCCACTTTCTTCGGAAGACTCGGCTGAAAAGATTTTTTCTTCCATATCTCCGCTGCGTTGTGCAATCTGTGCATTTCGCTTTGGGTCGGCTTTTTCGGCTGAGACTGCGGCTTTCCCGATTCGCTCTTTTTTTCACGCAATTTTATGAAATTCGGTACTGGTTTCGCGCGGAAACCTTTGAACATTTCTTTGCCCGCGCTGTCCTGAAATAAAATTAACACAGAGCTCAGAGACTGATTTGGAATAACCAAAGAATCAAAAAATTATATATTAATTAACACAGAATTAAAAATAAAATCACTACAAGACAGACCCTTTCGCGTCGAGCCTGTTTATGTTCCTGTCGGCATTTCTCCCTCTCCTCGAAGCTGAATGGCTCGATCGTCGTGCAATGACGTTCGTTCGACTGATTTTTTTTCTCGTATTTCGATCTCGACACCTCACTGTCCATTTTGTCCGCATTATTCTTCACCGTGGTCGATAAGCAATCGCTCGAACCGTCGGAGAAGCAGGACAACAAATTAACGGCCACGTCGATCTGTTTCGGCTCCTTCGTCCCATTCTCCTCTCTCCTCGGCTCCAGTTTTTTTATCGTCGACAAGTTGCACATTTTGAACAGACTGAAACGATCGGAAAAATCGACGTCAATATTTTTCACTTGCGGAAATTTATATTAAAAATAACTTACTCGATCACGTTGTTATTTTCCTCTGAGCTGGGAAGCGGTTTGTCCAACGTTTTCTGCGGCGTCGCAAATTTGTTCTCGGTCACGTGATCTTCAACAGCAAAATAACAAGCACTTCGATTAGTATTGGATTTACAAAAATGTTAAGGGGCAACTTTACTTTACTTTTCGTTGTCTCACCGAAATACGAATCGCCGGCGTCGGGAATATCGCCGAAGTCGACGTAACAGGGAGCGTCGAGTCCGCTCCAAGACGGCTCCTTCTCGCCGATTGAATTTCTGTACTTTTCCCATTTGTTGCGATAAAGCTGCTCTGTCGCGCTGTCGTGTCCCCAGAGTCGTCGCGGCGGCGGAGGAATCAGTCTGTCGTTCACTGTCGGAGTGCTCGTGTGAAATTGCATGTCCATTGTTTCCGATTATTACAGCGTTAAATTTGTGCACGAATTTATCATTCCGAAACGCGTTCGTCCGTTGGCTCGCACTTTCGGTAACTGAAACGCAAAGCCTACGACAATAACACTGAGACGAGGGACTCAAGGTCATCGGCCGGTCGCGAAGGATTCGCTAATCGCGCTGTCCGTTCGATTTTGGAGCGTATAGCTACGATGCTCAGAATGGTCAAATTGAAATTGAATTCGATTAAAGAATTACGGAAAATTAATTTGAATATCGATAGAAAAAAATCACAATATTTTGTTTTCATCCTTCAATGTTTACCCAGGATGGTCAAATTAAAATTGAATTTGATTAAAGAATTACGAAAAATCAATCCGAATATCGATAGAAAAAAAATCACAATATTTTTTTTCATCCTTCAATATTTTTTAATAGTATTTTTCCCTCATCCCAAAGACTCGCGCTGCGAGTCTGGGAATAATCGCTACACTATTCTACCCCCGTCCAGGAAAAATCATCCGCGTGCCGCGGATACAATTCAGCCAATGGGACGGTTTTGCGGGACAATTTCGAACGCGCATGACACGACCGCGACCCGAACTCTGTGCACGTGGAACTCCATGGATACCGGGGAATCAAACAAACCCGCGTTCTACGTGCGACGTCGAACGTGTCGGACCACTGACCGACGATGCTAGCAGCGGCAGCGGCTTTGTCGAGCGTTCGTCGCGAACGAGAAACGCTCGCGCGGTCATTCTACGGACTTTTCAGTGATTTTTAATTCCAGTCCGCTGGTGCTTTTATTTGATTTTTCTCGCGCCATGGATCGCAACAGCAACAGCCGACTCAGCACGAATCGGTGGCTCGACGCCGTTTGGGAGCCGAGCGCCGGGATTCACGCGCTGCCAGGTGGCCTCGACATGCTCGACGTGTCGGGCGACGGCGAGGCGAAACTCATATCCGCCGATCTCGGAATCGGCACCACCGAATCTGCAAGGGTGAATATCAATTATGTTGAAGTTTGCATCGTTAGAAAGCAACGAAAATTAAAAAAAAAATAATACATTATTTTAATGTACCCAAAGGATCATACTGGGTATAAAATGTTATCATAACGATTGATCTTTATAATAACTTTTTTAGAATCGTTAAAATAATAAAAATAAAAAATAAAAAAAATAAAACATTTTAATGAACCCAAAGAATCATACTGGGTATAAAATATTATAACGATTGATCTTTATAATAATTTTAGAATCGTTAGAATAAAAAAAAAATCGTTGCATTCCAACGATGCCTTCAAAATCATAAATATCATTTTAAAATCACAAAAATCATAAATATTATTTTCGTGCACCCAGATAAGAGTTTTCAAAGTCGGCGATCGAATATCCGAGCATCTGATGGTCGAACCGCCCTGCGGCCTCGTCGGTTTCTACACCGAGAACGGCGAACCTCGTTCGGCCGCTTTGGCCGTTGCCGCCGGCTCGAGCGTCTTCATCTACAAAAATATGCGCCCGCACTTCAAGTACTGCCTCCCGCATCTCGACGCTCATCCCAAGGAACGCGAGGTGAATATTTTTTAATACCTGCAACAACAAAAAAAAACAATTATCACTAAGAAACCATGACACTGATATGTATTTTTTTTATCGTTACCAATCAGATCTGGCACAAAGCCGGCCTCGAGGAAGACCTCAACGTCCTCACCCTCCACGACGACCTGACTCTCCTCTTCAAGGAGCTCGGCGCCGCGTTCATGAGCCCCCGCACCCTCAAGTTCCTCGCCATCGACGAGAACCTCCGTCACGAGTTCGCCGAGCAATACCGACGTCTGCCATTGGTCAAAACGAACGCCGTCACGACAATCGGCACCATTCGCCGTGATTCAGGCTACGATCCTGTAAGCAGTTGCCTCGTCGTAGGCACCGAGTCCGGCGAGATTCTCATCCTGGATCCTCGCTCCTTTTCCCTGGTGGAGAAGCACCACGTCGGCTGGACTCCGGTCGCCCTGGCCAGCACCGGAATGTGGTCAGGCGACGGTCGGATCTTCGTTATCGGCCGAGACGGTCGCCTCGGTACCGTCAAAAAATCCTCCCCAGCTATAAAAAATTGGGAAAGACTATCCGCACCGGCGATCGCCATTTCCACACTCAACGCAGATGGCGCTGCGGTCGCCGCGATGGACGCTTCCCTCGTCGGGTTCTCGAATCGGGGGATTCGCCTGTGGCGAGTCAGGCTTCCGGGATCGGCTCTGGATTTAACCAGTCTTCCGGTTCCGCAGACTGGATTGTCTCTTCTTGCGGCGAGCGTCCCTCGATCTGGAGTTCTCGTCTACGACGGCCGCAATTACGTCGACACGATAAATATGATGGAGCCTGTGTCTGCAATCAAATATGGCCGCATGGGTCAGGAGGATCGGGCGCTGGCGATGGTTACAACCGGCGGCGGCCTCAGCGTCAAGATTCTGAAGAGAACTGCGAATTTTAGCTCCCGACCGACGACGTCGAATGTCGCCGGCGTCGTTGGAGAGCCATCGCAGAGCCGATTTGCGATTCCGAAGAAGACGCGGCTCTTCGTTGAACAGACGATTCGCGAACGCGCCGAAGCCGCGAAAATACACAATACTTTTCAGCAGGGATTTCTGAGGCTTCGACTCGAGGTCGGTAAACGCGCGCGCGACATCGTTGTTACCGGCAGAGACGCTGGACCGAATCCTGTGACTCTCGAAGCGAGTGTTTTAGGACTCGGACCGAGTTATTATATTCGCACGGTCGTTACCAATATGGCGGACGATCCGATGGAGCCGGGTTTGTTCGTTGTTTTTAGAGACAAGGATACGGATGTGCAGCCGCGGGTGACGTATTTGCCGCTGCTGCCGGGCGGCATTCCTATACCGGTTACTGTGCGAGCTGTTCCTAGGAGCAAAGTGTCTGGAAGGGTGGAGATATTACTGTGCAGGACGGGGAGGGTCAGACCGATTGCTACGAGCGCTGTCGTACTTCCGGTTCCGGAGGAGGACATCGAGGTTTAAGGGATCGTCACAGTGTGAAAAAAAAAATCGATTTTTTTTTTTTTCGTTATCGGATAGTATACACGGTTATAAACATTGTGTTAAATTATTTTATCGAGATTCGAATTATTTCGGTCGCTACAGCCTTTCTTAGAGAAAGGGATTGCAGCGTGACAGTGCGGCGTGTGCGAACTTTAAACGCACTTTTCTCGGAATGTTGTTTTTCAAAACGGTGTCCACTCTCAAATGAAGAGTTATGACGATATCGATTTCAAATTTTGAGAGAACATTTCTAACGTCATTCTCTATTGCGCTATGAGAGTTTTTTTTTAAATTAAATCTTCCTATTTTTTTTTACGAAAAACTGTCGAAAAAAAGGGCTAAATTCGATCATTTTCGTTCAAACCGCCGCCATTTTGTCAAATTTCAAAAAAAAAAAAAAAAGCTCTCATAGCGCGATAGCCAATTTTCTACACAGATTAATAATCTTTTTGAAATTTTTGGTTCAGATCAAAATTGCGGCCGCAATCGTGGACATAATGCAGGACCTTTTTTTTACACGAGCTATTTAAACAATTTATATCATTATTATACATTAAAGAAATGCACATAAAAAAATTATTTTGTATTCTTCAAGAATGTACTTATTTATTCACACTGTGACGATCCCTTAAGTCATCAAGAATTTATTATACTTGTATATGGATGTTTATGTTGTGTACGTCGATGAATAAACGTTGTTTATTTTTTATAATCGAGCGTTCATTTTATTTCGACCCGATTTACGCATATGAATAATAATAACAATAATAATGGGAGCCATTTGGCTCCCGAGCCAAGGGATCGAAACGCGGGCACGTTTATCGTTTCCCGCGAGGCTCAACAAACGCAAAGACGCAGAGATAGTCGATTAAATACCGCGTTCTAATCGCTGCCAGACTGCGCGACGCTCGGTGTGTTTATCAACACGAAATATATGTCAACAGGCTGTCGCTACTGTCCAACTGACGCCTACGCTTCTTGTGTACCTCGACTCGCACTCGGCTGCTCGGTCGGTAACAAATTCTGCAATGGCGATAATTTCGCTCGAGTCGCTCGATTGATCTTTCGGAGGGGAGCCAAACAGAGAATGGTGAACCTAGCGCATTTCCTGCATTAAAATTCCGCGCCTCATTGTTCTCGCCTGTTTTCACGCTCCGCCGGGGATTTAATCGAAGTTTCCATTGCGCGTCGTCCGTCTATCTCTCTCTCTCTCTTACATCACTCTCATGGCTGACAGACCAAGACTGAGAGAGACAGAGACGGAGAAACAAACATGTATCACATAACCTTAACGAAATCAATGATCGTGTTTATAAAGGCTCGAATGACGGAGCGCAGAGGATTCGGGGACGCGCGACGAGCCGAGTGAGGGAACAAAACACGGTCATGCCGTCCGCGGACGACGATCTCGTTGAAAATGTTACCGGCCGATTTTCGGTGTTTTTTTTTCTCGTCCTACTGTTGCTTCGAGGTGAGTCGATTGACGGGCGATATTGTTTATCGCTTTTGCGATCACTTCGTTTGTATTGTTGGCTAGAAATAATATATACAAAAATAATAATAATAATAATAATAAGATAGACGGGCGATATTGTTTATCGCTTTTGCGATCACTGCTTTCTTTGTATTGTTGGCCAGAAATAATATATACAAAAATAATAATAGTAATAAAAATTAAAATAATAATAATAATAATAATCAGGGTCCAGCAGTCTTGTCCCCGAAGCCAGTCAGGAAGGATCGCTGCACTCGTTCAAAAGTTACAGCGACGTCACGACGTTTCATTACACAGTTCCTAAAGAAGTACTCAGAGCGACTTGGCAGTTTGCCGCCTTCATGGATGGCAAGAACTGCGTACCCAGAAAAGTGCACATGTGCGTTTTGTTTTGGAATTGGAAATACTTTCATCACGTGTTAGGATTGGTTCAATGTCGATTTTATTGCAGATACTTACAGTGGGGAAGTTACCCTGTGATCTCGGCGAATAACGCAACTTTCCCGCCTCACATGAATCCTGAGAGGCATAATACTCTTAGGCTGTCCACTATGACTACTTACGACGCAAAGACGACGGCTGTGGTTCCCGTTAATAGCCCAGAACCTGGGGATTGGTTTGTCGGTGCTTACATGTCTCATTGGGATGAGAAAGTTCAGCAGCAAGTGAGAAAAAAATAGGCACCAGAGATACGGATATATATATATTTTTTTTTTTGGAGCGGCAAACTTAAGTTGTGTTTTTGCAGGGCCTAGGACACAAATGTCGGTATAGCATCGGATCGGTGGCCATTTGGCTGCAGACCAATGGCATTCAGACCATTCCGATGGGCTACGAGAAGACTATGAGAACTATGGAGCCTTCCACTTACTATAAGTGAGTGATAATAAATTTCACCCCTGATCTTTTTAATTTAAACTGAAAAATGTTGAGAAAAAATTGGGTTTTTGCAGAATATTCATTCCATCGGGAACGTGGCATTTTCGCGTTACCATTTCCGGCTGCAAACCCCTTTTCCGCTCCAGCGACGATAACTCGACGCTCTGCATAAAAGGCCTAGCGCTTCAGGGACGCGTTTTGCCGATTTACAATCACACGCACACGAGTTCGATGGCCAATCTCACGGCAAATGGTACTTACACCTTTACGGAATATTCGCCCTACGAGGACAGCTATTACTACTTGCTGATCTTCTCCGATACCGTCATAAGCTTCAACGTCAAAGTCACGACTTACGGTACGATTCTGAAATGTGCATTTTTTTCCCGACTCTTTTACGATGATATTAACGATGGAAAAAAATGTTCCAGAGTGTCCGGTGAAAATCACGGAAGGAATGTTTCTGCGACCGTTTCCCGCGATCGGGAATACGAGTTTGCGGGTCAACAGCAGTTTGCACCTGCACAAAAGTCTCTTCGAGCCGCCCGACAGCGACGAGATCATCGACGACGATCCGTGCGTTCGGAGATTCCAACTCGTGCGAGTCAAGCAGCTTCAAACGTTCTCCGGGGTTTATCTGTTTCAGGTACGACGAGATAAACGTAATTATTCAACGAAAAAGGTTTGAACGACGATGATAATTCTCGAAAAATTGTTTCAGGGCAGAGAGTGGCTGACTCCGTGGATAATGTTGACCGACTCGTCGCCCGTGATAGCGCAGTTCGATATTTTGCCTCTCATCGACGTCGGTGGAACTTTGGACATCACAATTCACTTCGAGACTGACAAAGTAACGTCTTTGGTTATTTAAAAATAAATTATCGCTTTCAGTGATGTCGATGAAGAAAGCTGACGATTCTCCTACTTTCAGCTACCGACTAAACAGCTGGTTGTGATTAAAGTCTGCGTGCGACGAGCTCGAGTGCCGGATCGATCGAAGGGCGAGATCATTTGCCCCGACGAGAAAATGCAACTTACTCTGTCGTCGCGGGAAAAAAGAACCGCGAGCCTGCTGATTCCGTATCCGCAGCCCGACACGTGGTTCATCGCTTTGCAGGCCAAATGCTCCGAAAACGGGTGAGCATCGAAATCTCCGGATTCTCGTATTCCTGATGCCAATTGTGGTACTTTTTATTCGCCAGAAATCCAGTCCGTTGCGAGCTGACGGAGATTTTGGTCTCACTTGATGTTCACACGAGGCAGTGCATTTTTCCCGGGCCTCATTCCTGCGGGCACCAAGGCTTGTGTCAGGAAATTCACAAGGGACTCTTGCATTACACGACTTGCAATTGTTTCGGCGGTAAGGATTCGTTTTTTTTCCTTCGGCCTAAGTTGTGCAAAGTATTTTTTTAAGGAGGTCCAGTCGAATAGTATTCATTTTGCATAAATTCGAGAAAAATGAGAAAGAATTACGAATACTTCTTGATGATATAAAAATCTGAAAAAATGCATGCACATCAAAGGTACTGAAAAGATTAATTTTGCATAATAATAATTGCAAAATGTTATTAACAAATTGATGAAAAAAAAAATTGTTGCACAAATTTCTCGGAAACCCAAATTTTTGTATCAATGAAAATGCTTCGTTTATTTTTCTGAGCACGTACGATTTTTTTCAGATTTTTAAGTTCACTTTGAATTTTGTATGAAAAAAAACGCAAATATCAAACTGAACTTAAAAATCTGAAAAAATTCATACGTACTCAGAAACATAATAGAAGCATTTTCATTAAAAAAAAATTCGGGTTTCCGAGAAATTTGTTGAACAATTTTTGTTTCATCAATTTGTTAATAAAATTTTGCAATTATTATTATGCAAAATTAATCTATTAAGTACCTTTAATGTGCATGAATTTTTTTAGATTTTTATACCATCAAGAAGAGGTTGCAATTATTACTCGTTTTTCTCGAATTTATGCGAAATGGACTCTATATGACTGGACCTCCTTAACGAACGTCGAATCTGACTTTGATTTTTTATTTACAGGCTACAGAGGATGGGGATGCACAGACGCTGCGAGTGTCCATCCTCGCGTCTCCCTATTATTGTCTTCCTTCATGCTGACATTCAGCAACGCTTTTTTCCTGCCTGCCATTTGCATTGCCGCGAAACGCCGACTCTACACCGAAGGCCTCGTTTACCTCGCGACTATGCTATTCTCGTCTCTCTATCACGCGTGCGATCAGCAGTTCATGACCTACTGCGTCGCGAAATACGAGGTTCTCCAGTACAGCGACTTTTTCTCGAGTATCCTCGCGTTTTGGGTTACACTCGTCGCGATGGCCCAGTTGCCGATGCAGATGGTGTCCGTTTGTCACATGTTCGGCGTTCTCATTATCGCTTTCGGCGTGGAATCCGATCGAACCGGACTGCCCAGCATTCTCGTGCCTCTCGCAGTTGGCATCACAATTCCCGTGAGTTATCCTCTCGTAAATCAATTTTAACAAAAAGCAGAGACTCACGTTTACCAAATTTTATTGTCACAGATCTCGGCAACTTCGTATCGCTATTACAAGTCCAGGAAGTGGAAGTGGCCGGCGGAACTGTGGAAATTATTGACCGGCCTCGGACTCGCGGTTTTGGGACTCGTGCTCTTCGTTTCCGTCGAAACGGAGTCCAACTACGATGTAAGTTGCGTCGCTTCGCAGCCTTCGGTAAAATATACGCAGAGGATAAAAGTTAAGGAGGTCCAGTCGGACTCTATATGACTGGACCTCCTTAAATTCGATTAAAAATTGCCTTCTTTGCTTTGCAGTACGTTCACAGCGTGTGGCACATGCTCATAGCATTGTCCCTCGTTTTTCTTTTGCCGCCGGTGCAGCCGTCTCCGCTTCTCCCTCTGCGCAGCAGCTCGCGAAGCGGCTCCGACAGCGAGTTGATCGACTACTACAAAGACGCGCCGGGCAGTCCGGTTTTCACGATAGTCTCGAACGAGGAATATCTCACTACCGGAGTGAGTTGAACACTCGTCGATTTTCCGCGCAACACTCGAGGAAATTCACATCAGGGTACACACAAATCATGACAATTGTATATCTACAACTGACCTGACACTATTTTCGCGCATTTCTTAGATTCCGTAGAAAAAGAAGAATTCCGTGTGCCAAAAGGAACAAACGAGATTAATTGTTAAGGTTAAGATAAATTCGTCTCGTCTCGGTTAAAAAGAGATTACGGGTGACTCGTCAAATATTCATATGCCAAAGTGTTCTCACGTTGTAATTGTAATATCTCGTAGCGTTTTACGATCTAGTTCCTAAGCGATTGTGTATTTCGAATCGATTCCGCAATATGTTGTCGTTAGTGACGAATGATCGTGTTTTCCAAGCGTCGACGATGCGCAATTTACACAGATCGCGTGCCGCGAAAAGCTGTACAAATACGTCGCGCGACTCGTCCGACTTTTCACTCTATTGTCAGAGAAAACTCGTAATTCACTGTGTATTTGTATATACATTAGACGAGACCAAGAGAATCAATATTTTTAGACTGCCTTACTCATCGAGAAACGCTTCGAAGTACAAATTCTTGCGTTAAATATGAGCAACGCAGTCTAAAAAATTTGGTACTATTTGAATACCGCTCCGATATCTGACATAGATTTATTAGACTAGAGGAAAACTGTTGAACATTATTGTCCGTTGTTACCATTCTTATCGAGGTGCTTAGCAGTGGAATTATTTCCACTCGACTACTCTTAACGATGATCCGCGCTTTTTTCCGGATGGGCCATTATACACGAAGATGGTGCTGAACGTACGGCGAACGTATGATTTTCGTGCTTAATACTTGCGAATCTTAATACAGCGACGAAACTCTGAATACTCGAGGAGAGAGAAGGAGAGAGAGAGAGCCAAAGTGAATTTTTCCGACACGATTGGCCGTATATATTAGAATACGTAAATATACAAATATATATATATATATATTAAATATAGAATCAGGATCACCGTCGATATATTTCTATCGATTGGCTGTTGTAACGCTCACTAATTTTCGGTTGAACGATCCTTCGAGCCTGTGCGTATTATTTATACGAACGAAAAACCTGTATCTTTAAGGAGGTCCAGTCATATAGAGTCCATTTCGCATAAATTCGAGAAAATCGTGTAATAATTGCAACCACTTCTTGATGGTATAAAAATCTAAAAAAATTCATGCACATTAAAGGTACTTAAAAGATTAATTTTGCATAATAATAATTGCAAAATATTATTAACAAATTGCAATTATTATTATGCAAAATTAATCTTTTCAGTACCTTTGATGTGCATGCATTTTTTCAGATTTTTATGTCATCAAGAAGTATTCGTAATTCTTTCTCATTTTCCTCGAATTTATGCAAAATGAATACTATACGACGGGGCCTCCTTAAGTGAGGGCAACGTCACCGTTGCTCTCGATTGACTGTCGCAACGCTCACTAAAACTCTTGGTTCAATAATCGTTTGATCCTGCGCGTATTATAGTTTTTACGAACGAAAAACCTATATTTTTTAAGTAAGACGATGTTACACGATATAATTAGTCTTCCATGTCAATGTGATTTTTATTGGTGACGAACAATTTACATCAACTGTACTGTGCTATATGCTTTAACGACTCCATGACTTCCGGTTGCGATGAGTTTCGACTCGTTGCAATCTTCTTCGATAATAAATGGCGAACTATGAGATAAAGTGGAAAATGTTTGTGCCCTTTTTATGTCAATTGTACGTTCGTTACAATTTCTGCGCAGTCGGTGAAAAATCTCTCAAATGAATCCGAAGACCAAGTTATTTTATCAAAGCCCGAGGCGAACGTCTCTTCGAGGTCGTCCAAAAGTGTCGAGGATGAAAAATCCTCGATTTCGGCTGCAGTCGTCACTATTTTGTTGTACATTTTGCAGAGGTATTCAACTTTGTTGTAACGCGATTGCAATGTTTGCCAACTTGGACAATCTTTGGGAAAAATATTTTTTGTCTCGTAATTCAAAAGATTCCACCTGGAATATATTTTTTTTCAGTGATTAAATTCAAAGCCAATGTCGGATGGTAATTTACAAAAATTTGCTTACCCTTCCATTTCTTTGGCAAAATGAAGCAAAGCAAATATCTGCAGATTCGCAGCAATAGTTTTCCCTCTTCGTTTGTCGTGATATTTAATAATCGGCTGATTCAATATCGCGCCAGGATTTATTTTCTTCTCCGCAATCGACTGTTGCCATTGCGAAAATAATTCAGCTTCTTTTTCGGATATAGCGACGAGAACTCGATTGCACTTTCGCGAAATGGCTCTGCAAAAAAATCGTCGTTCTGCATGGGACCTCAATTTGGCAGAAAAGGAATGTAAATCTTGCTCACGTCTGAGCGTCGCAATCGCCGAACCAATCGGAGGCGTCTATCAGCATTTTGTGCTGTCTCGTCAGGTGAATTTTGTAGCTGCGAAGAATATTCGCGCGTCCGGAAAAAGGCGGCAGCGACGGATGGTGCGAAATCGAATGTCCGCTCGTTTCCGCCGAACAGCTCTCCAATTCGCTTCCGAATATTTTCCAAATCTGCGGGGAACGTTTAGAGGAACCAATGGAATCGCGAAAGCAAAAATCAACACGACTTTTAGATTAAATACTAAATATACAGCACCTGTATCCATTTGTCGTTCAAACTTTCGCGCAGATAAGGACGTCGCGATAGCCTCGCAATTCCATGCAGAGCCTCGATTCCCTCGTCGACATTGAGAACATCCTGGAATATATCGTCGATCCAATTTTTCACCATGTTCTCGATGTCCTTGAGGCCCCTTTTGAAGGCGACGACACGATCGAGCCATGCTGCGGATGTGATATCGAGGATAATGTCTCGAGCATTTTTTACGTCGCTCAAAGTAACGTTGAAGCGCTCTTCTATGTTGCGATACTGCTGACCGAGCTCCGGTCCTTTTGGACCACAAATCGTGACCGATTCGTCGGACCTGCAACGATGTCCAAACATTATTGCACTCCGAAAAGCAAGCGGACGTTTAATTAAAAAAATATAAAGCGACAAAAAATGAAAAAAGCAGTACTTGTCGAAGGCGATTCTCGCGTCGGCGATACCAATGAGGTCGTTGCACCGATGGACCAAAGTATCAACGTGACTGAAGACTTTCGATTTGTCGGCGAGCGAAATCGTCGGCAAATCCGAGGTTTTATCCATCTCGACGAGTCTGTCGTAGGTGCAGCTCAATTTTTCGCAGCTCTCGATGCACCTGACGAGCATTTCCCTGCCAACCGCAGCGTCGCCGTCCAGAACGACGTCGAGATCTATAAAATCTCTGCAATGTTCCACAGCTTGAGCGCAAAACGCTCGACAGAGAGTCTCAATTTTTTCCCTCGTATTGTAGAACGGTGACTCCGCGCCGATGAATTTAACGATTAGGAGAATCTTGGTCGCGTAATCCTCGACACCAGAGGGAATCTCAAAGCCCGCGCTGAATTCTTCCAGCAAATTTAGGTACTTTATGTTCGACGCAGCTTCGTCGAGAGTCGCTCGAACTTCGGCTACCAAATAATTGTACTGTTCAACGCTGGCCGATCGAACAGACTCCAATTTTCGGACGATCGTCACGACGCTCTTATTTGTCAGTTGTCGGTGAACGCAGCTCAGATTTTCGTCTGTAAATGCGATTATAAAATGTAGCTTAGGAATCGTGAGTAAAAAAGATTACATTCAAGAATTTAGGAAAATTTTTTTTTACAAACATCTGTAGTGCCAGTAGCGAATCTCGTCGACGATTGTTTTCCAAGGAGACGACGCAGCAGCGAATGAAGATGTTTCTTTGAGAGCTTCCCTGATCTGTCTTATCCAGTAGCGAGCCACTCGCTCCAGTCGCTCGAGAAGTCCTTCGTCCTCCTCTTCCTCTTCGTCCCGAGGATCATCGACCTCAATTATTTCCGACGATTTCAACTCGTCCACGACATCCGCATTTTTTTTATTATCCTCCAGTCCTTCTCTGGGTACGTAAAAAATCGTCAGTCCCATCGGACTGTAAGTCGCGTCGGTGAGACAAAGCAGGAACTCGTGCAGATTGGAGAAAAGCTCGTTTCTCACGACTGTCCAACGCTAAGAATATTAAGAAGGTCCAGTCATACAGAGTCCATTTAGCATAAATTCGAGAAAAACGAGTAATAATTGCAACCACTTCTTGATGGTATAAAAATCTAAAAAAATTCATGCACATTAAAGGTACTTAAAAGATTAATTTTACATAATAATAATTGCAAAATGTTATTAACAAATAGATGAAAAAAAAAAAATTGTTGCACAAATTCCTCGGAAACCCACATTTTTCTATCAATCAAAATGCTTCGTTTATTTTTCTACAAATAATAAGGGAAATAAAAGATTTTGAAAAAATAAATATCAAAGGATACCGGTTGGCCATTCGTCGCTGTGAAACGCGACCGGCGCGTACATATTTTCCATGAACTTGAGCATCGAATTGTCGACGCGTCCGTCGACGCTGCCGAAAATAACGGTGGACAAAAAATTGTCCGGCGTGTAGATTTGCCAGGGAGAGCGCAGAAAGTACGTCAATCCTCGGGTGGATCCGGCGGGAAAATCCAGAAGGGCTTTTAGGGTATTTGTCTCGCGGAAAATCGTCAGCACGGTGTTGGCGGGGCTGCGAAAATATTCTTCCACGGTTTCTACGACTTCTCGGGTCCAGTCGTCCTCGGCGAGGCTCGCCAGTGTCGTCAAATCCTTTACGTAACGAACCTGATCAAATATTTCCTATTGTAATGTTCATTTTTTTAAATTAAAAAAAAATGGATCAATGGAATATTTTTACTGCTTCTCACTCACGAGATTGTCCAATTCCTCTGCGGTAAAAACCGGTTTTTCCGGCTCGAGCTCCAATTCCTCCTCCGGTTCCGGAGTCTCTGCAACCAGATGATCATTTTTTTTGTACAGTCTTAAATTGAGCTACGTTAAGGAGGTCCAGTCGTATAGTATTCATTTTGCATAAATTCGAGGAAAATGAGAAAGAATTACGAATACTTCTTGATGATATAAAAATCTGAAAAAATGCATGCACATCAAGGTACTGAAAAGATCAATTTTGCATAATAATAATTGCAAAATGTTATTAACAAATTGATGAAAAAAAAAATTGTTGCACAAATTTCTCGGAAACCCACATTTTTTTATCAATGAAAATGCTTCGTTTATTTTTCTGAGTACGTATGAATTTTTTCAGATTTTTAAGTTCACTTTGAATTTTGTATGAAAAAAAACGCAAATATCAAACTGAACTTAAAAATCTGAAAAAATGCATGCGTACTCAGAAACATAATAGAAGCATTTTCATTAAAAAAAAAATCGGGTTTCCGAGAAATTTGTTGAAAATTTTTTTTTTTCATCAATTTGTTAATAACATTTTGCAATTATTATTATGCAAAATTAATCTTTTAAGTACATTTAATGTGCATGAATTTTTTTAGATTTTTATACCATCAAGAAGTGGTTGCAATTATATCTCGCTTTTCTCGAATTTATGCGAAATGGACTCTATATGACTGGACCTCCTTAAACAAATACAATTATAAAATCAAACAACTAAATATTAAATAAAAAAATGTGATACCCTGTCTCCCGAATTCCTCCTCATCGGTATCCATATCGAGATACTCTCGATTGGTGGAAACCTGAGGCTTCTCCAGTTTCCTCATTTTTTTCGCCGGATCTTCCTGTCCTTCGCCCATATTTTCCCAGTGGATTCTGCTACCGAATTTACCGTTCACCTGCGACCGCAGTTATCGTCGTCTACTCGTTGCCAGGTGATTCAACAATCCGCTGCTGGCTTATCGTCTCGGTAATTGAATTTCCCGTGCGAGCGGATTCGACGCGTGCGCGCCGCGCGTTTTCGTCTCGCTGACCGAGCATCGCGCAACGCGCGAGATCGGCACTTACGCCCGAGATAATAGTTCGAAGCGGCCGAGTAGTGTGGCGGGGATGGATGAGCGTCGAGCGGCAAGAGCCGCGAACAGCGTGGAGAATATTTCAGTCGCGAGCTTTCGGCCGCCACGGTCGCGCCGTTCGATTGCGCTACAAAATCCCGCAGCACAAATCCACGCTTTCCCACGTTGTTTTTTTTCCTGGTGTCGTTGGTCCGCTGTCAGAGTCTTCGATCGATGCGGAAGCGGAATCGTTGATCCGTGTCGCTGTCCCGGCCACGTGTGATGCTATTGCGAGCGTTATATTTCCTCCAGGCGACCTGCAAAAAATCGAGTAAAGTATAATACACGTTTGCCGTCTGTTCCAGTCTTATCGATAACTATTTACACGAACGTCGATATAGATTAACCGTAACTATCGAGTGTATTGCGCCGCAACTATCGACTGGAAGGCTACTTGCATTGTATATTGTATAAGGCATTGTGCTTTGTACAATGCACAATAGAAATAATTTTCAAACGCGGAATTCTTTTAAATTAAGGGGTCGTCACAGTGTGAGCCTCCGAAAAATCAATGATTTTCGCGAATTTTTTTTGTTAAGTTGTAATGAACTAATTGGTCTGGTTTTTTTTAATAAATAAGAACATTTTATTTCACACTGTGACGATCCCTTAAATGTTTGAAAAATTGCAGGTAGATTTTTCACGAGCACGCGACGAGCTTCAAACATGACCCGGCAATTGTTCGTGGGGCCGATGGTCCACACGACGTCGAGCGGCGAATTGGAAATAATTCAACGCGCCGGAATTCTCGTCGACGACGGAAAGGTATAATTTTTCTGAGCGGTGAGCTGCGAGCGGCGAGGAAAATCATCTCTCCAGCCTGGATGACTGATTGGGTCAACGAATTAATCGCTCGAGGCGATAAACTTGTCCGTCCGATCACTTTGCATATCGGCTTGACCAATTAATTGGCTGACCCGACGAATTTATTGGCTCGAGCCGCTTTATGGGCATAACCAATTTATCGGTGGGCTCGATGAATTATCGTTTGTTTTGTCGGTGGTTCTGGTTCGAAAATTCCGTCTTGAGGAGCAGCCGCTGATGAAAATTCGCGTCGACGACCGCTCGGTCGCTTATCGTACCGAATTCGAGTAAGCAGTGTCCAGTACCCGTGACCTTGACCCACGGTTGATAAGCCGCGGGTCATCCTCGTGCTCGACGACTCCACGCATCTACATTTTTTTACAGAAGTTTTTAAGAACATTCTTCACAGCTTTCAATAATTTGTTTGCGGCTTTTCCACATAAATTATCCCTACAAACCTTCATTTGAATCTGCCATAAGAATCAATGTTAAATGGTGAAAATTTCAAAAAATATTTCATCGCTGCGTCTGTCTGCTGTCGTTGCTCCGGCGACTCCAGCCGATAACCGAGACGAATGAAAATATAAGTGCGTCTCGCTCGTCGATGATTGCAGATCGTCAGCGTGACCGAAAATCCAAAACCCGCGGACGTCGACGCCGACTACGTCACTCTCCTCAGCGCCGGTCAATTTCTGATTCCGGGACTCGTCGATTGTCACATCCATGCGCCGCAGATGCCGAACATCGGTGTCGGCTTCGATAGGGGACTCCTCGAGTGGCTGGAAACATACACATTTCCTTTGGAGAAAAAATATGCTGACGATAAATTCGCTGAGAGGATTTTCGACGCGGTCGTTGTGAGTCGATAATCATTAGCATTTTTCGCTCAATACATTATTATGTCTTTGAGTAATTAAATTTTGTTCTTTGAATTGTGATTAATTATTTTTGTACTTTTTTTCTGGTAGAAACGAACGTTGACAATGGGCACGACGACCGCCTGCTACTTTGGCTCATTATACGCGAACGCGACTCTCATTCTCGGCAGAAAAGCTGCGGAATTCGGTCAACGAGCTTTCGTGGGAAAATTGAACATGAATTTCACGCGCGACGATGGTTACTGCGAGACCACAGAGGAGTCTGTCGCGAGCACCAAACAGTTCATCAAAGACATTGACAGTATTGGAGTAAGTTCGACATTTATTATTATTTTTTTTTAATTAAAAATGATTGGATTGTCGATTGAAAAATGCTAAAAATTATCGCAGAGTCCATTAGTCAGGCCGATAATCACTCCGAGATTCGCGCTGAGCTGCGATTTGGAGTTGCTCACGGAGTTGGGAAAGTTGGCTCGCGAATCAGACGTCCACATTCAGGTAACGCAACGTTTGATCGTTGATTTGGTGGTCGAATGTACCGATGGACTTTTTCCGCGCAGAGTCACGTTTCCGAGGATCTGGCGGAGATCGACGCTGTGAGGAAGACCTTCAAGGATATCCCAACGTACAGCGAAGTCTACGACAAGGCGGGGCTTCTCACCAGCAAAACCGTCCTGGCGCACGGCGTTCATCTGCAGGACAGCGAACTGAAGCTTCTGCGGGAAAGAGAAACAGCGATTATACATTGTCCAGCGTCGAATACGTGTCTGAGAAGCGGACTTTGCGACGTCAGGAGGCTCATCAACGCAGGCATCAAAATTGGACTTGGCTCAGGTACTTTTATCATTCTAATATTCTGTAATTTTATAGCTTTTAGCTTTTTTTATTCTGTAATTTTTTAGATTTTACCTTTTTTAATAATTATAATATTTAGTGTAAAAAAATGCTTTACGAACGTTCAGACGTAGCTGGAGGACCGAGCGTTTGCATCCTCGACGCTATGCGATCGGCCCTCGACGTGTCGAATCATTTGGCGATACTGAAATCCGACTACGAGCCGCTCAAGTACACCGACGTTTTTTATTTGGCGACACTCGGCGGAGCTAAATGTGAGTCAATCGCGATTCCTTCGTTATGATCGCTTTGATCGGTCTCCTGAAATATTTTGGAACGCTTTTTCAGCACTCGCAATCGACGAACAGGTGGGAAATTTCGCACCAGGCAAACAGTTCGACGCGCTCGTCATCGACCTGAACGTGCCGACGGGACCACTCGACGACCTGGCGGAATTCACGCTGGAGAACAAACTCCACAAGCTCATTTATTCCGGAGACGACAGGAATATCGTCGAGGTCTACGTCGCCGGTCGACGGGTCAAATAAATCGTCGATTGAATCGCCGAAATTATTGTATCGTGTTTTTTTTGTCCGTGATTTAATGATAAAAAATAAAGATTTACATACGCGCGTCGATATATTCGAATATTAAATATTACGCATCGCTTTTGTGCTTCTCCATGAAGGCGGCTACACTTCTCACGCACTGCTCGTAGGCTTTCACGAAACCCTCGCTGCCGTCGTCCTGAAATGTTAATAGTCAATATAAGCTACACGATTGGTCAGCCGACGGGATTGAAAAATCGAAACCCACGTAATAAGGATCCCTGATGATAACGTCACCCTCAGGGTCGTATTTTCCCAGCAGTTCGATCTTGGCTTTGCTTCCCGCTGGCTTCATGCGATTCAAGTGAGAAATGTTTTCGTTGTCCATTCCGAAGATCCAATCGAACGTCTCGAAATCGTCTTTAGTTATCTGTGAGAGACAAGTAAAATTATATTTTTTTCTATATTAGATGTTTTTTTTTTTCAAATATACTCACAGGTCTCGCTTTGT
Organism: Itoplectis maculator; assembly: GCA_964034905.1. Classification (NCBI taxonomy): domain Eukaryota; kingdom Metazoa; phylum Arthropoda; class Insecta; order Hymenoptera; family Ichneumonidae; genus Itoplectis; species Itoplectis maculator. The sequence continues at coordinate 320,863 of OZ035853.1, read as the reverse complement.
GAGTATAACTCGTGAGACCCTTTTCCCTGAGCGTAGCCATCGCTCTGTGATCCGGCGATTTCCCTGTGTGATACCCAACGAGCGCTGCGCTACGAACGTCCCATTTATCCTGGAGGCCTTCCTTCGCTATGTAATCCTGGAACACGGCTTCTCCTATCGGCGAGCGACAGATGTTTCCTACAATAGAGTCAAAAATACTATTTACCACATTTTACTAATGAGGTGACAAAAATTTCGAATGTTACGAAAAAATAATTACCCAAACAAATGACGAGCACGCGTTTTTTGTCGGACATGACGATCGCGCAATTTGACAACGGTGACTAAATTGTCGTTTAAAACAAAAGGGATTCGAAGGGTTCGACGTCAAAAACGCAAATCGATGCCGGATACGTATTTATTTTCATACGAAAATCTCGTTTGGTTTATTGATGTCTAATTTGGAGGTTATGTGACTTACCGACCGTCGGTAAGTAGATTTTTTTTCGGGCTGCGCGCGCAACTCGCTTTATCGCGTCGTGCAAAATTATATTAGAGACCGAAAACCACGTGGACGGTGGATTCATCCACGAGCAACGAAAGACAACACCGGCTACATTATTGCTAACAATTCACTGTGAGTAAATGAGTGAAAACTCCCAATCCGCTGTGTGCATTTTTCGCGAAATCGTTTTCAGATAATCGCAACTGGTAACGACTATTTCAGATGCTCGCAGCAGCTTCGAAATAATGAGAAACGCGAGTATTGACGTCGATACTATTTTCGCGAGAGAAAACATTGCCACGATGGCCGATAGGACGTTCGTAAACGGGCAGAAACACTCGAAAGCCAAGAATGGAAAGTGGAAGAAGAAGAAATCCTTCAATGCCAGAAATCAAAGCACCGATGGTAAGGAAATAATAGATCAATTTATGTTTAGATTATTTTACGACTCGACGAGTGACAAACATGAAATTACAGATGTTCGTGGGTCGTCGACATCAAAACGCTTGGAAAAGTCACCAAGCGGCAGGAAAAAGAAATTGATAATGGGCTCTCCGATAATAGTGGAAGACACCCAACAAACAATGAGGATACCTGAAGTTCTGCGACATCCGAGAGTAGAAAAATCCACAGTCATAGATACAAATTGCCTCAAACCATTCATTTTGGGAAAAAAGAATCGTGACAAAAAAGTAGAGGCAGAAATCACAGTAGCCGAGTGCATAAACCCATCGACGGTGGAACGTAGCTGCAAGAAAAAAGGGCAATGGACGGTGGAGGAAGCCGAAGAGATGGAATTCGGTGATACGAATGCAACCAATTCCAGCCTCGATTACTCCTTCGTAAATGGGACGCACATGACTCCTATCGAGTCGATGGAAGCGGAGGAAGAAGCATCACCGCAGAATGTAAACGAGGAAAACGCAGCAGCGTCTTACGAAGATGCAAATCTTGGGGAAACGGAGAACAAGCAATTACCACGATTTTACACATTAAAGAACAAAGTCCTGGCGATAGTTGAGCCCGACGGTCATTTCTGCTTTCACGGAAAGCTGAGGATTCGTGTCCTCTACGGCGCTGTCCGAATTTACGGAGCTCATCTCGCGACCTCGAAGACCCGAACACCGATCTCAGTTTACTCGCCACGAGCGTTCAGTCCAGTGGCGATCGAAGCAGTCGAAAGCGAACTCGAAGACCGAATCGCCAGCGATTTGTGGAACTATTTAGCGGAGCCAATTGCTGACCGGAAGTTCGCTAAACGTCTGCAGTCGGACGTCGGAAGCCTCGAGGACGGATGGGCGGTCGTCGAGCTGGAAAACCTGGAGAACCAACTGACGACCTTTCTCGCGAATTACTGTCCTTACCGACTGTTTCCGCGCGTCGACGATCCGTCGAATCATTCTTGGAGAGACGCTAGACGAGCGGAAATCGTTCTCCAGGCTAATATCCGGTTCGTCGATAGCGGCAAACAGTTGACAATTGGTTCGCGAGGACTCGACGATTTTGCGGATGGTATTTGTTATGATTGGGAGACGAAGGCGGCTTCGCGGACCGTCGTCGCTGGTGGCAAAGGCGTTGGAAAATCTACGACTGTTAGATATTTGGTGAACAAGCTGTTGGCCAAATCGAGAGCGGTTTTAGTCCTCGATTTGGATCCTGGACAGGGCGAATTCACGCCAGCGGGTTGCATCTCTGTCAATGTCGTCGAGGAGCCGCTTCTAGGGCCGAATTTTACTCATCTGAAGACTCCGCACTATCAATTGTATGTTGGAAGCGCTGACGTCACGAGATGCTTTGCTCATTACGTCGATGGTGTTAGGAAACTCGTCGATCGCATCGCTGACGATCCGAAAATCGCGCGCCTGCCGCTCGTCGTCAATACGATGGGTTTCTGCAAAGATATTGGATGGGATTTGATTAGCTACGTCATCAAACTCGTCTCGCCGACCGACGTCGTTCAGATACTGTCGAGGAGGTCGAAGAACAATTTTGAGGACACTCTGAGTCGTCAAGTGATAGATCGTCAGGTAAAATATCGGAATATAGTTTTCATGGATGAATCATTTTTTTAGGGAGACTTGAATTAATTTTTTTTTTTCTCCTACAGAGTCTCGGACTGATCAGTTGGACGAAGAGCGCCGTAAATAGGGACAAACCTGCGAAGCATCGGCTCCATGTAATTTATTCGGAGGCGGAAACCGGAGCAGGAACCGCGGAATCCTGGAACCTGGAGGCTCATCAGCAGCGAGATCTCGCGATGATAGCTTATCTCAGTCAGATCGTTGGGAACGAAGCTTTGCCATCGCCGAGGACGGCGATGCCAAGTATAAACGCCGTAGCGCCTTACTCGTGAGTCGAAAAATGAGACTAATTTTTCTCCGCTTCGATAGAAAACCTCGTAAATAATATAAAAAAAATTACGCCAATAATATTGAAAATCCTCTTTTCAGAGTTCCATTTTCGGCCATGAGTGTTTCGCTCGCGGGAGCTTTTACTCCCCAAGTGTTGTCCATCATGAACGGAAACGTCGTCGCTCTGTGTGGCGTTGACCCGGAAGCCGAATCCTCGGAGGAATCGAATGGCCAGGAAGACATCGTCGAGGGTTATCCGCGCGTACTGATAAGACCGCCACTCTCGACCTGCTACGGTTTCGGTATGCAGACACAAATGAAGCCACCACTTTTTTACATTCCTTCAATTTTCCAGATCAATTTTAATTGTTTGCCAATCATTTAACAGGGATTTTGCGAGGGGTCGACATGGAGAAAGAAAAGCTGTACCTGAACACGCCGCTAAACCCGGACGCGATGCAGCACGTCAATTGCCTCGTCGGATGCGTGAATCTTCCGCTCAGTCTACTGCAGCTCAATCAGCAAGGCGCGCCTTATACGGGCAGCGAGTACGATTTGCCAACCAGTCGAGGATCCCGAAGAGGATACTACCGAATGCGTTATCAAACAGACACCTGATTTTTTTTTTTTTTTTTCATTAAATAAACATCAAAGACTTAGTTGTTAAAAGAAATGCGAACGCGAGAAGTAATTTATTTTTTATTGTAGGCCGACCAGAGTCAGCTGAGATCGTGAGAAAAAAGTTAATAATAAAACTTGAGCGTTGAATTGACACAAAATAGTATTAAAAAAAGTTAAACACCGACTGACGAATTATGGTTGGTTCGACAGACTGTTCAAAGATAAAATGCGTAAAAAATAGTATAAAAAAGTGATAAAAACATCTAAAAAAAGCCTCGCGAAGCTTCGCAGCGACTCAGGACTCCTGACCGCGACTCTCGAAGAAATTGCACAGAGGCCTCATGATTTCGGAGATGGTCTGCACGCTCCACGATTTCCCGATGAGCTTCTGCCTCTTCGTCGCGCAGAGATTCTTCACATCTGTATAATGCCGCGGAAATCCGAAGATCTCCTCAAGCTCAGTGATCCACAGCGTATCATTCGCGTCGTTCATCAGTATCGGCTTCAGCGCTTCCTTTCCCTGCTTCAAAGAATTCACGCGAGTCGTCACAGTCCTTATCTTCTTCACCAACGCGTGACGATTGCAGTTCTTCGTCAGCACGTCCTGAAGATCCTGCGACGAGAGCGGCGACGACACGACGGGAAAGTTGCTCCAATAGAGTCGAGGTCGATGCTGAGGCGAATAATGAGCAGCGTCAATGAGCTCAGGTTCACGTCCTAAAATCTCATTTATCTCGAGTCTGTATTTCGTCGGCATTGAGGCAACGTTCTCGAACATCCAGAAGAAGTGTTGATCGCCATTCGCCCTTTCAACGAGATTGCGAACCCGACGATACTCAAAAACGAGAACACCTGTACCGTTGGGGTCGTGGAGACCCCGGCGCATCGGGTTCACCAGACTCAGATCGTTGCAAGGTGAGCCACCGATCAGCAGATGAATCGGTGCAATCTCGCGGATCTTCTCCTCAGTAATGGACCTAACATCGCCCAAACGAACGATACGTTCGCCGAAATGAGCCGAGCTCACCATTTCAGCGTCTGGACTGATTTCGCTGGCGTAATAAGCGTCAACGCGAATACCCAATTTTTCCAGAACCACTAAACCGGCGCTGATTCCGTCGAAAAGCGAAAGCACTCTCAGCCTCTTCTTCCCATCCTTGCAATAATTCTCCACGTGACCAGGAACCGAATCACGTTTCCCTCGAAACAATCCAGCGACCTGAGTCTTCCAATCGTCCCTCGGCTTCAGCAATCCTCCGGACAACAGCTCAGGCGAATTAACGCAGAGGAAGCAGTGAAAGGGATCCGTCATCATGATTTCGTCGTAGGTCGTCGGTGCGATGAGATATTTGAGGCAAGCTGTGCAATAGACGCGAGGACAGTCGTCTTCATCGCACAAAACGACAGTGTCGGAACCTGCGCAAATAGTGCAGAAGAAGCATTTGCCATCATCGCCGTAGGCAAAAATCGTCGGAGTGTACTTTTCTGAGCAATCAGGACACAAGGAACCCTCGAAGAACGGATGTTGGCTCCATTTTTCGTCCCTCTTCTTATTGCTCTTTAGACACATGAGGCACAAATCGACCAGATCCAATTTACCCTTCGCTACGGATCTCAGAGCGACGCTGTCTTTAATATTGTGCTCCCTGATCGCTGCTACGGTGCAGTTGCCTTTGTGCTTCCTCAGACCATCGACGATTCGCTGCGGATACGGCTGCTGAGTCGATTCTGAGTTCCCTGGGATTCCTGGCAAATGGTTTTGGCTTCTGGTCCACATTTCGTCGTCGTCATCCAGGTTGGAGAACCAATCGAAGGCGTCCTGCAGGCTCCAGTCTTCGGTTCGGTAACCCAAACGAGAGCAGTAATCCTTCGCGGCTTCGACGACGCCTCGACGATAGATTTCGCGCTTTGAAGTCGCAGCTCTTTCCTTCATTCGTCTCATTCCAGTCTCAAAATCGAGGAAGAAGCGATGGTTCACCTGTGAAAGGGTATAATCGCCGTACCAGAGGATCCATTGGCAACCGAAGTTTGGGGGTTTCATTCCGCAGTCGCGAAAGTCTATTATCATCGCTGGCCACCAGGTTTGACCCATTATCTTGGCCCACGTTATCACCCCGGGTTTCTGGTCTGATAGCGGAAGGTTGCCTGGATTTTCAGGCACTATTGACCTTGGAGCGACCTTCTGGACGCTGCTGCTGCTTTCCTTCTGCTCCTGAAGCTCCTGAAGATATTTTTCGGTCGCTGGGAAATTGGTCTTTCTCAGCTCGTCCAATCGCGTTTGGACAGTCGTTGGGTAAGGAAGAAGAGTAAAATTGTCAAGGTCGTCTCTGGTTGCCAAATGCTTTTCGACCCAAGCGTGATGTGGTCTTGTCAATGGACCTTTTCGGAGGATCAGATCGTTTAGAAGTCGCGCAGTGGCTAAGCAAGCGGAGTAAAGGGCGTCTCTGTGAGTTTTGATCCGCAGAGTCTCGATCATTCGCATTCGTAGGTTTGAAGAGAAGGATTGGATCTGCGTTCGGTTGCGTAGATTAGATATTCGATGCTCGCCGATCCAGAAGATCCAACTTTTGCCTGGGGTGGAGGGCATTCCGACGTCTTCGGCCGCGACGACGATTCCGGGCCACCAACCGCTGCAGTTGCCCCAAACGACGGAGCCTATTGGCCAAGTTGGATCGTTGGTTACTTTATCGGTGATGGTTTTCAACGAGTTTCGAGTTAGCCTACCAATTTTGGGTTTGAGCTTTTTTTCGTCGATGGAATTATGGGCATAATGGTTGGAATTGTCGGCATTATGGTTTCGATTTTCCTTGTCGAGGCTACTGCTTCGGATGATTGACCAATCGGCGGATCTTCGCTTTTTTAGTCGAAGGCTCGAATTTTCCTTTTCAAGTTTTTTGGGATTTTTGCGATTCTTTGGTCTTGTTCGTTTTGGAAATGACGATTCTGCCGACGATTTTTCTTCATCGCTCGATGATATCTTTGAAGAGTCTTCGCAGTCGACAGTGGAAATGTTTAGAGTCGTCTGTCGATGAGACGAGAAGTTCATGTCGAGGTTGACGTCGAATCGATGATTCAGGTCGACGTTAATGGCGGTTTGGTCGTTGCTTGCGAGCAAAGCGCCAGGGAGGTCAGTGGATGGGTCGACCAGCAGCGAATCGTCGATTTCGGAGCCTTCGCTGTCGATCGCTGGATCAGTTAGTTTCACCACTGCTGTTTTTGGGGACAAAGACGTTGAGCTTCGGATTTTTCCAAAGGTGCGATTCTCCTTCTTCGATCCATCGACACTTTCCTCATCCTTCGCTGACGACGTTGAGCTTCGGATTTTTCCAAAGTTGCGATACTCCTTCTTCGATCCATCGACGCTTTCCTCATCCTTCGCTGACGACGTTGAGCTTTGGATTTTTCCAAAGTTACGATCCTCCTTCTTCGGCGCTGAACTTCGGATTTTTCCAAAGTTGCGATCCTTCTTTCTGTCCTTTTGGAGCTCATCGCGACGACGACGACGTCTTTTGCCAACGACTTTTCTCACCACCGGCGGCTTCGATCGTTCCCAGGGCTCGAGATACATTTTTTTCCAGCTCGGAAAATTCGGCGAACCTCGCACATCGCTCTCGGAAACTTCGTCGTCGTCATCGTCGGTGCTGATCGGATCGATGGGCCCAGTTTGATTTTTAATGGCGCGATTCGCTGCATAGATGTCGAAATTCGATGAAAGTCGAGGAAATTCAGGAACCGACGAATCTTCGTCAATCGATTCGACGTCGTCAAGGTTACCCGCATTTTTTCCTGAAGATGAGGATTCCTGTTCCAGACAGTATCCTCGCTTCTGCGGAATTTTGCCGATCGAGCCAAAAGTTTCAGCGTCTTCCAAACGGCGCTCAGATTTCTCATCGAAGCTGCGAGTCGCGTTTTCAAAAAATCCTTTTATCGTTCCATCGTTTCCCGGATTTTTGTCAAAATTTTGCGAGCAAAATTTTCTACTGAAAAAGCGAGAATCTTCGGTCGAAGTGCGCTGAGAATTTGGCGATTTGTGAAATTCGGTTTTTCTGCCGATTTTTTTCTCTTCGTTGTGAAAAATTGTTCCAGCTTTGAGGTTTGTTAAATTTTCAGGCGAAACTTTTGCGAAGGGTGGCAATGAGTATTGATGCTCTGTGAGCGACCGACGATTTTGGCAATCCTCTTCACTGCTGGTTTCCCCGAACAGTCGATCCTGGGTCAACCAGGAATTGACCTCACGTTTCTCGACTATCGAATCCCTCTTCGATCCTCTAACAGGTTTCGCGATCGTCGCGATGCGGTTCCCGGAAAATCTGGATTTCCTCTTCGTCGTCGGTCTCGCGACGATCGTCGGCGGTCGTATCAGTCCGAGCTCGACGGCGCAGACCATCGTCCAGACGCTCCGTTCCGCCCATTTCTTCGTTCTATTGTCCCGAACCCGACGCCTCGTCGATCTCCTCGGACTCTGAAAAATAAAACAAATTCCATCAGCTTTTTTGAAAAATCCGAACCCATTTTCGTGTTTTCCTTAAAAAAAATAACGGACTTTAGAGAAGGGACAAAATAAAAAAAAATGAAAAATATTTTTTCGCGTTTTTTTTTCCTCGATTTTTTTTTTTTTTTTTTTTTTTTTTTTTTTTTTTTTTTTTTTTTTTTTGCAAAAATAGGGATTTTTTAATCAGCGAGAAAAGTTTTATAAAATAGGGCTTTCAAACTTCACTTTTTTTTTTTTTTACGAAAAATTAAAAAACCCACCGCCTCGGTAGGTCAGTTCCAGTTCCCCTAAGAAGTCTGAAAGAAAAAGTACCGTCACAAACCCTTCGAACAGACGAATTCGCAAGTGAAAGAAAAAAAAAACAAAAACAAGAAGTTGAAGGGCAATCGGTGCGAGAGTCGCGAGAACGCGATAATTAGGGGAGTCGTTGACACGAGACGACACGACCGGCTGTGCGACGTTGCGGCGAGCAGGTGGGGGACGGGGATGGAGGAGGGGGGGGGGGGGGGGGGGGCGAGAATAGGGGGAGAGCTCGTGGCACTTGGCTTCCGGAAACACATTCATTCATAAAGTTTGCCCCCGCGAGCGCGACCTCGGCGAGAGAGTCGGCTCCGCCGAATGTCAGTCCGCTGCTTTCTCTCTTTCGCGCGCGGGGGTTGGTTATCGCGAGAGACGAGAGTAGCCGACAGCGACCGAGCGACCGAGAGAGAGAAGAGTGCGAAGAGGGCGGAGTGAGGAGGCGCGAAGAGGGGGGAGAAAGGGTGAAAGCGAATAACAGGGTCGTGAACTGTGGCAAATACGACCCCGGATAGCGAGTCGGCCGTGCAATGACAGGTGTCTTTGTCCCCTTTACCCCCCCCCCCCCTCCCCTCTTTGTGATCTTTGCCCTCCCCCCCTTCCCTCCCTCCGGCGAGAGGGAGAAAACAAAACACGCGCGAGGCGCAAAAAAGACGAAGAATGAGCGTTAAGGAGGTCCAGTCGTATAGTATTCATTTTGCATAAATTCGAGGAAAATGAGAAAGAATTACGAATACTTCTTGATGATATAAAAATCTGAAAAAATGCATGTACATCCGAAGGTACTAAAAAGATTAATTTTGCATAATAATAATTGCAAAATGTTATTAACAAATTGATGAAAAAAAAAATTGTTCCACAAATTTCTCGGAAACCCAAATTTTTTTATCAATGAAAATGCTTCGTTTATTTTTCTGAGTACGTATGAATTTTTTCAGATTTTTAAGTTCACTTTGAATTTTGTATGAAAAAAAACGCAAATATCTAACTGAACTTAAAAATCTGAAAAAATTCATACGTACTCAGAAACATAATAGAAGCATTTTCATAAAAAACAATGCGGGTTTCCGAGAAATTTGTTGAACAATTTTTTTTTTCATCAATTTGTTAATAACATTTTGCAATTATTATTATGCAAAATTAATCTTTTAAGTACCTTTAATTTGCATGAATTTTTTTAGATTTTTATACCATCAAGAAGTGGTTGCAATTATTACTCGTTTTTCTCGAATTTATGCGAAATGGACTCTATATGACTGGACCTCCTTAAAAAGAACGCGGAGAGCGAAAAGCTGAACGAGCAAGAGAGACAGAAACAAAGACAGAGAGACACAGAAACAAAGACAGAGAGAGAAAGAGGCAAAACACGCGCGCAGCTGGTGCGGGGAAATACCGCGTGTAAGAATGTGTGTCGCGACGTCGGGAATATAAAAATGAGAGGGGAATGCTTTCCCCCCCTCCCCTCCCCTCCCCCTCCTCGCGCGGTCCGCCGACGTCGCCGCGGGCCACTTTTTACTTTTCCCTTCCTTTCCTTCTCTTCGTCGTCGTCGTCGTCGTCGCAGTCGTCAATGGACGAAGGTGGAGAGGGAAGGGGGAAGGGGGAGGGGGGCGCGAGAAGCCCGCGGCTCGCGCGCGGAGCTTTAAACGCGTCGCAACACGTTCGCCCGGCAAAAACGGTGGTCAACGATGTTTATTATTCTCACTACCGCTGCTGCCTCCCCTCCTCCGCCCTTCGACTCCCCTCCCCCTCACCCCGCGCTCAGTCGCCTAGCGTGTCAGGTGAGCGAACCGATAGACGCGAAATTTTTGCCGGGGGAGGGGCGAGTCGAACGCGCCAATGGGGGGCGAGGGGAGAGGGCGGGAGGAGGGGAAGGGGGAGAAGCGAGATAAGCGCGAGAGCGATCAGGGGAGGGGGGGAGGGGGAAGTCGCAGACGCGACGTCGCTGCCGAAGCCGAAGGGCGTCGTGGCGGAGGAGGAAGAACGAAAAGAGTGAGGCAGGCCAAGGGAGCAGCCGACGGTGCCACTTCCACTTCTGCGTCGAACGACGCCGCCGACGCCGCCGCTTCGAATAAAGCCGCGCGGCGCGAAGATCCGCGAAGCAGCAGCTCCTCTGTGGGTCAGTTACGCCGCGGCGCCGTGTTTTGCAGTTCGGGGGAAGCTACTAAGCCGTCCGGACGCCGCTCGTCTCGGTTATAAGAGTCACGGAGAGCCTCGATCGTATAACGAAGAGAACTCGACCGAACGTTATTATTCGTTTACTTTGTAAACCGGGAAAATAAATTATTGTTATTATTGATACGCCGCTGCACATTTTTTTTTAATTACTTCGATCGCATAACGAGGAAAACTTGAGCGAACGTTACATTCGTTTACTTTGTAGACCGGGAAAATAAATTATTGTTATTATTGATACACCGCATATTTTTTTTTTAATTACATGTTCTGTGTTATTTTTATTCGCAGTACAAAAATATTTGACATTCCAGTGTAACTGCATTGCTGTCCCTTCGATAGCCGGCCGGTGGAAAATACCTGGAATATCGATAACCCTCTCGAATGTTTTGCAAATATCAAGCATTTTTTTTTGTCTCGTCTCATAGAGCCGCGAAACCATCGTTGGCTGGAAATTACGGTACAGCTCTCGATCGAGGCTTCCTCGAGATCGTAGGGTCAGTTTGTTTTCGTATCTTATTTCAATTTTTTTTCTCGGTACACATTCACCGTTAATTCATTCAACATTCGCGCATAAGATTCGCGGTCCCTTATCGCGGGCAGCGTCGATCGGCGGCTGAGCCCGATAACAATTTCGATCCTTCGCCAATTCTCCCAACGCTATCGCTTTTGTGCGAAAGACCTGAGAAGAAAGTGCGTCCGCGCTCTCTGTGCGCGAGCTGCATGTAACACGCGGACGCGCAATAAGGTTAACTGAAAAAAAAAAAAAAAAAAAAAAAAAAAAAAAAAAAAAAAAAAAAAAACAGTCCTAGAAGTGGAGAGAGGGCGAAGAGAGAAGAGGAGAGGGTAGAGCGAAGAGTATATCACGAAGGGCTTCGCTTGCTCCGCGCGACGGGGTAAGACGACCCCCCTTACCCACCTCCCCCCTCCCCTCCTCCTCCGCTGTCGCCTCAACGAGGATTTTCGCCGCACACCGAAAGCCCAAGGATTTAGCATACACACGACAGCCACAAATACGCACGCGCGGCTGCCATATATATATACGGCGGCGGCAGCAGCGGCGGAGAGGGGGATGGGGGAGGGGGCGACACGGACGCTGCCGACTCTGCCCGACTGGAATATCTTCGGCAGCGATCCGCGCTGCGCTCTGCGCAGTGCGCACGCGCGGCACGGCTGCTCCGCTGCATTTTCAAACCAACGGCCATTTCTTTTTTCTCGCCGCTGCTCCCCCGTCACACGCTCCGCTCGGCGATATCGCCGCGCGCGCGGCAACTCGTCGGACGCGCTGCCGAGTGCGTCTTGCCCGACGCCGAGAAGCGCGCCGAGACTTTTCGGAGCAGGAAAATTTGTGCTCATGGACAAGGAAAATCGTCCCGGCGAGTCATGTTTATCGACAACTCTCCACGCTTATCCACCGTCGGTAACGTGGAAACTTGCCTCTGAGACTCTATATCGGTTGGGGTTCGCACCGGGGGGTCCCAGTGACCCCGGTGTGCGCTCCGAAGGGAGGCACCAGGACACTGAGACAAAACTGAGGGCAGTGTCGTACGCCAGAAGAGGCCCCAGTTGCCATGTGCAAGATGAGAGAAGGGCCTTTCGCAACAGGGTCCACGGGGCTTTGCGGACCGAGCGGCGGCACTGACGGCGAGCAGGTTGAAACGGGCCGGGCGAGGGGGAAGAGGGAAGAAGGGGGAAGAGGGGTGAAGGGGGAAGAGGGGGGGGGGGAGCATAGATAGCACGCGCGAGTATTGGTGTAGCGGTACACGGGTAGTACAGCGAGGTGGGCATGTCGGGGAAGGGCGAAGGGTGAGAGGGGAAAGGGGAGGGGAGGGAGCAGCGAATGTGGGCGAAACGGGCAGCTAAGCCCGCTAAACCCGCAGAGCCTCCACTCCCTCGCAGTGCAGCAAAGGCTTTTCTCGTATTCTATTGATTTTTCCGAAAGTTCCCCGGCGGTGGGAGGCCGACAGCAGTTAGTCGTGCGCGAACGTTGTTCGCCAGAGCCTCCTACTCGCGGTGTTGGTGGATAGCTGTGTGTGTGTGTGTATGTGTGTATGCAATATATATGCATTCACACACAGCTACAGACGTTGTATCATCGTCGTTCCCTCTCTCTCTGGCCTCCCTCTCGAGCTCCTTCTCTCCCTCTCCTTCTCTCCTTCTCTCTCTCTCTCCCTCGCCCCCCCCCCCTTCGCCCCTCCGCGACACTCACCGGCGTGGATAGCCTCCACACACACACACACAGTCTCTCTCGTCTCTCCCTCTCGCACTTCTTCGCAGCGGAGCGTTCGTGTATGCACGCATGTATGAAACACGCGCGCAACCATCCGCGATGGGTCTCCGTACCGCGAGACGGTGCCGGGAACCCCTCGACCACCGACTTTTTCGCCGCTCCCGAAATCTCGGCGAGAAACAGTTGAAGGAAAAGCGAAACTATGAAAGAAGGAACGAAAAAAAAGCAATATTTAGGGTTTTCGACGGAATAAGGTAGAAGGCTAAAGTTCCTGTTTCGAAGATGCGTGTCTTTTTTTCCAGGTATGCGCCGAAAAAGTTGGGGCGAAAAAAAAAATTTCGAAACCCGATATCCGATTCCTGCCGAGAGCGTTATTTGGGGTTAACCAGCGCGACAAACGCGTCGCGAAGTTTTCCCCCGGCGCTGTCCGCGGAAACACGGGAATAACGCGGGGCTCGGTCTCGGTCAGCCAGTGACTCTAGGGAAGGCGCGGGGCCCTGGCTAGAGTCGTGTACGACCCTGAGTGTATTTCCACCCACCAGTCCCGCGCGCGCGCTCTTTCTCCCTCTTCCCCCCCCCCCCCCCCTCTCTCTCTCGGTACAGGCGGTAGGGTCACACTCACGCATTCTCGCCTCACGCAGTGCGCACGAACCTAACACACACACACAAAGACAGCGCTCGGCTAGCCTCCACCCGCACTTACATTTGCGTGTTTCTCGCGGCGCGTTTCACCGACGCGAGCTGCGCGCGCAGGTGTGAGTGCGGCAAACACGCACACAGTGCGCGCGCAGGGGAAAGGGCGGGGGGGGGACAAAGAGAGCGACAGCGGCGGCGCATGGGAGGGGAGGGGAGGGGGGAAGCCACACACACACACACACACAAATACACAGCGCTCGCCTAGCCTCCACCCGCACTTACATTTGCGTGTTTCTCGCGGCGCGTTTCACCGACGCGAGCTGCGCGCGCAGGTGTGAGTGCGGCAAACACGCACACAGTGCGCGCGCAGGGGTAGGGGGCGGCGGGGAACAAGAGGGGCGGGGGGGGGGGGACAAAGAGAGCGACGGCGGTGGCGCAGGGGAGGGGGGGGGGAAAGCCGGGAGAGGGTTTTAACCGCGATGGCAGCCGCCGCGGCGGAACTGCCCGAAGAGTTCCGAAGCGCGGGCGAAGAGAGGCAGAGAGAGAGAGAGCCGAAGCGCATCGTAAAAGACCGAGCGAGAGAGAAAGACAGCGACGCAGCGCCGAGAGGGACACAACGGCGGCGGCGGCGAGGCCGATCGAGCCGAGTTTAGCCGAGCGCCGCGGTTGTCACGAGCGCGCCCGAGCATCGCCGCCGCCGCGCGCTCGCTCTCTCTCGCTCTCGCCATCTCGCCGTCTCGCTCGCGCTCACTGCGCGCGCGCGCGCTGCCCGAGCTAAACCGGAGAACACCGCCGTTCGAGCCAGTGCGCCCGACTCTGGTGCCGCGGCTAGATTACTCTCTCTGCGGCTCCCTCGACTCGTTGCTAAAGTTTACGTGGGTTGCGCGCGCGCGCGCGAGACGGATTCGTGCTTGCTGCTCTTGTCCGTGGTTCCGCGTTTTCGACGTTACGGAAAAAAAAAAGTAAACGAAAAAAAAAAGTAAAAAAAAAAGAAAACGCGTGCGTACAGACATACAACACATATACAGACACACACACATATACACACTCACGCATACAGGATACGTGTGTATAGTACATAGAAACGCAGTCGACGCGACGAGCACGAGAGAAACGGATTTTTCGTGCAGTGCCCAGGAATATACACGAGTAGTGGCCTCTCCGGAGTTTTGATTGTTTATAGTGGGGTGCTGCTCGAGTTGGCTCGCAGCAGCAGCAGCGGCGGCAGTGGCTCAGCGCGCACTCGTCGCTGTATATTCGTCGCGAGACACAGAAGGCGCGCGCGGCGCCGTCCACACCGCCGTACACACGACTCTCGAAGGGAGAGAGGAATAATTGAAAACACACGGGTAACACGCGCCCGATGATACTCGTCGGGCGAGAGGAGTACGTCGCCGCGACGACGACGACGACGACGACGACGGCCATGGCTCGCCGTCGTGTGGGTGCGAACCGCGGTGAACCGGGTCGACGGGTGTGGTAGAAAGAAACGCGCGAGAGAGAGAGAAAGATAGCGAGAAGGAGAGAAAGAGTGAGACAGATAGAGAGAGAAAGAGTGAGACAGAGAGAGAGAAAGAGAGATAGGAGCACACAGGAGAAACTAAAGGAGACGGAGAATGCGAGAGAGTACACACCGCGGATACGTACCAAACGAGACACGGGGCTCTCTACGTAGGTGTGTGCATGTGTGCATGTAGGTGTGTGCCCTGCTGCAAGTGTGTGCGCGTGTTCGCGGGTGCGCGAGAGAGAGAGAGGCTACTACGTCGCGGGTGTGAGCGAGAGAGAGGAGTCGACTACGACGACGGCAGTGAAGAAGCCTCCGAATCCGACTGTGCAGAGATATATTGGAATAACTACTGTGCTGTGAAATAAAATAGTTGAGTCTACGTTATTAACGTGTACGTTTTTCAAGTGGAGTGACGTTGGTTTTTAAAAAGAGAGACGTCGCTTTTAAAAAGAAAGAGAGACGTCCCTGCGGTGCGTTAACTCAGCTGCAAACTCTCGGCGCTCTAAAAAAAAATCCCCTCCCCCCCACCCCCCCACTATATACCATTCTTGCTGTGTGCTATGCTGCAGCATCGTGGAAAACAGTTTTACCGTTTTTTTTTCGTCGCGAGTGCGCGAAGCCGTTCATCGCGTCGTTGGGAGCGTTGAGAGAGAGAGAGAGAGAGAGACGAGGACCGCAAATCGGCGGTGTTTCTGTATAGTCTTCGACTATGATGCGACGGACGCGCGTCGTTGTGCTCGCAAAGCAGTGGAAGCAGCTCTCCGGCGTTAGGGGAACAACCGGGTGAAACAGGTGACTCGCTGCTTACGCGTTCGTCGAGATTCGGAGTAAAACGACAGAGAAAGAGACAGAAACAGAAACAGAAAGAGACCGAAAGCGACTGAAAGGAAAAAATGCGGCGGTTCTCCGGCGGCGGCTGAACGAGAGACGAGAGACTCGAGAGAGTTGAAGAAAGTCGGCGAGGAGAGCCGAGGCAGAGAGAATATCGCCCATACGTGCCGTGTATATATATAGAATATATCTACGTATATAGATATATACGGAATACACGCGCGCGAACTTGTAACGCGGTTCGCGGTGCTCGAACCGTCGCACCGTTGGTGAAAGCGGCGGCAGCGAACCGCGTGGCCCGCGCGCGAGTCGAGAGAAGCAGAGGCTGAGGCTGAGGCTGAGAGGCGGAGAGGCGGCGGTCATCCTCCTGGCCAGGGCAGCTTACCCGGAGGAGGATGAGAGCGTCGAGAGGGCCACAGGCGTCGGGCACTTAGCTCGTAAAGCCCGCGAAACCCGCTCTCTCCCTCCCCTCTCACCCCTCTTCACCCCCCTCACCGCCCCCCTCCCCCCTTTATATTCCACCCGCCCGACAGTCCCTCCCCCTCCCCCCTCTCGGGTTTTGCCCCGAGCCGAGGAACAATTGGCTTCCTCGGACCTACGTACGTATATATATGTACATATAAATATATACGCGGGGAGAGAAGAGGAGAAAAGATTATATAGCACGTGTGTGCGTATATAAGGGAATAAAGTGCGGATCTGCGAAGTGCGAAGTGGTTTTTTCGCCGTTTGGTGAAGAATCACGCACGTTGCGCCGATTCTGGCAAAAGTGAGGCGAAAGTGACGGAAGAAACGGAAGAAACGGAAGAAACGAGTATCGAGAGACTCGGGAATTGTGTTTACATGAGATAGAAGGAGGAGGACTGAGAGGAGGAAGAATTGTTTAGGCGAAAGACGCTGGTTTGTTGGGACAATATTTTTTGTTGAGAAAGATGCAAGTGGCAACGCTGTTCAGGGAGAGTGCGACCCTTCTGGGCGCCTCTACCCTAGATCCGCCGCAGACTCATCACCAGACGCTGCAGCAGCAGCATCAGCAACAACAGCAGCAACAGCAGCAGCAGCAACAGCATCAACATCATCATCAGCAAATGCAGCAGCAGCAGCAACAGCAGCAGCAGCAGCAACAGTCCGAGGATATGCACCTCGCTCATCATATGCAACATCACTACAAGATGTGAGTTTCGATGCTCGATGTGTGGCTTGAAAAATGATTGCTTTGGGATGACGGAAGGCGAGCGACGGAAGATGCACTTTGGCCGTTGGCCTGCGATGCACTTTTTGTTTATTTGTTAGAAATTCTAAAGAGTTATTGATATCTTTATAGTTCACTGAAAAAAAATTAATAGTTGTGATTAAGCCAATCGTTGGTCAGAGCTACCAATGTTTTATTAACTGTAACCAATATTTTGGTACGTCGAACCAATGATTGGTAAAGTAAATCGAACCAATGATAATAGCAACTACCAATTTTTCTCAGTGATGAAAGGACAGAGAATTCGGAATTGTAGCGAACTCAAAGTTCTCAAGTCGCTCGAGATTTGCACTCAGACCGGAAAGATTTTCGTTTTTCACGGTAAATTCGTGGAGAATAAAAAAAATCCGGCTGAGCTGTCTGTCAATCCGTTAAAAGCGATGATAAAAAAAAATTGAGTCAGGTCATTGGGCGTCCGGAACAAAATTTCTACCAATCACGTTTTTTCCCCGGATTCCCGGGGAACCCGGATGCGGTTATCCAATTGGGGGACTCCACACGTTTTTTTTTTTTTTTTTTTTTTTTTTTCCGGTCACGTGAATTTGTTTTGTTTGAGAATCGGCCTCGTGTTGAGTCTCCGGAAAAAGTTGCGTCGCGGGTTCCCCGCGGCGGTGACTTCCAAACTTTGCGCGCGCGGCGAGAGAGGAAAACGCGCGGACTCGAGTCGCGCGCGTCGTCGTCTCCCAGGTGATTAATCGCGAGTCGAGGAGAGAAGAACAGAGGAAAAAAAAACACATCGTCGAGAAACTTTTCTTCGCTTGTAATGTGACTATTGCGCTATGCGCGCGTTGTGTGAGGTGTGTGTTGCGCGGCTATGGTTGCGACTATTGCGAAAGGTTCAAACCAGCTCTTTATCCGTCGCGACGCGTGGCCTTCGGTCGAGTCTTTCTCCTCCTGAGCTATTCTCAGCGACGTCCGAGTCCGCCCTCCCCCCTTTACTCCGCGCGCGCTCGACTGTTGTGCGTGCGCGCGCGGGGCTTTTGGAAGTTGCGTCGTTGCACACGTTGAGAATCGGTATTATCGTGACTCGTCGAGTGGACGAAAAATTACCGCCGGGTTCGCTTGGACCGACGTAGGGCCGCGCGCGACTCTCTAAAATCCTGTGGGACTCCCCATCATAATGTCCTGGCTAAGAAAAAAAATTGATATTATTGATAATTCCGTTAAAATTATCAAAGCACCGAAAGGAAAAGGAAGCATCAAAGGGAAAGCACCGAATCCTCTATTAAAAAGTTCGTGAGCAACCATTTTTGTCGATTTATTCAGCATCTGATTGGTCGTTGGGAAACCGGCAGCAGTTTGATGTTTAATATCGCGAAATTTGGCAGTTTGTCAGAAAAAAAAATCATTTTTCGCGTTTTTCTCCTCGAATTTTCGATTTTTCGGGCAAACACCTGTCGTTTTTGGAATCAGCGGGAAATTTCCCATCGGATAGGGTTTTTAAACTTGGCGAAATCGAAAATTTTTTTTTTCGATTTTTTTCGAAAAACGGCAAGGGGTACCCCTTCTAAAAATTTGTGATTTTTGAGGGTCTTCTTTGAAAATCGGCAAAAAATCGAAAAATCGAGATATCGCGTTCTGCCTGGCGGCATTCTCTTCCTTGAAGAGTTATCTTTCGAATGCAAAAAAAAATCTAGGTTCCATGCATCCAAAAAAAAAATACACCGATTTCCGTGAAGGGTTAAAATTCGAAAAAAGCGAAAAATCATTTTTCGCACTTTTTCCCTCGAAATTTTTATTTTTCGGGCAAAAACCGATCATATTTGGAATCAGCGGAAAATTTCCCATCGGATAGGGTTTTAAAATTTCGTGAAATCGAAAATTTTTTTTTTCGCCCAAAAAACCGGCAAGGGGTACCCCTTGCAAAAAATTTCGTTTCATGAGGGTCAACTTTAAAAATCTGCAAAAAATTAAGGAATCGAGATATCGCGTTCTGCCAGGCGTCATTCCCTTCCTTGAAAAGTTATCTTTCGAATGGAAAAAGAAAATCTAGATTCCATTCATCCAAATAAAAATTACATCGATTCCAGTGAAGCGTTAAAATTCGACAAAAAGTGAAGAACATTTTTCGCATTTTTCTCCTCGAAATTTCTATTTTTCAGGCAAAAACCGGTCATATTTGGAATCAGCGGGAAATTTCCCATAGGATAGGGTTTTAAAACTTCGTTAAATCGAAAATTTTTTTTTTTCGCCCAAAAAACCGCAAGAGTTCTTCCTACGCCGGCTAACTGTGAACCTTACTCTTTCGTTCTTTTAATTCAAAGCGAATTTTCCGAGAATATAAAAAAGCACAAATGGGAAAACAGGTGAAACAAGCGAATTAAGTATTTCGGCGCCGACGTCGTCGGCAGCGCCGTCGGTGGTCGCTTCTCCGGGGCATTTTCGTTCCTTCTCCCTCACCGCGGCGCGTTCGCCTCGGCGCGCGCTCGCGACGCTTCCATCCTATAGGCGCGTTGTTCGCCTTGTTCCGTGACTCATCGCCCAGCGCGCTCGCTCCGAGTCGCTCCGGGCGCGCCAACAGCTAAGCACAACGGAAACGCACGGAGAAAACGCACACAAAAATCTCTGACGTAACTCGCGGCTTCTAAACGCGAATAAAAATCGCGAAAGACAGAAACAGAGAACCCCAAAAAGAGAAAGAATGGGGGTTGAGTGCAAATCGGTCGAGAAAACACAAAAATCTCTGACGTAACGCGGCTTCTAAACGCGGATAAAAATCGCGAAAGACAGAAACAGAGAACCCCAAAAAGAAAAAGAGTGGTAGATGAGTGCAAATCGGTCGAGAAAACACAGAGATATTTGCGTTTTACGGATCCCGCGAGTCTCGGAAGGCGAGAAGTCCACATTCGCTCAGCGAACATGCGCACAGTTGACTCTACAGTCAAGACTGACGGACAGACGGACAGACGCAGCACACAGACACACATGTAACAATGTCCTTGACGAGCCAAGGTGAAGAAAAAGAAACGCGAGGGAGATAACGCCGTCTATTTACAAATTGTTGCAGCGAGGCAAAAAAAAAATGAGAGAAAAAGAGAGAGAGAGAGAAATAACCGGATACTTTCGGTCGAAAGAAAAAACGCAAGTTCGCTTCATTGCCGATAATTCACGGTCAAGGTCTTTGAAACGCGCGAGCGCGGGTTGTTATAATTTTATCTCGCTCTCGAGCGTTGTGCAGTCGATATATCACCGCGACGATAATTAAGCGATCAGTGACACTCGATGTGAGTCAACGAGTCGTCGGTCTGCATTGACTTACCGGCATATTAATCTATATATGACATAAGAAGACATTTTTGTAATACAATAACGACGTAAACCGTAAACTACGAAACCGTACTTTTTTACCGACCGGTCAGTAAAAAAATCTACTCCGGCAGCCCCTTAATAATATACATAAATACGCTTTGCATGACCTACCGGCATATACATCTATACAATATGACATAAGCAAAAATAAATAAAATTAAATAAAACATTGATAACGATATTAATAATATACATAAATACGCTTGTAAGTTGCGTGGAATTATGTGGCACTGGAATTATGTTGCGATTACCACTCGACTCTCTCCCTCTCTCTCTGCCTCACTCCCCGCCATCTGATTGGCCTGCGTGACACCTGTGTTACTCGCCGCCGACGACGTCCTCTCTATTACGTATTTCTCGCGGCTGCTGCTGCTGCTGCGGCCGCCGCTGCGCGACGCAGTCTCGTCGGGCAACGGGGCTAAAGAAAAGTCGGAATAATCTCGCGATACGCGCGCCGCTCTCCACGCGGGGAGGAGATAAACCGGCTCTAATGGCAGAGAGGGGCGACGAGGAGGAGGGGTGGGTGGGAGGGGTTGGAGAGGGGTGCGAGGAGACCGGAGGAGGGGGGAGCGGTGGTAAGGGATCGAGAACTGACTGAATGGACAGTGCATGCGGCGCACCTACGGATCAACCGACGAGGCAGTTGGGTTGAGTCTACGACGGCGACGACGAAGACGGCTCAAGAGCCGAGTAGGACGTGTGTGTTATGCCACGTGCTGCGAATCCCTCGGCTCGGCTCACTCTCTCCTTCTCCCCTCCCCCTCTCCGTGCCCCTCCGCTGCCGCTGCCGCCTCCTCCTCTCACTCTCGACGACGATTTCTCGATATGTACACCGCGAACGCGAGAGAGGCGCTCGCGAGGATAACGGATTTGTCCCCATGCCCTATATTCGCGGCGCGGGGAGAGCGCGACTGCAATTACGTCCCAGCGCTGTATGAATTTTCCTCGGCTTGGGCATTGGTCGCCCTCAGGCTGAGGGTTGAGGGTTTTTTTTATTCATCGAAATGTTGGGGGAGGTCCGAGATTTTTTTTTGCTGTAATGAATTATATTTTATATTTTTTTATTTCCCGTTATTTTTTAACAGTCGGTAAAAATAGTCAAAAATGGTAAAAATGGTGGGGAGGGCTCCTTAGCTCCTTACAAAAAAAAAAAAAAATTCCTGACTTCTGCAGTCGACTGCGCCGAAGGCAAATTTTACCTGCGGCGCTTTCTAGGTCACTCGGAGTCGTTCCGCAGCCGCATTTGGGCCCCGAGCGACCGACCTCATTGGCCCCTCCGCTTGAGGGCCCCCCAAAAATCGCTGCGAAAAAAAAACCCCTCTCTTACCGTCATTTCCCTATTTTTCTCTTTACCTCGAAAAAATAAAATAAAAAAATACATAAAAAAAACCATACACCACTTTGCTCGCGTGCACTTGCGTTTCGTTGAAGCGCGGCGACGGCGACGCTCGTCGAATGGCAAATGCGCGATAACAGAGACCAGCGGCAGCAGCGGCGCACGAACGAGAAGCTGAGTTTCGCATATGCGAGCATCAGGAACGTGCCAAGAACGCATAGCGCGAAACCCAAAGGCATAGCGCTCGGATACCTATCTCCCCCTCCTCCCCTCAGCCCCCGACCACCCTCCCTGCCCCCCCTTCCCCCCCCCCCCCCCCTCTCCTTCCGTCGCTCTTCCCCGTCGAATACACCGCAGGCACCGGCAGTAAAGCGTATATATACATACGTACGTGCGCGAAACCAGGAAAGCTCATGAACATCGAGTATACATACACGCACACATTTGCCGCACGGCAAGTGTACAAAATATATATATATGCGCAGGTAGAGCGACTGTGTATGGCGCACGTCGGTTACGTGCGTCGACCCACCGCTCTAGCGGCTAGCGTTTTCTTCGTGCGGACAGTAGAAACTCGCATATGTATTTTTTTTACTATTTTTTTTTCGTCACGTTAATATTATTAATTTATTTAAAACGACTCGGTATTTAATTTATTTAAAACTGATCTCGACGTCCTAAGAATGAAATTAATTCGGTTTGTGGGCTCGCGAATAAAAAATGTCTCGTGGGCGATTATTTTTTTTTGTATTAAATTTTTTTGGGAAATAATAGTTTTGGAGTGCTTTTTTTTTCTTGTGGGATTTTTCGTGGTTTGAGAATCAGTCGACGGATGTGTGAAGAGAATTTATCGACGGGTGAGTCGAGGGCGCTTCTACTGTAGCGTCGAAGCGGCGCCGTGTGTATATTTTTCCGCGCCCGGACGGCCAGCTAGCACACGAATATATAACACGAACGTACACACACACACATACACACACATAAATACACAAGTCTGTACGAGAAACGAGGCAGCGTCTCCGGACAAGTACGTTTGCCTACATAACCAGCGAGACAACGCGAGAACCGTGACTGGGCATCTCCCTTACGCTTCGACAAATTTCGGAACTGCGTTCTCGCGCAAGTCTCCGATATTTCATGCATCCACAAAATCCTATAGATATTACAAAAAAAAAAAAAAAATCTGGGACAAAGTTCGAGAGGTCGAGTTATCAGGCCCAACGGGATTTTAGCGTTTCGGCTGGTTTCACGTCCTCGAAATCCGTGCGACGGCCGAAAGAGAGAAAGAGACAAATCGCGGTAGCGCGCTAGCCCCGTCCGCTGTTTTTATTTTCAGCCTCGGGGCTCCGTTGTTGCGGCGGCGGCGGCGGCGATAACTCGGCGCGCGCGCGCGCTGAGTGCGTGGCGCGCACGTTCGACGGGACCGTGTCGGGTAAGAAACGCGTCGGGGGCGGCAATGGCGAAGGTAGACAAGAGACTGCGGCGAGGTAGGAGGTAGGACTGGGAGGGGCGGGAGGGGGAGGGGGAGGGGGAGGAGGGAGAGGGAATGAGTGAGTGAGAGGAAGGTGGAAGGAGGGACGGCAACAGAGGGCAGCCGGTCGACGAGAGCAGCGCGACTGTCGACTCTCTCTCTGTTCTCGAGAGAACAGAGAGAGAAAAAAAAACACGAACGAAGAAAAAAACCAAAACAACGACGACGAAGAAAAAGAGAGGCGAACGTTTGCCCGAGAGAAGCTCGTCCGACGGGCTCACTCGCAAACCATTTCCTCTCGCCCTCTCCGTACTCCCCCCCCTCTCCCCCCTCCCGCAGCCTTCCTCTTCATCCATTCGCCACCACCTCCTTCGCCTCCCTCCTCCTCGAGCTCCTCGAGCTCCACGAATCTATTCCACGTCTATTCGACACTCGGCAATGTCCCAATGAATGACCGACCCTCGACGGTCATTCATTTACGGGGAATTCGTGAATTTGCCCACTATTCGCAATGTCCCAATGAATGACCGACCCCCGATGGTCACATTCATTTACGGGGAATTCGTGAATTTTTCCACTATTCGCGCAAGCTGGGAAAAAATTGTAGGGAGTGGAATGACGAGTCGACTCTTCTGATTGGTTCGGACGAATCGCTGTCGACGAAGTCGATGTATGGTCAACCATTGGGACAGTCCCGTCAGCGAGACACAAGACTAGTCGTCAGTTTTGTGAGATGAAAATAGGGGAAAACCGAACAGGGGAAAATAGGGGAAAACCGAACAGGGAAAAATAGGGGAAAACCGAACAGGGGAAAATAGGGGACAACCGAACAGGGGAAAATAGGGGAAAACCAAATAGGGGAACCGAACGAGAGTCGAATTATCGGTGGCTCGACTGTTTACAAGTGGCGATCGTGCGGTCATCTACCGGGACACTCGCCTGTCCAAGGCGAGACTCTCCGCGTTCTGTCGTCGTCGTCGTCGTGCCACTCTTCCTCCATCCCGGATCAGCAGCGCGCGCGCGGCGTCCGAGGTCCGTCGCGCGATTTCGTAACAGACACACGCGTCTCCCTCTCTGCGCGCAGCGAGAAGCGCTGCTCGCGCGCTCCGTGAAGCCAGCTCGGTTGCCGCAACGACCAAGCTGTGGTTCGCCGGTCAGTTTCACGGCGCGGACGCGCCGATCTGGCATCCCGCTCGCTCCTGTCCGTATCCCCCCCCCCTCTCACTCCCTCTCTCTCGCTCTTGTTCTCTCGCGTTCGTCGTACTGCAGACAAAGTCTCGCTCTATTCCTTCGCCTCGTCCATCTCGCCTCGCTGTGTCCGTCTGTGTCTGTGTGTTTGTATATTCACGGTTCTGTGTGTGTACTTCTACCTTCACTTTGTACAAAGCGCATTCTTCGTGGCGACTGACGAGAGGCGCGAAACGACGACGCAGGACTCTTGCCCCACGTTACTCCGCAGTTGGGTGAAGGAGGATTTTTTAATTTTTTCTCAATAGCTCAGAGTGTCCCTATCGTTGACCGGTGAACAGCGACAATTGGCGTGTTTACGCCAAAGCGTAAAATAATTGTAAATTATTGTTCAAGGTCACGAGGAACCTTTTTGTCTAAAAAAAAAAAAAAAAATCCTTTGGTAAAAATCGGAATAAATGAGGAGGCAATGTGCAAAGTTATACTTTGCAATTTTTTTGCATCTATGTATCTGGCGCGGTCAGCCACTGGGACAGTCGGTCGAACGCACCCGGAATTCGATGTTCAACGAGAAGCAGGTGGCTGCGGCTGCTGCTGCGCCGTTGCTCGGGAAAACCGGGAGGCGAAGATCGAAATAAATTAGCGAGGCGATCCGGGCGCCGGCCGACTCGACGACGGAACATCTAAGCTCGCAGCATATGCGTCACGGCCGCGTATACGACTCTCGGCCGCGTCTGAACCGCGAATACACAATACCTACACGGCCGGCGGGAGCGTCGAGAGCTGCGCGGTTACCGCGACCTTGGGACGGGAGCGCACTTTTTCGAAAATTATACCTCGCGTCTGAGAGCCTCCGCTCGTTTCTGCGAAAATGCTCAACAATGTAACAACACGCCAACAAATCCTTCGAACGACGTCGAGAGTCGCGTCGAGCAAAGCAAAAGTCCATTTTTTTTTTTTTTTTTTTCCAAGGTTTTATTTAAAGTCGCATTAAAAAGTCGAAAATTCTTCCGTCAAATCCTTCACGTTTAGCAAAAATCAAAAGCAAAAATCGATTTTTTTTTTTTTTTTTTTTTTTTTAAGTCGCATTAAAAAGTCTTCCGTCAAATCCTTCACGTTTATGTTCTCAACAATAAATAAATAAATAAATAAACATTTTTTTCAACCACAAAAAAATGTCTCACGCGTCTCGCGCGAGTCACGTGACGATCTCTCGCCCGGAAAAACGAATTCCGTGTCCCCTCGCCGCGATATATTTATATTTCCGGGCAAGGAAAAAGAGAAAAGGAGACCCGGTACACTTGAAAATATAGCGAAACTTGTGTTTGTAGATCGGAAAGTACGGGAAGGTCGCGCGACAACGCCGCGGGGGGTGGCAGAGGGGTGTGGGGGGGGGGGGGGGGGGGGTGGAGACTCAAAGTTGGGTTAGGCGCCTTCGTCGTCGTCGTCGAAGTGCAAGCAACAGAGAGCAGACGTTTGGGCCGCCGGTTCGCCGGGAGTTAACTGCCGCGCGCGCGAAAGCTCCGCGTGATTCTATCTCTCTCTATCTATATTTCTCGCTCCCTCTCTCTCTCTCTTTCT
Source organism: Itoplectis maculator (assembly GCA_964034905.1). NCBI lineage: Eukaryota > Metazoa > Arthropoda > Insecta > Hymenoptera > Ichneumonidae > Itoplectis > Itoplectis maculator. Next base: position 295,104 of record OZ035853.1, on the reverse strand, counting down.
CTCTCGCGGCCAAGCACGAGCTGTGTGTACGCCGCGGAGAAGCGAGAGAACGTGCTACGTCGGTGCCCCCAGTATAATGCGAGGTCGCGGGGGTGGCGAGCATCGCGCGCTCGCCGAGCGAGACGGAGATACACGTTGAGCGAGACGGAGATAAACGTTGAGCGAGACAGAGATAAACGTTGAGCGAGACGGAGATAAACGTTGAGCCCCCCTCCCCCCTCCCCCCGCGCCCTGGTCTTGCCAGCGCCGCCGGTCGGGCTCTGAAAACTCGGTCAAAGTCTCGTCGCGTCGCGGCGCCTCGCCCTCCGCTCTCTCTCTCTGTCGTTCGCGTCTCGCGAGCTCCGTCGGCACACCACCGGCGCTTTGGGGGATTCGAAGGGTCGAATGCCCTGGCACCCCCAACGCCATCGCTGCCGCGCGTCTCTCGCGACTTTTTTGTACCTCAGTTTGTATCTTTCTACTGTACTGCCTTTCCCTCGGTCATCCACTGGGACAGGCGAGGGCAGTGGACGATGACTCGGGTTGTACGGTTTGTGCGGAGCGACACGTTGGGCAAGGTCGATGTCCTCGGGTGAATGATTAATTTCCAGTGGAAGTGGATTTAAAAGTTGGTCTCGTGGCTGACAGAAGTCGGCGCTTCTCGTCGACAATTTTCTCGGCATTTTAGTTGATTTAGAAAAAAAAAAAAGGATTTGTCGTTTTGCTTGTCAGAAATCGCAGATCTGGCCGCCAGGCCGAAAACCGCCCAAATCGGGGTCACGAAATTTTTCTTTTCAAAATATCGACATTTAACCTTGTTTTATAAATAAAACAAAAAAAAAATCTTCACAAATAAAAAGTATCACCAACCCCTTTTCCCCGGTATCTTCGTGGCGCGACAGAGGACCGAGAGGCAATTTTACTTTCCGCAAGCTTGAGGCACTTCGAGGGTTGCCTCGACCCTCGTGGGTCCGTCGGCAACAGCCAAGGTTCATTCGCCTCGACGGGGCGACAAAAAAAAGCCCAACAAGAAAGTAAAAAAAAAAAGGCGAGGTCGCGAACGATTGTAAAGAATTTACGAGGGGCTATCCCGCAGTCGCCGAGAGGGAGAGAAGACATCAGAATACGAGCCGGGAAATATATAACGCACACAATACTCAAACATCAAACGTGTATACAGAGCGATTCAGAATGTTTTTGTCATCCATTGAAGAATGATAGTTCAGTACCTCGGGAACGAAATTATTCAGCCGTTTTTTGTAATTTCCAATATTTATTTATTTATTGAAAATTTGAAAAAAATAGACCAATGGGAACAAATAAATAAATAAATAAACCAGTAGACCAATGGGAACATAAATAAACGAATATTTAAAAAATACTATAAATACTATAAATAAATAGTATTTTTTAAATATTCATTCATCTATTTGTCCCCATTGGTTAATTTTTTTTCTAATGCTTGTAAATAAATAAATATTGCGAATTACGAAAAACGGCTAAGTTACTTTGTTCCCGAGATGGTCAACTATTTTTCCTCAACGGCTGACAAAAACATTCTGAATCACCCTGTATATAGCACACCGCGGCGACCGTAGCCGAGAGGCTCGACGATATTAAAGAGCGGCGAAAGAGGTAAAAGTGCGCGTCGAGGGCGGCGAGCCCGAGATATACGGGGAGTGGGAAAATATCGATGTTGGTTATAAAGAATAGAGAGAGAGAGAGAGAGAAGAAACGAAGAGGAGAGTAGTGGCGGTAGGTCAGGATCGCGACGGCGGCGGTCGCTGCCGCCGGTGTCGCCCCCCTCGCGCACGCGGAAATAGTGCGATGGATGGGAAAATCGTAAAATTTGATCGGGTAGTAGGAGGGGGGAGGGAGAGGGGTGGGAGGGGAGGGAGCTGAGCCGCCTCTCCTCCTCTTCGCGCGCGGTCTCTGCTCTCCTCTCTCGTCGCTCTTGGCGTAAGCCGCGTCGACGTCGTCAACCGGTGGCCCCCCACCTCACTCCCCCCCCCCCCCCCCTCCCATCGGCCCCTCGTAGGTATATCCCGGCTGTATAATACTACATCCGATATCGATGAGGGGGCTGCGCGCGTATTTCCGCCGAGCCATATCGCTCGCCCCACCGAACGCGCGCCGCGGCAGCAGCGAAACGTACGTACCACCGTTCTGTCTCTCTCACTCTTTCGGGCGGCTCGACTGTTCTCCGTCTCTCTCCGCGCGCCCACTTGTCCCGCGGCGCCCAAAGTTCATTCACTGTTTCGTCGTCGAGCGGAGTTTTTTTTTTTTTTTTACGCGAGTTAATAAATCCCCCAACTCGAATGCTTGTCGAACTTCGGTCATAGAATCTTGTGGATCTGGTCATTGGGATTTTATTTTATTTTATTTTTTTTTTTGATTTTTTTTTTTTTGTTTTATGTAATTAGGTAATAGACAGAAATCTGGAATATGCGACTGGAAAATAGTGATACAGTTCATTCACTGTTTCGTCGTCGAGCAATGTTTTTTTTTTTTTTTTTCTTGTTAATAAATCTCCCAACTCGAATGCTCGTCGAACTTCGGTTATAGAATCTTGCGGATCTGGTCATTGGGATTTTATTTTTTTTTTTATTTTTTATTTTATGTAATTAGGTAAGAGACGGAAACCTGGAATATGCGACTGGCATGATACAGTTATGAATATCGCTGGAAGCATTAAAAAAAAAATTCGAAGTTTTTGATTTATGAAAAATATTAGGCTCGCAAAATTTCTTTAATTTTTTTTTATGGAACAGGAACATCACAAAACCATCAAAACAACCTGAGAGGCAACGCGTTTCGTCCTCCCACTATCCTCCTCCTCCCCCCCCTTCCCGTGCGGTAGGCGCGACTGACCCCCGCGGGTTATCGGTGCAAGCCCGCGTAAATATCCGATCGCACACGGACACACACAGCCGGAATCAATCGAGCGCACGTCACTCGCAGAACGCGCTGAGCGGGCCACTCGTCGACGGCGCGAGAGAGTGATTAAAAAAAACAACAACGCCCCCCCCCCCCCCCCCCCCCCTCACATACACATACACAAAGGAACACAGATCGAAAATAAAAAACCGGCAAAAACGGAAATAAAAAATAATGAATCAAGTTCGGTGAATGGGCCGGAGAGGAAACTCGATCGAGTTGGGACAAGTCCAATGTCAGCGGAGCGCCGAGAAAAAAAAAAAAAAAAAAAACAACAACAGCTCGAGCCTCGATATCGCTTCGCTCTGCTCTGCTCTGCTCTGCTCTCTACCTACTCTTCGCGTTTCTCTCCACCTGTGTGAGGAGTCGCGCGAAAATAGGTCTCCGAGAGGCAGCAGCGGAACTCGACTGAGAGACGGAAAAGGAAGAGGTCGGGAAAAAAAAAGCTAAACAAAACGAAGTGCAGTCGGACGACCGTTTGCGCGAGAAGGACGGAGCGGCCAAGTCGGGGATCCGTCCTGCCGCCTCTGCTTCGGCTTCTGCTTCTTCTCCACTGAGAGAAATCGAGATAGTTTAGGCAACTGAGCCATAACTGTAGATTTTTAGTCCATCCAACAATTAGAATAGTTATTTTAACTGATTTATTGGTTAAATTAACTGCTTCGTAGTTACTGTAACTAATTCTACAGTTTTCTTAATATAATATCCTAGTTACTTTAACAGTGAATATATAATGAAATACAACCTTAGCTATTTTTCTTATAGTTGGTGCAACTTTATTATTGTAATTTCAATGACCATTTCAAAATTGTTAAATAATTTCTCAAAGAATACTATGCTTATAATTATGTTTTCCATGAATAGTATGTCGCATCTATTGCTAAAATTTCAAAACAATATACTTTTTGTTACTATAACTATTATTAATTGTTGCATTGATTGTAAATAATTAGTACAGATAACTTTTTTGTAGTAGCTAAGGTTGTATTTAACCATAAATTAATAGTTACCAGTATCTTTTATTTCTCTCTGTGTCCCAAAGGTATCCAACAGTAGTCGCACAGTCGCACAGTCGACCGTCGACTGTCGTTCTCTTTCCTCGCCGCGACTCTTCTCGCCCCTCTGCGATTTATAACTCTCGGAGACTCTGCCAGTGTCTCTCTCTCTCTCTCTCTGTGTGTGTCCCCGACTCGCGGAAATACTCGCACACTGGGCGGCCACCGTCGCCGCCGCCGGCAGCTACAATGCTACGCGCGAAAGGCGAGTGGCAGTGTCCTATAGCGTCTTGAATCCGATACATCGTGCGCCGCGGCGACGGCGGAGACGGAGACGGAAGCGGCACATCGGGGGCGAACGGGCGCAGGAGTTTCCGATCCCCCTCCCCCTCCCTCCCTCCCCCTCTCCCTCTCTCTCCCTCCTCACCGCACAGTCGACCCCCGTTCGCTCTCCCCTCGAACCGGCGAGTTAAAGCGAATGGACGGCCGTGGCTTTAAGCTGCTGCCTTTGCCGCTTATCACAATCCGGAATATGGAGGCTTCGCGCTTTACTGTCCAAAATGTATCGACTATCATCGATTGATCGATCGGCAGAGAATTATTATTGTGTATTTATTATTGTTTCGAGAGACGATGCAAAATAATCCACCGTTTGGGGAAATAGAACAGAAAACAGAAAAGAAAGAGAACAGAAAAAAGAGTTAACATGTGTCTGTTGACAATAGCGGAGATTTGGAGGCAAAACGAATAGATATTATTATAGAGAATTAAAGAGAATTAAAGAGATTAATTAAGAAAATTGCGGGAAAAATTTGCGTTTCTTTTTTTTTGCCTCGTACGATAGCAATTTTTTTGTATTTTTTAGCGCGATATTTACGCCGGGAAACGCGATATTATTTCCTCGGGTATTCATTACAGGAGTGTATTTGCATTTGAAAAATACGCGGCAACCTGGTTTCACTAGCGCGAGCGACATCCTCTCAGCGTTATTACACGATTTTCGGTGTATTCCGCGTTTAAATAAAGTCGTGGTACTCAAAGAAAAAAATAATATGGAGCATTTATTTAAAAAAAAAAAAAAAAAAAAAAAAAAATAAAATCAAGTTCAGTGAATCTTCGCCAAACCTCGGCGCTCGATAAATTAGCATTATATTCCCTACATAATTCGCGGGTCGAAAGAGTACAAGAAAAAAAAAAAAAAAAAAAAAACCAACAAGTTTGGTGAATCTTCGCCAAACCTCAGCGCTCTATAAATTAGCATTATATTCCCCACATAATTCGCGGGTCGAAGAAGTACAGAAGAAGAAAAAAAAAATGGTGTGTCTCGAGTGAACAATTTGTCCTTCGCGCTCTCCGTTAAGCCCCGTGCGTTAAATCTCGATAACAGGTGCGGGTCATATTATTCGCATCGTAAAGCGCGTTATCACTCGCCACGTAAGGCGGCTGCTGCTGCTGCCGGGTGGCCGGCCGGCGGCGACGACTTCGTCGTCATCGACATGTGCGGTGCGCGCCTGCGGATACGCAGCGAGTCCGACGAAGGCAAAAGTGGAAGAAGCGGCACGCGCGCCCGCTGAGCAGGCGAAGGCATTCGAGAACGTCGACGAAGAAGGGAATGAGAATGTGCGACACGTATCCGAAGAAACGCGGCCTCCTGTTACGCATGTCGAACGTGATATTTTATTACATCCCTCCCTTTCTTCTCTCCCTCTCTACCCCCCCTCCCTCCCCTCCCATTGCTCCCCCTCTCCCCTGCGGCTAATCATTCGCGGGATCGATGCTCGAGCTCCCAGAAGCTATAAATTATATTCTCCTCCCCTCACGCATAATCCCGGCCGGTCTCGCGGCTGTCTGGCCGACTCGGATATAGCTTTACACCGTCGTCGTCGCCGTCGTCGTCTCGAAGGAGGAGGAGACGAATTCTAACACTTTCTTGCGTAGCCGTTTCCATCGCCTCCGTCTCGCTCGAGGCTTTTTTTTCTTTTTTCGCGCGCGCTGCTACTACCTCCGATCTCACGTGCTCGCGGCCGAAGCACGCGAGCCGAGCGAAGCAGAAAAACGAATTCTCGGGATACGTGATGGAATTATGCAGAGGGTGCATTTACGCGCGTTGGGCTGTCTGTATCGCGACCGGGTTTCTTCCGGTAACGGGGCCGAGTCGAGCTATAAGTGTAATATGCGGGTCAGTCGGCGCTTTGGGTAATTTATAGTTGTTTTTGTTGCTATTATTTTTTCTACTTTTTTAGGCCGATTGATTGTCTGGTTTGAAGAATTTGTTATACACTGAGACAAATTAGTGGTTGCGATTACTAATCATTGGTTCGATCTACGAAAATATTGGTTACAATTACTGACCAACGATTGGTAATCACAACTATTAATTTTTTTCATTAATTTAATTTTTATTTTATTATATTTTTTTTTTATTTTTTATTTTTCTATTTTTTTTTTAATTTTTTTGTAGACGCCTGCAATTATTGTTACGACGACGATGGTAATAATAACAAAGTAAAAAAAAAATCCTAATTATAAATATACGCATTGTAGAAAAAATGACGCCAGGACAGAAACTTTTCCGTAAAAAAGAGAGAGGACGAAGACACAAACCAAAAATCGCGCAGTTACCAAATCCGCGAATTCGTAGCCGACTATTTCGCTCCTCGAACGCGTTTTCCATTCTCAAGGACAAAAGAAGAATCCGGGAAACCCCGGATGCCAATTCAGCGTCGCCTTCTCGATTCCCGGACTGCCATTGGACGCGAATCGCGAAATTTACCGGTCACCCGCGCTAAAAGATACTCTCTCGGCACAATTTCCACACAGAGCCACATAGACACACAACACACACACATAACACACACACACACACACACACAACACACACACATAACACACACAAGCGGTATCATTTCTCCTCGAATCCGGAACGAAGAGAGTCGAGGCTAAGAGCTGCGCTGAGATGATGAAAAATCCCGAAATTTTGGTCCTGCGACACACATTTACCCATATACACACACACACACACATATATATAATACGGCGAAGTTGCAGGGTGCAGTGTATATGCGCGAGAGCTTTTCGCTCGTGCGCTATTCCTAGTCCCGCAGGGTTTTTCGTTATCGACATTTTCATGGAAGAACAGTGTGCGTGCGGTTACGTGCGTGGGTTGCCTCGCTCTCTCTTTCTCTCTCTCTGTGTCTCTCTCACTCTCTCACTCTCTCTGTCTCACTCTCTCACTTCCCCTTCCACCGTCGCCCGTTCCACACCGCACTCTGTGCGCCTCGCTCGGTCGTTCTCGTTCGTTTTCGTCCTCTCTCGCTCGCTCTCGCGCCATTTTCTCTCTCTCCTCTCTCTCTCCTCTCTCGCGCTCAGCTCGCAGCTCGCGCTCCGTTGGTTTGCCAACGTCCGTGTGTTCCTCCCGTTCGCGTTCCCCGTGTGTCAGCCCCGGCCCCCGAGTGTTAGCTCTCCGTCTCTCTCTCACTCTCTCTCGGCCGGAGAGCCTCTCTCGCACACACGCAGACATTCGTAACACTCGCACTGACACACACACGGATACTGTGTGTGTATATAGATAGAGAGACATATACACAGGCCGTGCGTCGGGCTCGCTGTGTACGTTGAGTTTTCTGGAGGTTTCCCCTAGCAACGAACGAGCCAGGGCCCGAGCTACGGTGGCTTAGGGGTGGCTGCGAGTGCCGCTCGTCGTCCAAAAACTACACCGGCCGACGACGACGACGACGACGACGATTCAGAGGAGTCCCGGCGGCGAAACAAAAGCTGCGGAAAACGCGCGAGACGTATGGGAAGAAATAAAAAAAAAACGAGTAGCGAGGTCGCTAGAGTGGGGGAAACGATGGCGTCCACGGCCGCCGAGAGATGGCGCCACTGGAGAGGTCCCAATCTGCAGAAAACGCTCGAAACAAACATTGTAGAAAATTTAAAAAATCAAGCCAGAATCCGTCAGGCTCAACCACTTTGACTCGACGAGAACCGTCTGTCCACCGATTTTCAACCCGCTCCCATTCTTATCTAAGAAACCACCAAGACAACAGGGAAACCGTACAATTCCATCGCGACCTTCAAGTAACGATAATGTCGCTCATTCGCAATTACCAAAAAAACGAATTAACCTACGTCGCTGACCTCAGAGAAGAGAAAAAATACTAAGTCAGTATTCTCGCCAGTCGAGCGTCGAACATAACCAAGAAACCCGAATACGCGAGGTGAACAAAAAAACAGCGAAAGTTTTCGAAGGGCATTAGCTCTCTCTCTCTTTTTCTCTTTCTCTCTTTCTCTAACCATTCGCCCGGGAAGTTTGCACGGCGAGCTAGAAACTTTTTGTTTGAACCAGTGCCGCGCGCGAAGTTGGCTCGAATCTTTCGCTACCCGGCCGCCCGCGAGCCCCGCTGTCGTCCGCCCTCCCCCCTCCTCCCTCTCTCACTCCCCTCTCTCCTCTCCCGCTCTCACTCCGGCTCTCCGCGCGTCCCGCGTCCCGATCGTCCGCCCTAGTCGTTTCCAGCAAGTACTTCTATGTACCAACCATCTCCTACACGCTACCCTCATATACCTCGTGTATTTTACTCGTCGGGGCACATGGCTCTCGCTCCATGTACATCGCCCGGACGCTTATATACTTATATACCCCATATATATGCGCGCACAAAATACATGCTTATATACGCCACATGTATACAGAGTGATTCAGAATGTTTTTGCCAGCCGTTGAAGAATGATAGTTTAGCACCTCGGGAACGAAATTATTTAGCCGTTTTTTGTAATTTGCAATATTTATTTATTTACTGAAAATTTGAAAAAAATAGACCAATGGGAATAAATAAATAAATAAATAAACCAGTAGACCAATAGGAACATAAATAAACGAATATTTAAAAAATACTATAAATACTATAAATAAATAGTATTTTTTTAATATTTATTCGTTTATTTGTCCCCCATTGGTTAATTTTTTTCTAATGCTTGTAAATAAATAAATATTGCGAATTACGAAAAACGGCTAAGTAACTTTTGTTCCCGAGATTGTCAACTATTTTTCCTCAACGCCTGACAAAAACATTCTGAATCACCCTGTATATGCATATACATGTATATACAACTATAGGCGGTCTCACTCGCTCTCACTGCACTACAGGACACGTACATTTATACATTTATACGCGTATATATGTATGGAATATATGAGCTTACATAGTGCGCGGGCATAATATGGGGGGAGGTGGGAGGAGGGGGGAGGGGGAGGCGGGTGGTACGCGACTGTGCTACATGGACATAAGGTATACATATAATACGGATATATAGCCGCGGCGAGAAAGACAGGTACAGGGGAGTGGGGAGTGGGGGGAGGGAGAGGGAGGGAGAGAGCTCACGCAAAAAGTACATGAGCCCAGGTATACTGTGCGCCTCGCTACAAAATCATCCCGGGTTAGGTATTTTCGAATTAGTGGGCTTTTCCAAGCTCCGCTCGTGTGTGTCTCTCTCCCTCTCTCCTCTCTCTCTTTGTGTCTATCTCTTTGCTTCTCCGTCTCTCTCTCTTCCCGCACGACTCGACTCTCTCACTCGTACCAACGGCGCTAAAATAAAACGCCCCGCAAGAGCCCGGAGATATATATCCGCGTATAATGAGTGACCGAGTGGAGTAGATTATGAGCATTGGTATTCGGCGACTAAGAGTAAAACGCTCGTTCTCTCGACGAGTAACGAGTGACTCGCGAAGTCCGCTATTCGCGAAGTCCGCACGTAGAAGACCGAGTTATGGTATGAATAAATTCGGGTCTCGCTCGGTCGAGCATCTCCGCCGTCGTCGTCGTCGTCGTCGTCGTCGTTGCCGAGCACGGCGGAATAAATTCGTCCCTCTTCGCGAACGCGTGCACCTTCTGCGTTGGAATTCGTCGTTGCGAGCGAGAGAGCAGTATAGTCGAGCGAACTACGAGACTCTTACACCTTGTGGGCTAAGTGTCGCTCGGTTCTCTTATTCGAGGCGACTGGATCGACTGAATTAGTGTAGAATCGTTGTTCGCCAAAATTTTCGCGGGAAACTTTTTTTTATTTATTTTTTTTTTTATTAGATACTAAGCGGTTGGTTTCTGTGACAAAATATCTGTCTTTGCGAGAAGAGAAAGTTTTTTTTTTACACTCAGTTGGGGGCCACTCGAGCGCCGGAAAAAAAATGCACACCGAGGTATGAATAAATTCGGGCCGCTCGCTCGCTCGAGCGGCGGAATAAATTTGTTTTTCCTCCCTGCGAGAGAGTAAGATCCCACCACGCCGCGAAATTTCTCACCGCGGTTAACTTCGGCGCGCACGAGCTGTTGCTTCGCGCGCGCCGAATGCCCGCGCGATTTTCAAACGAGTCCTGTGCGATTTTTCGAGCTCGACGATTTTGCTCCTCGGATTATCGATTTTTCGGGCAAACAACGATACTTTTTCGGAATCTGTACGAAATGGAATTTTTTTTTGGGTGGAGGACAAAATAGTGAAGACCAAAATCGCGAATGGCTAAGATAACGAATTAAAAAATAATGAGTGTCCGAATCTAGAATGGTCATTGTTACGGAATTCGCTATTTTTGGTTCTGACCAAAAACGCAAGATCACCTTTTGATCCGCAGAGGTCACAAATCCGTTGATCTGCGGCCGCCGGAATTTCTTATGGCTATTTCGTTGCTGCTCCGCGTGTAAAACGTCGCAGTGCGATTTCCATAAACGCGCGTGTTGTGCACGGATAAAAGGCGGCGACGTCGGCCGTCGAACCACAACACGACGAGCGCGTGTGTAATCAACGCGAGCGCGCGCGCGCGCTATCGAATAACCCCCCGGCGGGTATCGGATGTCGAAGCTTTTAAGGCTTGATCGTGCGTAAATCAATCTCGTGCACGCGCTCGCCCCGTCCGCCCGGTCGCCTCTTGCCCCCGCGCGCGCGCGCGCTCGCTGCTCGGAGCGCGTACACACGGCGCGCGCGAGGTGCACGCCTATTATTGCTCGTTGGCGTCGCCGGCGGGTCAAAGAAAATCCAGCCGGGTTCGCGAGCGGCGTTGACGAGCCGCGCGACGAGCGTCCGCGGCAGTGTTTTCCCGGAAAAGTCGCTGCTCGTTCGACGAAGCGAACCGCGGACAAGGCGATCGCGATCAGGAGACGCAGTAGCGTTTTGACGCCAAGTATAAAAAAAATAAAAAATAAAAATATAGGCTGAAGGACCTCAGTCGATGGTCCTTTGGCAATACCACTATTTATACTACCTAACCAACCACTTTACAAAAAAAAAAAAAATGTACATATATTGCCAATAAATGCAATTACTACTACTACTACTAAAAAAAAATAAAAAAGAAATACCGAGAAATGTCCACGCGATCCAGTTTAGTCGACGTTGACCGAATTATTTGTCGTACGACGCAAAATTTGTCGAAAATTTGTCGAAAAGTTCACCTTGTCCGACTGTCTGAATTACTAGTATTATTAATATTATTATTTAGAAATTATTTCGTCACCTGAAGTTGCTCGACCAGTCCGCCGGTAGGGACGTCGATTTTCCTGCTGCCCGTCATGAACGATCCTTGACTCGTTGCTCCTGGTCCCCGCGGTATCTAAAAAAAAAAGGAAGATTTTTCTCTTGTTAATTCTTTATTTCGTTTTGTCTTTTTCCAGGTCCTACCCGTCCCCGGTTCACAACGGAGTACACAATGGCTCGTCGATGAACTGTTCCTCGCAGAGTGAGTATTAAAAATAACAATAATAATAAAGTGGGAGAAATAGATGGCGATTTTTTTGCAGTGAGGATATTTTATTTAAAAATATTTGGAAATTAGATACAAATTCCACTAACGTAATTCTTCTTAAAAATTTAGACGCAACGAAGTTGCCATTTGCTACAATCTATTTTTTTTTTTTTTTTTTTTTTTCAATGTGGGTAAAAATGATCAAATGAAAGTTGGGAAAATTCGTCGCCGGTAGAATCGCATTTGTAACGCGCGAAATTTTAATGCGTCCCGATTACCGTTCGCTCCAGGTGTGATGGTGAAACAAGAGGCGAGGGACGACGGCTACGAGACGAGTCCGGACCCAGAGATGCGAAGCAACGGCGGTGACAGCAGCCAGCAGTACCACACGCCGCTGACGCCGCACACGCCGCACACGCCTCACACGCCGCACACGCCCCTCACGCCGATATCGGCGACGTCGCATCAACCCCAACAGCCGGGCTCCAATGCCGCAACGCTGGGACAGGTGAGCAGATTGCCGGCAGTCATTTGACAAAAATGCAAAAAATAAATCAAGTCCTGAGAAAGAATCTCTTTTATTAAAAAGTTCGTGAGCAACCATTGTTGTCGATTTATTGCGCATCTGATTGGTCGTTGGGAAACCGGCAGCAGTTTGATGTTTAATATCGCGAAATTTGGCAGTGGGTCAGAAAAAAAATCGTTTTTCGCGTTTTTCTCCTCGAATTTTCGGGTTTTCGGGAAAATGCTGGTCGTTTTTGGAATCAGCGGAAAATTTCCCATCGGATAGGGTTTTTAAACTTGGCGAAATCGAAAATTTTTTTTTTCGCAAAAAACGCAAATTTTTGAAGGGGTACCCCTTCTAAAAATTTGCGATTTTTGAGGGTCTACTTTAAAAAACGGCAAAAAATCGAAAAATCGAGATATCGCGTTCCGCCTGGCAAAATTCTCTTCGTTGAAGAGTTTTCTTTCGAATGCAAAAAGAAAATCCCGATAATATTGATCCAAAGAAAAATTACACCGGTTTTAGTAAAGTGCCAAAATTGGGAAAAAGTGAAAAATCGTTTTTCGCATTTTTCTCCTCGAAAATTTTATTTTTCGGAAAAATACCAGTCATATTTGGAATCAGCGGGAAATTTCCCATCGGATAGGGTCTTTAAACTTGGCGAAATCGAACAATTTTTTTTCGTCAAAAAAACGGCAAGGGGTACCCCTTCTAAAAATTTGCTATTTTCGAGGGTCTACTTTAAAAATCGGCAAAAAATTCAAAAATCGAGATATCGCGTCCCGCCTGGCGAAATTCTCTTCGTTGAAGAGTTGTCTTTCGAATGGAAAAAGAAAATCCAGATTCCATGCAGCCAAAAAAAAATTACATCGATTTTCGTGAAGGGTTAAAATTCGAAAAAAGCGAAAAATCATTTTTCGCATTTCTCTCCTCGAAATTTTTGTTTTTCGGGCAAATATCGGTCATATTTGGATTCAGCGGAAAATTTGCCATCGGATAGGGTTTTAAAACTTCGTTAAATCGAAAAAAAAAATTTTCGCCCAAAAAACCGGCAAGGGGTACCCCTTGCAAAAAATTTCGATTCATGGGGGTCAACTTTAAAAATCTGCAAAAAATGCAAGAATCGAGATATCGCATTCTGCCTTGCGGCATTCTCTTCCTTAAAGAGTTATCTTTCGACTCCAAAAAGAAAATCTAAATTCCATTCATCCAAATAAAAATTACATCGATTCTAGCGAAGCGTTAAAATTCGACAAAAAGTGAAGAACATTTTTCGCATTTTTCTCCTCGAAATTTTTATTTTTCGGGCAAAAACCGATCATATTTGGAATCAGCGGAAAATTTCCCATCGGATAGGGTTTTAAAACTTCGTTAAATCGAAATTTTTTTTTTTTTCGCCCAAAAAACCGGCAAGGTCGCGGTATTAATTTGTCGTTTGTCCGTTTTTGTCGCAGGTTTCGATAAAATGCGAGACACCGGTGGATCCGTACTCGTTCGTCGACGAGGAGATGTCGATGGGCGGCGGAATGAGAACGGCCAGCAGCCCTGGCGACAATCCCGAGAGCATGACGTGTCCGGGTGGCGCGCAATCGGGCCTGGGCACGCCGACGTCACCCTCGCCGGGACCCATGCCCGGTCAGCATCATCAGATGAATCTCGCGACGATGAACGGCGTGAATCCACTGCAACTGCCGCATCAGCCGAAGAAACGAGGCCGGAAGAAGAAATCCGAGATGATACTAACGCCCGAGGAGTGAGTGAACCAAAAGAAAATTGCCCAACTCGATTCCTCGCGCGACGACGACTGAATGAGACGAGTGGCCAATAATTAGCCTCCGAAAAAAATGCCACCGACAAAAAAAAATTAGCTGCGATCACCGATCATTGGTTGAACCTACCAAAATATTAGCTGCAGGTGCTAAAATATTGGTAGCTCTTATCAACGATTTAAATCGATGACCATCGATTGGTAATCGTAATTACTAATTTTTCTCATTGTCGACTAATTAATTTTTCTCAGTGTTCTCCTCCTCCTCGATTCATCCTGCGGACATAATTAAGGAGGTCCAGTCATATAGAGTCCATTTCGCATAAATTCGAGAAAAACGAGTAATAATTGCAACCACTTCTTGATGGTATAAAACTCTAAAAAAATGCAAGCACATTAAAGGTATTTAAAAGATTAATTTTGCATAATAATAATTGCAAAATGTTATTAGCAAATTGATGAAAAAAAAATTGTTCAACAAATTTCTCATTTTCCTCGAATTTATGCAAAATGAATACTATACGACTGGACCTCTTTAAACGTCCTGAATCGCGTTTCCGTCAACCATCTCAATTCTCTCGCAAATTTTGCCGCGCAATTTTGGAAATACCTCAGTCGAACGGAGCGCTCGACATACGTCTCAACCGTCAGCCGCGTTGCTCACTTTTGCTCGTGTGTCTACAGCGCGGTGATTCGGTTTTAAAAAATTCAACTGTCGGAACACTCGACGCGCGGTATTCGCGGTTCACACGGCTGAGAAGGAGGAGGAGGAGGAGGAGGAGGAGTGCGGTCGGTCGGTCGTTCGGTCGCTCGCTATTTTTGCTCGGAATTTAAATCACCGCTTTTGCCCTCCCGTCACCCGCCGAGGCAAATGTACTCGGCGGCGGCGGCGGCGACGTCGACGTGAGGAAGAAGCGGCCGCTTCATTTTTCCGGGTGAACCGATGTTCGCGGAGAAATACGATTTATCCGTGGAAAAATCGTGTACATCGAAAATTCAATATTACACACGGCCCTCATTTTTCCCGAAATTCATTTTTGGCTAAATTGACCTTTTTGTCGACAGGGCCGAGCTCGCCGAGGCGAAGAAACGCGCCAAGACGTACAAGGAGCGGAAGAAGCACGACAGGTTCGATGGGATGCCCGAGGAGGAAGTCAGCAAGCGGGTGCTGCCCGATCATCTGACCAGCAACCTCGACATCATCATAGTGAGTCCAAGTCAACGAGCGATTGAATCTTCGCTTCCTATTCGCGTTAGCGTTTAATGTATTTAGCCGCAGACGCATTACAGTTATTCCACCAATTTACGTTTCTCATCCGCTTAAGGATTAAATCAATTTACTATCAACTGAAAATCGAATGGACCAATGAATTAAAAAAAAGATCTCTCCTCAGGTCCAACCGCAAAAACATTTTCTTACTGTTTTACTCGCCAGGAGGGAATTAATTTCAATTGTACTCTAAAGCAAAATTAATGCAGACAAAATTTATTCGTACACTGAGAAAATTCAGTAGTCGCGATTACCAATAATTGGTTCGACCTACCAAAATATTGGATGCAGGTACTAAAATATTGGTTGCTCTGACCGATTGGTAATCACAACTATTAATTTTTTTCAGTGATACCCTCCCAGCAAAATTTATGAAGATGCGAAAAAAATTGGTGCAACATCCGTTTTTTTTTCTCCACGCATAATACACTCTCGCTTCGAATTGTGCGTTGAACTTGTCAGTGGAGTCGGACGCGCGGCGGCGGCGGCGGCTGCGGCGGAGCGGACGATAAAGGCCGCGCGGACGCGCTTCGCGCTCTGCACTCCGATAATTGCTCACGTGCGCGCTTCGAGCTCTCTATATATCCCTCTCCTCTCACTCTCACTCTCCCAGGTTCCGACTGCGGAGCAGCGGCTCTGCCGGTTCATTGCGCGGCACGCGACGATCCGCGGAAATTCGGTTATTTCGTCGACGCGTTGTAATCGCGGTCAAATCGACGTTAACCCCGGGCTGCGTGGCCCGGCACGCACAGTTGCACAGATACCCCTCGACCGATAGATTCACACGCATTTGCCTCGGCCGAGAGGATCGACGCGACAGAGAGACGGACAGAGGACGAACAGAGACGGACAGAGACGAAAACAGAGACGAGAACAGAGACACGAAACGTTTTACGCAGCGAGCAGCGAATCGTCCGCCTTTCGCTACGATTATTATTTCGCGCGCTCTTCATATGCATTTTCGCATTGAAAATAACCGAACGCAAAACGCAACACCGTCGGCCTCTCGCAATTTCGCACGTTTTAACCCGGGAATTTAATTCTCCATCGAGCCGCCGAGGCTCGACGCTACAATTTCATTTTTTTATTTCGTTGCATCGCATTTTCGAAATTAAATCATCCAATCAGAGCCGTCTAATGAAAAACAATATTTTACAGCGACGCAAGCGCGGGGGGCGACGTTATTGGCGAGTAATCGAATTACGGACTCGGCTACTTTTTTTTATTTATTTATTTATACTCGTATTCCGTTTCCGTTCGAAGCGGAATTAAAATGTTGTGAATAATCGAGGATACCGGAATGAACATATTTTTTTCGTCTCTTCGACGAACCGATGCATCGAATTTAAACAGACGCTATGTTACACAGACGTGATGATGATTTTGCGCTGCATATTTTTTCTAGAATATTTATTTTTAGGAAAAATAAAGTAGGCATTATAATCAGCCTCTGAGAGCTAAATTCCTGGTATCAAATTTATGTATTAAAAAAAAACGTCTGAATTGTCGCTCCGTTCGCGTTGCGTTAGTTGGCAGCGTCGGTGAAGAACGACGCCGTGGCTCGCGCGGCGAAGACTCGCGGTTATCCTTGGACTCTGGCATGATTAGTTACCTAATCTCCAAAGTAAAGAGGGACGCGATAACGCTCCGCGCGCGCTCGCGCTCGCATCGCTTCTCGTCTCGGTTGCGCAACAGGTACACAAGTCGCGTTATGAGCGCCGAGCGAAGAGAAAGAGAGAGAGAGTGAGAGTGAGCAGCCCTGGACTGGCCGACGACTGCGGTTGTGGTACACGACGACGACGACGACGACGACGACGTCGACGACTGCTCCTCGCAGTCGTCGTCGTCGTCCGGGACAGTCGAAGCCTACACATTCGAGACGGTTGCATAATCGCCTGGCGATCCGGCCTCGACTCTGGAGAGCGTTGCACAGGATGCACAGATGTCGGTACACCGTCTCTACACGAGATTTCCGAGCCCGATGCTCATAGCCGCGGTTGTAATGCGAATCCGGACGAACGCGCGCAGCAGCAGCGGCAAACCGAGGCCGAAACTTGGAAACTGCAGCCAGCGATTTTCTCTCCGTCCTCTTCCTGCTGCTTTGGCCGCTTCGCCTCCTCCTCCTCCTTCTCCTCGTTCCTCCTGGTTCAGCCGCTTCGCCTCCTCTCGCCTCCTCCGTCCGCTTCCTAGCGTTGGTCTACTCCCCAAACTCTTTGGATCTTCCAATAACCGAATGGCGCAAACTTCGTGGCCTCCCACCGCCACCGCTGCTGCTGCTGCTGCTTCTGCTGCATCTTGAGTCGCCTACGGGCACGTAGTACTACGGGAATTCGATTGATGCCGCAGAGATTGCTCGTTAAGTTGTCCGACTCTCCCAGAACGCAGACCGAAGGATCCGCACCTGGCAATGAGAATACACATGAATTATTAAATGCGTGAAACAATGTAAGATAAAAAAGTAGCTAATGGGGAAAGTGATTTATGGCACTGATTATATACCTGCTGGTTGACGTCGTCGACGAAGTTACAGGCGAAGGAAACCGTCGACTCTGGTAGCTGATGATACACAGCGCCTTGTGAAATGACAAATATGCGAGGAAGCAAAAGCGAATAGCTGATTGGACGCTCAATTGTGGCATCGCCGAAAAAATATCAATTAATATAAATTAATAGATGAATGAAATAGGAGTAAAAAATTGTGGCTTCGACGAGAAAATATAAATTAATATAAATAAATAGATCAAAGAAATAGGAGTGAATTGTGAACTAACTCAACTGTGTCTCATTTCAGATTGGCATCAATCCCGGACTCTTCGCCGCTTACAAAGGACATCACTACGCCGGACCTGGAAATCACTTCTGTAAGTGTGTCAGATTTTGCCCTCTTGTAAATTTCATCACCAATCGCCTCCCTCACTCCTCCAAAACCCTCTCAGCCTCCTTTCCTTGTCTCTCCCATTTGGACCCAAATTTCCTGCACTTTCAAAACCACAAAATAAAAATAAAAAATATAGGGAAACCAAACGAAAACGTTCGTCCAGCGATAAGCGGAGCACGCAGCGAGCGCGATGCGTACGTCCGGGCTCGCTCGGTTCTTCGATAAACAATTTTGCGACCCGGTCGAGCAAAGCCCCAGCCGCCGCTCGCCGCTGCCGCCGCTCGCCCATTCGATACAGCCCGATGGGTGTACGGCGAAGCCGCGCGTCGAGAGAGAGTTTGCCCGCTCGTTCGTTCGTTCGTTCGTCGGCTCGTTCGTTCGCCCTCAAGCCCAGCGCTCAGGTTTTCCTCTCCCTCTCTCTCTCTCCTCTCTCCTCGTCCCTCTTCCTCCCAGCTTGTCGTGTCCCATTATGCACGCACACGCGTGCGTGAGTTTTGCACGCGTTGCAGGAGCCTCGGTGGCCAACTGGGTGGGTGGTTTTCATACGTTCGCTCGCGCTCTCTTTTCCCTCCCCCTCCCTCCCTCCCCCTCCCGTCCACCCATTTCGTCCCTCTCGCTCGCTCCTTCGGCCGGCTCTCCGCGCCGTTAGGGCACGAACGAGAGGGCTCGATTTTCCAGGGTTTTCCCGGGGGTTGCGGTAGTTCCGGAGGATAGAGAGAGCGGCAAGGGAAAACAGGGTTGGCAGAAAAGGGGTCGGCCCGGCGGACCAGCAGCAGCAGCGGCAGCAGCAGCAGCAGCAGCAGCGGCAGCAGCGGCAGTAGCAGCAGCAGCAGCAGCAGCAGCGGCAGCAGCAGCGGCAGCAGCAGCAGCGTCCCTGTGCTGTTGGCAAAGGGTGGAAAAGGGTGGCGGGGGTGAGCAATCCCAGAGTGAGATATATATGTACATATAATACATATATACGTGTATATAAAATATATATATAGAGAGAAAGAGAGGAAAGAGAGGGCGAGAGCGAAAACCCGAGGGGGAGGGTTGAGGGAGGGCAACGTGCTGCGCGGGACCCATGGGAGGGGCTGAACGCGATGGGAGAAACTATAATGAGCGACGCGAGAGTTGGGGAGGGATGAGGGTAGGGGAGGGAGGGAGGGAGGAGGTTGGAGGGCTGCTAGGCTAGAGAGGTGAAAAGCGAGGGGAGGGGGAGGGGGGAGCGGTGGTAGCGGTAGTGGTGGCTGCTGGATAAAAAGGGAGAACGGGAGGAGGAGGGGGAGGTGGCTGCGCGCGGCAGCCCCTGGTCGAAGGGAGGAGGAGGAGGAGGGAGGGGGAGGACACACGGGGAGCGCAGGGGGGAGGGTAAAAATGTTGGAAGCTGAGGTGTGCGGATGGACCGGTACTGATGGTGCTACACTCGCTGGATGCTGAGGAACGAGGGGCGAGGATGAGGGGAAGGATGGAGGAGGAGGAGGAGGAGGTGGAGGAGGAGGAGGGGAGTGCGGGCGCGAGGGAGTTGGGAACTGCCGGTGCGGTGCGACGAAGCATAGGCATATATATATCTATGTATGTGTGTGTATATAGTTATATACATTACCGTGTGGCGGTATATGGACGTGTATATAGGCAAACTGTGGACTGTGGAAAATGTGTGTACGTGCAGAAGCAGCTGGAGGACATACTTATGTATATGATGTAGTGTGAGTGTACATGTGTTTTTTTTTTTTAAGGAACAATGTATAGACAGGCTGCGTTGTGTGGGGCAAAGCTCAGTATATATAAACACATACGTACATATATATGTATTTATATTACATATATTGTATATGAGGGTATACAATATATGATATATAATACTGGAGACTGTAGAGAATTGTATGTGCAGAAGCTACAGGACATGTATAGTGTATATATATTGTGTGGGTGGAGGGGGGGGGGGGGGCTCTATTATGTGCATATACACATTTTGTGAAAGGTAGAAAAATGTATGAACAGTCCGGGGGCAGCGTTGGACCCCAGCTCGAGGGATCGAGCGAAATCACCGGAGAGGATGGATCGCAAACGGGTTATCGTTGGAATATACAACAACAAAAACCGTCGGGGATGAGGCCACCGGTGAATGGGGGAGGCGAGGAGAGGGAGGATGAGCTATCGGAACTCGAAAAATATGGAAGGAGAGTGAGAGGCAGAAGGCGGGAGAGAGGAGGTGGACGCGCGATGAGTGCGCGAAACGAGCGTCAAATTGCATGAAAAATCGAGTATTTCGGCAATACCGCAAAGTTCACCAAAGTAGCGCTGTAAATTGAAGCGGCGACGGGGCTGCGGTTATAACTGTTACACGGTGGACGGCTCGAAATATCGATTACCGATCGAATCTCCCTCCTCCTCCTCCTCCTCCTCCCTCCCTTCCTCCCTCTCGTTCCGCTCTCCACGGTTTCATTATTATTTTTGCTTCTCTCTTCCCCTCTTTTTGCGGCCAGCTTTCGTTTTTTTGGTTCTCCTACTCTTTTTTTTTTTTAAGGGATCGTCACAGTGTCACCCTCCGAAAAATCAATGATTTTTGCGAATTTTTTTTGTTAAGTTGTAATGAACTTATTGGTCTGGTTTTTTTTTTTAATAAATAAGTACATTCTTGAAGAATACAAAATGATTTTTGTATTCTTCAAGAATGTACTTAAAAAAAAAAAATCGATTTTTTTTTATTTCACACTGTGACGATCCCTTAATGAACACTCCACACCCGGTGACGGTATTGTGACGTATCACCCGGGTGCAAAGGTCGTTGCACCGCGCGGCACGTAAATAAGAGGCGATTCTCTCACTCGTTCGCTCTCACTCTCTCTCTTTCTCTTTGCCTGTCTAGATATATCTTTCTCTCTCTCAGCCGATGAGCATTGCACACATAGCGAACGGGGGCCAAGCGACGGCCACTGTATAGACGCCGCTTTTCCGATAGATAGAGTACTTCATCAGCTGCTCGAAGCTATAGACCGTGGATTACTCTCCCGGCGAACTTCGTCAACCTGTGGAACATGCCACGCTATATCCCCGGCCCCGCTCTCTCGCTCGCTCGTCCGCCCGTCCGCGCGTTTCGCCCGCGCCGTTCGCTCTCGCGCGCCGCTCTTCATGAAATTACCGCCGCGCACCACCGACGGCCCGCGACTACCTCCCCCCTTCCTCCTGTATATCTCTCCGTCGGGCAAATTCGAACTGGCCTCTCGCCAAGAAAATTCCTGCCGATGTGTCGCGTCCGGGAAAGGGTCGACGGACATCTTCGGTTCTTCGGTTCCTTCGCGATGGACTTCTCCTCGATATCGGGATCCGGTGTTCAGGATGAGACGTTTCGGTGGTGAGGACTTCAGAGTTCCTGGATCTTGCGATGATGTCTGGAAAAATGTGATTTAAGAATTAATCAAAGGTCTGTGAAATTTTCAAGGAGCCGATTTGACTCTGGGGTTTTTGGGGTTGGACTGAACTGACCTGTTACTCAATAACAAATCACCATTGGTGTTCGAGATCTTGAGTTCTGCAGTTGAAAAAAAATTCACAAGACCAAGATTTTTTTTTGCTGCGAGGCATCGAAAAATTAGGATGAAACGTCTCATCCTAATTTTTCGATGACCTGCAGCAAAAAAAATCTTGGTGAGAAGTTCAGAGTTCCTGGATCTTGTTACGATGATGTCTGGAAAAATGTGATTTAAGAATTAGTCAACGGTCTGTGAAATTTTCAAGGAGTCGACTTGACTCTGCGGTTTTTGGGGTTGTACTGAACTCACCTGATACTCAATAACAAATCACGATTGCTGTTCGAGATCTTCAGTTCTGCGGTTAAAAAAACATTCACAAGACCAAGATTTTTTTTTTGCTGCGGGTCATCGAAAAATTGGAATTACCAGTCCCACGCAACGGTCGGCCGTGTGCGTCGAATCAATTAACCGCCGAGCGATGATTTCTCGATAACCAATTACCGGTAAAAATAAATGCAGCGGATGCGCAGAAAAAAATATGTTTCAATTTGGCTCTCAATTAAAAGCGACAAAGGCTTGAGAGAAAAAAAACATTGACCTCGGACTCTCACATTTTTTTCTATACGTTTTCAAACATTAACCACGTTTCACCCCAAACCGTAGGATCTGTTCTTTTTTTATAATGAAAACCGATGACAACCAAACGGTTGTCATTCTCTTCAGCCTTCGCCCACGCCGCGGGTATTAATTGAATTTCCGACAAATTTTTCGTGACGCAAAAAATTCATCTGGCTTCAAAGAAATGAAACAAAAATGTGGAATTTTTGTTTCAAAGAATTGAAACAAAAATTCCTCTCGAAGCATCCAAAAGGTCACAAAGGCATTTTTTTACTCCAAGACATTTCCCCCAATTTTTACAGTGCCTCTTTGGCACTTTTCGCGATGAACCAACGACAATCGAGTATTCGTCATTTCGTTCAGCGGTCCATCGAGTATTTTCCGAGAATTTCCCCGACGTCCTCGTTCGAAGTAACCGAAGGGCTTTCGTAGCAAAGGGCTGATTTTATGCAGCCAACACGACGCACGATCCTCGCCGAGTTGCCAAAGGGCTCGGCACTTCGATGGCCGACGTGGCAAAGGACGAGGCTCGCTGTGTGTGTATCTCCCCATCTGTGTGTGTGGAAAGGAGAGTATCCCTTCTACCCTTCGCGGGGTGGAGATCCTCTCGGTTCCCTTTCGCGCCGAGGTTCGTCGCGCGCGGTGCGGACGAAAGACGAGGCAAAAAGGGAACCGTGCTGCGCTGTGCTCGTTGGGCCGACGAGAGACGAGCGCAGGGAACACCCGAGCTGCTGGCCTTCCCTCTAGTGGCAGAGAGGGAAAGAGATGGAGAAAGAACGGTCGGACGAGAGTGGCGAAGGGAGTGCAGCAGCAGCACCATCACCATCACCAGCAGCAGCAGCCTCAGCAGCAGCTTCAGCTTCAGCAGCAGCAGCAGCAGCAGCAGCAGCAGCAGCAGAAGCAGCAGCAGCTTCAGCAGTGGCAGCAGCAGCAGCAGTGGCAGCAGCAGCTTCAGCAGTGGCAGCAGCTTCAGCAGAGGCAGCAGCAGAGGCAGCAGCAGAGGCAGCAGCAGTGGCAGCAGCAGAAGCAGAGGCAGCAGCAGCAGTAGCAGTAGAAGCAGAAGCAGCTGTAGAAGCAAAAGCAGAAGCAGCAGCAGAGGCAGCAGAAGCAGCAGCAGTGGCAGCAGCACCTCGTGCCTATCCGCTCGATAGCGGCTTACAGCCCATCCACGTTCGCTACCAACGCTAACCCTCCCCCCGCAACTCTCTCTCTCTCTCTTTCCCCGCTCGCCCACCAACCCATTCCATGTCATGTCCAGGCAGGGATACGTGACTGACCATCGCGGCGCATTCACTACTTATTCCGCTTCAGCAATTTTTTTTTTTCTCCCTTTCTTTTCATCATCTCTCCTCCCCATTCGCGACGTCTCGACACTTGGAAAATTATTCCAGAGAGCGAAAATTCGCGAAATAATTTTTTTGCGCGGTTTTGCAGCGGTTTTGCCTTCGACATTCGCGTACGGTGAAATATATATTCGCCTCTCGCGTTTGGGGAAAATGGCGCCCGGCGCCCGGTAATTATTTTTGCACCAATAGCATTGAGGAAGTATGGATGTTGAATTAATTTTTAATGCTCGCGTTACAAACTCTGTGTTTAATTGGAACTGAAGGCTCGCGTGGGTGTCCATGTAATTGAGCCTCTGCTGCTACTGCTGCTGCTGCTGCTAATGATATTCAATGGTATTCCCGCTCTCTGGATTCATTTCGCCGAGAAAAAAAGCTACCAATGCCTCGCGCAACCCTCGCTCTTCTCTCTCTGTCTCTCTCCGCGCAGTCCATTTTACGTCATGTTCAGGCGGATACGTTTGCCGACCGTTCCGGGGCTTTAACTACTTATTTCGCGTCAGTTGCATATTTTTCCCCTTTTGTTTTACTTGCATTTTTGCTTGAAAAAAAATTGTGACAAGATGAGTAAAACCCGCAGGATTCTTATAGCTCCAGAAAGTGAAGCTTCAATCATGGTTCTGTCCATCAAAAAAATTCTGTGCCTCATTGGTAATATCATTATCACTAAACACTGAAGAAACGAGAGTTACATTGTCTTAATGACTGAGTCGAAAATTCTGTTATGCGATAGGAAACGCGTAGCTTATTGCTCCAAAAAGTGAAGCTTCAATCACGGTTCTGTCCATCAAAAAAATTCTGTGCCCCATTGGTAATATCATTATTGCTAAACACCGAAGAAACAGAGTTACATTGTCTTAATGACTGAGTCTAAATTTATGTTATGCGATAACAAACGCTCATTGCACCACTGCATCGACTAATGATATCAAAACCGCAGGACCCTCGACGCGATTGGCACTCGAAATTTCGCATCCGGTTATCAGGGTACAAAACGCGTGTTTCCAATGATTCGCGAGCGAAGATGACACGCGGGAATTTCTCTACCCTCGCCGCAGATATTTACAGCCCACGAGGGGGGAGGAATGACTGAGCGAGCGAGAGAGAGAGAAACCCATGTGTGATCGTTTGTCGTTGGAAAGCAGAGGAGGCGTACATTACTATTTGCCAAAGCATCCGGTGCCTTTCAAGGTCGCGAAGCGTCTGGTCCGGAGTCTGCGAGAGCAACGGAGAAAGACAGAGACAGAGAGCAAGAGACTTGTGACGGTTTCGAGAGCCCTGAGGATTTATTATTGACTTTTTTTCCTTCTCCACCAACCGCACGAGGGGTTCGAACCCAGAGGACAGGGAAAAAGAGAAAGACTACCTGAAAAATTGCCGAGCCCCCCGGCTTGAAAAATATGGCTCTTCCCTAGTTTCACTTGACCTTCCCCAACAGATCGAAATTTTACAAGTACCATCGTCGTCGTCGTCGTTACTCCGGAGGGAGAATCCCTATCGGAAGTCTTTTTTTTCTTCTCGTTCTTCTGTTGTTTTTTTTTTTTCGCCCTCCGCTGCTTCGAAGAGGCAAAAGCGTATGAACGTGATGACTGGTTTTCCCTCGCACTCGCAGGGGAAGCCCCGTGAAAATTGATTTTCCAGGCGCGGTGGTCTCTGTCTCTCTGTCTCTCTTTCTCTGCTCTCTCTCTCTTGCTCGTGCTCGACGCTTTCTCTCTCTTTCTCGCCATCCCCGGTACGTAAACTCCCAGAGAACCGAGCCGAGCTGCTGCCGCTGCTGCTGCTGCTGCTGCTGCTGCCGTTGCTGCTGCTGCTGCTGCTGCTGCCGTTGCTGCTGCTGCTGCTGCTGCTCGCCACCCTCTCCGCCTCTCCACCGCTGCCAGTGCCGACGCTGCTGCTGCTGCTGCTGCTCCTCTGCCCTCCGTTGCTGCGTCTCTCCCTCTCTCGGTCCCTGTGTGTGCCCGCGGTCACAGGTTGGAGCATCGACCTGCGACCTGGCGGTTACCAACGGCACTAGTCCCTTTTTGCCCTACGTCCTTGCCGAGGAAAGTAGACGCAGCACGGGAAGCACCGACGACCCCCCGCCGACTGCGGCGTTGAATTTCCCTGCACGGAAAAATCTTTCGTTAATTATCTCCCCGCAGTGCGTTTTTGTGACCCGGTTCCGGGTCACAAAAACGGAAACACGCGATTTGAGGGCTTGAAAAAAAATGTTGGTATCAGGTGTTCGGGCTTTAAAAAAGGGGTGGCTTTTTTTTTTTTTTTTTTTTATGATGACTTGTGACCGTATGACAAGTGGAATAGAGGGGAAAAATAGGGCTGAAAAGGATAGGGATATTATGACTCGAGGGGATGAAGGGGATGAAGGGGTAAACGTGCCGCTACAGAAAACTTTTGTACCGACCCTTTTTTTTTTTTGGGAATAGGTTTAAATAAACAGAGGGAAAATAGGCAGCTGAATTATCGATGCGATGCAAACTGAATCGTTTGAGCCTGGAAATATTTAACGTATGTCAAAATGAGATAAACGTTGATACTCACGGGCCAATCGGGAGGGCGGGTGTGGCACTTCGCTCCGGAATGCGCGAAACGCGTTCGTTAAACGCCACAGAGACGCAGCAACACTGATAATATGTTTTCCATAATCGTTATTTCGTGTAGAATTTTCAGGTACGCTATATGAATGCATATTTGCAGAGAAAAAAAAATCATTTTAGTTTTCGGGCAAACAACGGTTCGGAATCAGTTGCAAAGTTTGCAGTTTAAAAAAAAACTGCAACCCTTTGAAAAAATGGCTTGCTATATCATAAACACACATACATATATATATATATACCTGCAGATCATCGCCGCTGTGTGCGGCGACTAAACGTTTACAAGGCCCCCGGCGCAAATCCGTGCGGCCGTCGCGGCGATAAAAATCGTTTCCCCGCGGGCAATAAAGTCGCAAGGTTAGGGTCGTCGCGGGGAGCCCGAGAGAGAAGAAAAAAGAAAAACTCGAGGAAAAAGAAAAACCGATTCTGGATGTTAAATTGTGCCAGGTTAGTGCTCTCTCGTCTCCCGAACCGAGTCGCGCGACCCTCGGACGGAGGTCGGGGGTTGAGTCAGCCACCTAACCGCTGCTGCAACGTCGTCGCGATCGCCCAAACTTCGATAAAGTTTGGGACGGCCTTCGGTTCCCTTATCTCGGGTTTTCGGTATCATAAGCCCGAAAGCAACTCGAGCTGCGTACCTCTCATTCTCCCCCTCCATTTCTACGCTCACGCAGAGTAAAAGGGAACGAGAAAAAAAAACGGAGAAAAAACATATGGGAATAATCTCTATACTCATTTGGCAATTTCGCAACATTCCGGAATTCTGCCGATTTTCCCATACTTGTAGATATATGCGAAAAAAAATGTATTGGATATATTTATAAAACATATTTTATATTTTATAGATAAAATATAAAATATTTTATATATTTATAAAATTGCCGACAAATTCCGGAATGTTTCTCAATTGCCACACAAGTATAGTGATTTTTCCTATATTTTTCTCTCCCTGGAGAGAGAAAAGGGGGGGGGGGGGAGGGGGTAGAAACAAAGAGGCAGGAAAGAGGAACGCGACGGCGAAAAGGGCGAATAACATCGATGGTTTTGCGAGAGAAAGAGACAGAGAGCAAAGAAGAGACGTCGTCTTTCGGCCGCTTAACTTTGTTCGCGAAAGTTGTGTGTGCCGTGTGCGCTGTTCTCGCCATCTCTCTCTCTCTCTCTCTCTCGACTCCGCCAAGGTCACCGACATCATATCCCAGTAGCAGCGGCGTCGGCGGCAACATAGCGCACGAAGATAGGCACCAACCACCGTCGCCGCCGCCGCCAACCGCCATCGACGATCCAAGCGCCCTGACGTTGGCCGCGCGCGCGTCCTGAAACGGGAAGAGAGCCTCTCCCAATAGTTTACTCCCTCCCCGTTCCCCTCGCAGCCGCCACCGCCGCCGGCACCTCCACCTCCTCCACCTCCTCCACCTCCTCCGCCGCCGGTGGCCGCAGTCGCGGACGACTTGCCGTAAAGTGATAAATTTCCCTGGTATATAACGTAACGTATACACAGAGAGAGCGAGAGAGAGAGAGAGACGCGCGTAGGATGTATATAGCACGTATACACAGAGCCGGTATCCTCCCTTGAAAGTTTTGCTCGAGTTTTCTCCTCACTTTTGCCCTCCCCGCGCGTTCACGACCCTCCCAACAATTTTACGGTTTCGAGTTGTTACAAACGTGCCAACCGTCGCGCGCGCTCTGTCTCTCTCTCTTTCTCTCTCTCGTTTGCTCTCTCTCTCTCGACCCCCGCGTCGTACTTTCGTTTAATCGGAGAATAAAAAAGCGGCACGAGGAGGAAGAGGGAAAACACGCCGCGAAAGAGGAAAAGTGGAAAGAGTGAAACGCGCGGGGGCCACGAGAAGAAAGTTTGCGCGAAGTTTCACCCACTGGCCCAGTATCGGAAACTTTCGCCATTTTGTTTTTTTTTCTCGCGCACTTCTTTTCTCCCCCTCCCCTCCCGCTCCACCCCTTTCCCTTACTTCTAACCTCCGCAGTCTACTTTTTACTCGATGTGCTGTGTCTCACGCATTATTTTTTTCCTGTTTTTCTGCCAACAGGGAAATGCCTCCATCTCAGCGGACTGACGCCCGAGCCGCTCACCGCCGACGACGACTACAAACTCCTGCGTCTCGGGATCGGCTTCACCAATATGGTCGCCCGGGCGACTAAGGGTAGCGCGGATCTCACGAGAAAGGAGATCAAGGAAGGTCAGTACAGATCACAAATCACTTGTCACTAAAATTTCGTTGTCGGTCACTGTACTCACCGATTTTCATCTCGAACAAAAAAAACGAAGTCGAACGCAATGGCCGTCGGATTCAACTGTCTCTCACTTTACTCACCGATTTGCATCTCGAACGAAAAAAACGAAGTCGAACGAAAAACAAAGTCGAACGCAATCGGCGTCGCATTCGACTGACACGCGCGTCGCGTAAACACTGACGAATTATTCGGCGCCTCTGTTTTATCGATCGAAGACGCGAAAAGTTGGAAAGAATCTCAGCAGAGTTATTAGAGCGAAAAAAACGAAGTCGAACGAAAAACAAAGTCGAACGCAATCGGCGTCGCATTCGACTGACACGCGCGTCGCGTAAACACAGTCAAATTATTCGGCGCCTCTGTTTTATCGATCGAAGACGCGAAAAGTTGGAAAGAATCTCAGCCGAGTTATTAGTGCGAAATCGTGGACGAAGTACTTACTTAACGATTTGGCCGAGTCCCGCTGCTCGGCCGCGTGACAACGAAGTTGCTGCTGCCTCCTCCTCCACCTCCTCCTCTCCCTCCACTCCTGCATCCACTCCCTCCTCCCGACCCGAGTGTTATTGTTCTCGGAAAGTTCGCGCGGCGCGACCCTGTTCGCGTGACCCTCACACCTAGGCCACTGCGGGGATAGTAGTTAGTTACCGCCGGCGAAGAGGAGTTTACTTTGCTTCAAGGGCCACCTCCTTCCCCTCCCCCCCCACGAAGAGCAGGAGCAACGCGCGCGGCGAACACTATCTCGGCAACTATTCCGAACTCCCGTCGACCGAGATCGGAAACTCGGAGGCACGCGCGCAAACACCACGATGATCGCCACGAGGTTTCAAACCCGGCGGCTTCCTCCTCCGACGAACACAAGACGCGCGCGCGATTCGAGCGTCTCGACGCTCTTCTGGACGGCGAAGAAGACGCGCGGAGCCTTTGTTCGTTGGACTTAGCAGACGACGTTTGTCCTACCGGCGAATCGCCGGGCGACGCGGCTTTGTTTGGATAATTATTTTCAACTGCTCGGTCGGTAACGACTTTTTTTGCGTTACCGACCGAGACGCTCTAATTTATCAAAAAGCGCAAAAGACGTGATTTGGATTTTCGTGGTAACTAATTTATTTTTTTTTACCGTTTGCAGGAAGTCATATATTACTGGAGAAATTGCGAAAGTACAAACCGAAAATAGCAGTTTTCAACGGGAAACTCATCTACGAGGTTTTCTCGGGCAAGAAGGAGTTTGGGTTCGGCAGACAACCGAGTCTCGTCGACGGTACCGACACGGTAAGATTACGATTATCGTAACACTTTTTTTTTTTTTTCCTCGTCTTAGGGTAGATGTACCATTAGTGGCCACTGTATCTATTGTGGCCATTTTTTATTATTTTATTCTTCAAATTATTTTTCCCCACAATTGCACGTTGATTTTTTTTTAATAAATTCATTTCAATTCACTGAATGACCTACCCGACGTTTATTTAATTCAATTAAATGTTTTGATTTATTCCTTTGAATGTGATGGCGACAATTGTTCCTAAGATGGCCAAAAATGGTACGTCTACCCTATTTCTAACGACAGATCAAATCGACAATGGATATAACACCCGCCTATCTCTTTTTCTTCCCCCGTATGTTCCAGTACATGTGGGTGATGCCGTCGAGCAGCGCGAGATGCGCGCAGCTGCCGCGCGCCGCCGACAAAGTTCCCTACTACGCGGCGCTGAAAAAATTCCGCGACTATCTAAACGGCACGATACCGCATCTCGACGAGTCGGACATCGTGTTCGCGGACTCGAAGCTCAAGAAGAAGGACCTCGAGGCGATAAAGGACGAGAAGGCGATGTTCGCGGACGATCTCGGCGCCGACGGCGACGGCACGATGACCGATCTGTCGGCGGTGACGATAAAACAGGAACCCGGACTCATTCCTGGGAAAAAGAAACGCGGACGACCGAAGAAGATCAAAAATCCGGAGGATCAACCGCCTCCGGAGGCGGACAAGGTCGACGCGAACGGAGAGGTCATCAAGAAGCGTCGGGGAAGACCGAAGAAAATTCACCAGCAGCAGAAGCAGCAGGAGCGCGAGGCGAGAGAGAGGGAACAGCAGCAGCAACAGCAGCAACAGCAGCAGCAGCAGCAACAGCAGCAACAGCAACAACAGCAGCAGCAGCATCAGCATCATCAGCAGCATCCGGACATGAATCACATGAACGACGGCTACGGAAACACCGGCGTTCCTCATTGCTTCTCACCGCCGCTGATGTCGCCACCGAAGCCGTTCGCTCACATGGCGCCGTACTCGCAGCCAATGGGCGACTCGAGTTTCTTCGGCCAGAGCATGAACGACAGCCCGTACAACATGAGCGCGAAGCACAGTCCCGTGCACATGCAGCACTACAGCCAAAGCCCGAAATCGATGTCGCTGTCGTTCACGCACTCGGATCTCTCGTCCGAGATAAATACCGCGATATCGTCGGAGAACAATCTCGAACCGTCGCCGCTGACGTCGCCGTCCGTCGAGCATCCGGATTTCGAGCCGCCGACCAGTATTTCACAGCAAAATCTCAACAACGAACATCGTCAGTACAATCCCGCCGGATCGGCCGATAATTCCGGGCATCACAGCAATCCGGGGACACCGGTGCACTCGGGTTACGCGAGTTACATGGGTTTCCACGATCAGCAGACGGAGTCGCATCAGCAGCGCCATCCGCATCAGTCGACGCCCACGGGACTCAGTCAACAGTCGGTGGACGATCATGCGCAGCAGCAACAGCAGCAGCAGCAGCAGCAACAGCAGCAGCAGCAGCAGCAGCATCATCCTCACCAGTCGCCGCACAATCATCCGCACACGCCGACGCAGCAGCACTCGTCGATGTCGCCGCACAGTCATCATCCGCACGAGCAGTACGGGATCAAGCGAAATTCCGGTCAGGACGTCGCGTCCAAAAGCATCAGCGGACTCGAGTCTCTCGTCGATCAGATACCGAGCATCGCCGACGGCGGCGGCAATCAGCGCCTTCAGCATCCGCATTCGGGAATTGCGGAGGACGCGCTGGGAGAAAAACTCGAGGCTCATCATCAGTCGTATCTGTCGGGTTTCGCGAGCGTTAGCATGGCGAATTATAGCCCTCCGCTTGGACCGGGAGGTGGACTTTATCCGGGATCGTTGCACTATTCGACGGCGGAGAATTATGGTTCGCTTTATGGAATGAACGGTCGTCATCACTCGTCGCAGCCGGATCCTCAGCAGCAGCAGCAGCAACAGCAGCAGCAGCAACAGCAGCAGCAACAGCAGCAGCAGCATCAACAGCAGCAACAGCAACAGCAGCAACACAGCAAATCCTACACGGTGGAGAATCTCGCGTCCAGCAATTACACACCGAGCATGAGTCACGCGCAATCGAGCAACGCGTACTCGAATGTGCTGCCCGGTCCGCACTATCCGGTGTCGATGGGCTCGACGAATGGTTACCTCTTCGGCGGCCTCGAGACGAGCCTGATGCAACGAACGTACGGCATGGGCGGCATCAGCGGCATGGGCGGCATGCATCATCCGTCGCTCGGTCACATGGCCAATCCGTATCCGTACAACGCGTCTTACTCGAGCTCGTTCGACGCTTATCCGACGCCGCCGACGGGGATACACGCGCCGAGCGCGAATTATCCTGGTTATCCGGGCGCCGGAGGTCCTGGGGCCGGAAACTCGACGCCACCTTCTTATCTGCAGTCGCATCACAGACCATCCGTCGACCTCGCTTACGACGGCGTATGATAATCAATGTAAATTGCCAGCGCGGTTAATTGTCAATCGCTTGTTTACTTTCAACCAATACGAACGACCCCCGAATTTCTCCCTAAGCCCAGGCTGAAACTGCCCCCGCTGCCCCCAGCCCCCAGCCCCCCTCTTCGGTGTGTAAACACGAACAAGGTGTAACGACCCCTTTTTTTACGTATTTTTACACTTTGGAGGACGGACGCGAGCGAATGAAGCGATAAAGTCGTCGAGCGAGCTCCGATTATAAGATTGCTGTGCTCGAGTTGTGATTGTAATCCGGGAACTTTGTAATAAGGACGACGGGGAGGATAAGTGTGCGGAGAGAGAGTCGACGCGCGACGATACCGACGTCTCTGTTAGGCTTTAATCTAGTCTGCGCCCAGCGAAAAGTGGGCTTTCGGTGGGTCTGCCCCTGGCGCGCATCGGCGAGTGATCCTTTTTTTATTTTTATTTTCTTTTGTCAATGATCTTCAATTTTTTTGTCACGTGGTCCTGATGAATGGGCTCGAATAATTCAAATTTGATGGTTGCATTTTTTTAATTACTTTTTAATTCGCCGTTGAATCATAAAATTGCGAAATGGTGTAGAATATGTTTCTTTTTTTTTTTTTTTTTTTTTTTTGCAATGGGACCCTCGCTCGATGCCGCCGGGCGCAAGATCATCGCCTCGGCCGAAGCCACAAGACGGAAAAAGTGCGGGGCGAGGAAGGAAAAAAAATACCACGCTCGAGAAACAGGAACGAAGGAAATCTCAGCCCGATCGTCGAGGCGGGAGGACGCAGTGAGAGACGGAGACGTACTTTTCGTTCTGTCTTCTTCTGATCGCAATGTTAATTCGGTTGTGTGTGCGCGTTGATTTTTCGACTTTTTCTTTTCTTAAACACGACCTTTCCGCGCGCGCGAATCGGCGAAATTTCGTACCCGGCGTCGGTGCGGCGAATCGCGAGCCGCGGAGACTGAGTAATTCGCGAGAAGAGAGGCGAGCGGCGGTGCTAAACCGACTCGCGCAGGCTACGAAAAAAAAAACGCAGAAGTTTCTACTTATATTAACACCCGTGTATATCGTTTTCCAAGACGTTTATTATTGTTGTTGTTGTTGTTGTTATTGTTGTTGCCATTACCATTGCCAGCACTGTAATACGGTCGGTGTCGTTGGATATTGTTTCGTTGGCCCCGGTTAAATAGCGCGCGTGCTCGCGCTCGCGCATGCGCGCGGCAGCCAATGTACGCAGCTGTCCCTCGCGCATGCGCGCCCGCGAGCGTATCACATACACAGGACACAGTTTTTTATTGCGTATCGAGTAATAGTGATAACGGCCGTTATGTTGAGTCGTCGTACGTCAATCGTAATGACTGATGCGTTCGCGATGGTCGTGCCTGCCGGAACGGAAAAAAAATAATAGAAAACTGCTCGCCCGTGAGAAAAAGACGTTTAAAAAAAACGCACGCTCGAATTTCGCGCCGAAAACCTGCGCTGGGTACGAATTCGCGGGAACCAATGAGCTCCTTGCTCGAGGACGCTCGACCAATAGGCGCGCAGCGCTTTCGCCTCGACGCGAACGACGCGAATTTTGCCTTTCTCAAAACGGTCTCCCGTTTTCACGCCGTCGGAGGGGAGGGGGGTCGCTGTTGTAAATAAAGACGAATTGGAGAACAAGAAACGAGAGAAGGAAAAGTGACGTTTCGCACACAATTTTTCGAAGGCCGGAATAAATCGCTGTTTAAGCGGCGCTCATCTCGGCGACTCGCGTACCGAATTAGATAACGAAAAGGGAGATAAATGAATAATTGAATAAATAAATAAATGAATAAATAAATGAGTTAAATAAATAAAAATCGTAGCTCGTAAGGTTTAGAATCCAGAGGCGCCGAGAGAGACATTTCAGGCATTAACATTTCTCGCGCACGTCTTTGCATTGCATTGACCTCGGAGACGCGCACTGCGCATGCTCGCGCGCACGAAAAAGAGAGAGACGAAGAAACGAATAATGAAAAAACACGACGAAAAGAGAGGAAAAAGGAAAAAAAAAAGTTAAGTAAAATATTAAAAAAGAAACAAACAAGTAACGAAAAAGTAAATGGTTCTCACAATCTTCGTCATCTATCTGTTATCGTTGTCATTGACGAATCCCATTATCGATGTCACCGCAAAAGCAAACTAAGAATGAAAAAGGAAAAAAAAAAAAAATATCACAAAAGTAACAAATAAAAACGTATAAATGTCCATCACTCGCATCACCTAATCGCCATTACATCTTCACCATCAGTCATAAACGTGTCTTTCATCGAAGATTATTAGAAATGAGGAAAGGGAGATGAGCATTATTATTATTATTACTACTATTATTATTATTATATTTTTATTATTGTTCTCGAGACCCGCTGAATCTTTTGTCGCTAATTGAGAGGAGAAAAAAAAAGGTACATCCACACAAATAAGTAAATCGGCGAGAATAAGGAATCTAAGTTACTCGTACCGTAAGTATAGGCGCGTTGCGTTATGTTATGCCATAATTATATTCTATTACGTTTTTAAACTGTGTAATAAGTCGTCGGTATATAAGTATATTAAAAAAACAAAAAAATGTGGAAATGTCTGTGTGTCTCGCACGCCGGCGCGGCGACGCGCATGCGCGCGTGCGCGTTGCCCGGGGAATTAAAAAGTATAATAATAATAATTATAATAATAATGATAATTACAACAATCGTCGAGACACACAGACGCGCGCGGCTCTCAAGCTATTATCGCTGTAAAATTGATGCGTCAGTTTTATTATACATACACAATGAATATAAATATATATAGATATTATATATGATAAAAAAACAAAATATAAATATTATTATATTGAATAGCTAAAAACTAACGTGAATTAACATTTATCGAGTAACCACATAGAATGTGTCGAGGTGCGAGAGAGAGAGAGAGAGAGAGGGACAGAGAGAGAGCGATAGAGAGAAAGAGAGAACGAGAGCGAGAGAGACTGAACGAAAATAAACGAGTGAGAGAGAGAGAGAGAGAGCGAGAAGAGTGCAAGAGAAAGCGAGAAAGAACGAACGAACGAGCGAGAGAGCGATTCGTGCGAAAGAGGACAGAGAGAAAGGGCGTTTAAGAAGATGCACAGGGTATAGATGAAGTCGTTGAATACAATAACTGCTGTCTATATATATATGTACACATTAAGATATGTAGATGTTTCTTTCGTTCTATCGGCCTCAATGAAAGCGAATCAATTTCCGAGAGAGACAGAGCTGTAGTAGATGTTTTTTCGCAGGATCCGAATTAAACGCCGACGATCCCGACGACAGCGACCGACAAAGCAAACACAAAAAAAAAACAAAACGAAGACGGAAGGAGGATATTAAGATATAGGTGTCGTAAATGTTACTTATTTATCGACAGCTCTCGGTCGGGACCGACCGGAATCGCGATCACTTGTACCACATTGATTGACTCATTGTTTGATCGACGGAAGACGAGGAGGAGGAGGAATGAAAGAGAAGAGAAGAGGGGAAACGACGAAAAGTGAAAAAAAGGAGCGAGTAATCGGCAAACACTGATTGTAAATTAATATATAATAAAATGAAGGAAAAGAAAAAAAACCACAACAAATAATAATAATAATGATATTAATAATAACAATAATAATAACGATGATGAAGTAATGAATAATAATAATGATGATTAATACCGATAATTAAGTATATTATATACATACTATACAGATCAATGAAATCGCTGTTGCACGCATCGAGATTTAATCGAGAGAGTAAGCGAAAGAGAGCTTCGGCCGAACCGGCCGCCAACATATTTTTTAATCGCTTGAAAAACCTTTATTGTTCTATAATAATACCCCACTTGTTCTATTGTTCGACCTACCTAAACGTTGTACTTGGATGATCCGCGCGCGAAGCACATTGTTCAGACACACACACACAGACACAAATACATAGACAGGACGAACGCCGGTAGTTGGAACGATCAGAATGTGTGTTTTATATATATATATAATCGGTGCACAAAACGAGGACGAAAGAGAGAGAAAGAGAGATCAAGAAAAAAAGGCCCAAACGAAAAATTATGTACTTATTTGAATGACTATCGATGACGCTGACTGCGACTGCGCGATTTTCGCGCCGCGCATGCGCGCTCCGATACGTTCGACGCGGGAGGCTGCTGGAGTAGATTTTTTTACCAACCGGTCGGTAAAAAAGTACGGTTTCGTAGTTTACGGTTTACGTCGTTATTGAATTACAAAAATGTCTCAAATTGCACAGGATTATTATATCAATGTAGGTGCATCGGCGTAGACTCGAATTTTGGATGAAAACGCTTGAAAAACAAAGAAAATCGTAAATTTGTAAGCCTATCGAAAACCAATATGGCCGCTAGAACTGTCAACTGCCACCTTTTTCGTATTATATAAACATTTCCAGGAATCCCATACGAAAAACGAGAATCTACGCCGATGTGCCTACATTGATATAATAATCCTGTGCAATTTGAGACATTTTTGTAATTCAATAACGACGTATACCGTAAACTACGAAACCGTACTTTTTTGCCGACCAGTCGGTAAAAAAATCTATTCCAGCAGCAGAGGGAGAAACCAAAAGACAACGGAGGGAATGCGGACGAACGATGAAAAAATTACAAAAAATTCTTCGGCTCGCTTTCTTCATCCTCGCGCCGACGCTAAAATACTACGAAAATACTTACGATACTTTCAGCTCGCTCATGTCACACACGACCCTAACGAAATTTCTATCGATTATATTATAAACAAATGGATATATATATAAATGGTCGGGCGTTCCTCTCGTCGGTGCTGCTCACACATCATTCCATCGTGAATATTTATATATATATATTATTATTACTATTATTATTATTATTATTATCATTATTCCTAACCTACGAACTCGCGTCCTCCTTCGCGCTCGACTCTGCGACCGTGATGTATTTTTTTATAACACAAGAGAGAAAAAAAAACGAATTAACGAAATCTTCGAAAAGTCGATGAGGACGAAGGAAAAAGAGAGCGAAAAGTTATATTGGCGACCACGAAGCCGACCAATCGCGAGAGGATAGCTATGAAAAAAAAAGAAACCGGAACCTCCGTTTAATTGATAGTTAACTGGACACTTAAGTAGCAAACGATTTTCATTGCTGAGCGTACGATTTGTCTATGTTCAATTGGGTACAAATGATATTTAGCCGTTTATTCAATAGGCGCTGCCCCGACGAGGGCAGCGCCTATCAAAAAACAAAACAAAAAAACAAAATAAGTGTGTGTCCCGGGCACGCTGAATGCCAATACGAATCTCAACGTCTGTTGCACCTGAATCATCGATATTGAGCGACTGTTTAATCCCTGAAATTCTTCGGTCACTATAAATGCAGGCTGTCCGTATACAAAAATTGACACAGAGATTCTTTAATTTCACGGCAACCATCCCATCCATTGCGGCGATTGCGGCGCAGAGCTTCGACGACGACGACGACGACGACAACGGAAACCGCTGCACTCGAGTCGCTCGAGCATAGAGACTAATTTCACGAATTTTCCGTCCGCGGATTATCCGCCGGATACAAAATCCTCGGATTTTCTCGTCCCTTTCGTCCGGTGAATAATCCTCGGGCAAAGAAATGTCGGCTTTTTCGTCTCTCTCTCTCGCATTCCGGAGTCACGTGACCGTAGCTAAGTGCAGAAGAGACGGTTCGCCGGTGAGAAAGATTCCGCTCTTACCGACCGTCGCCGTCGGTGGACACAGCGACGAGATACGAGTGTTAAGGCGCTACTGGAGTAGATTTTTTTACCGACCGGTCGGTAAAAAAACCGACCGAACCAGCAGCGCCGTAAAGGGGGCGTTGCCTGTCAACTGTCATCGCAGCAGCAGCGAGTTTAGCCGACTCTTGTCCCTCGTTTCGAGGCGCACTTCGTGTCGCGACACAGACTCCCCGAAAGTGTCTGTTCATCGTGTGTTCTCTCTCTCCGTTGTTCCTCGCAATTTGATACATAACAAATACTCTCGTCACAATGCCGCTGGAAAATCTCGAGGACGATGGGCTGGAGAAGAATCCGAATCTGGAGCTGGCGCAAACGAAATTTCTCCTCAGTCTGCCCGAGCACAAGAACGACGAGAGCCTGAAAACCAAACTACTCGATGCCATAAAAGCCGAAAGTGAGATTGCAGATTTTTTTATCCACACGATTTTGTTATTTTGTTTGCCTGTCAAGTCGCAAGCGATTTTTCGTCTGCGATCGCATTCCGATCGATCGAACTGACTTTCCAATCGATCGGAGTTGAAATTGTGACGTTTCTGTAGATTCGCCGGTAATGTTTCCACGGTTACTTTTCATCGGCGATCACCGAACCGACTGTTCGCGATTTCTAACCTAAACGATTTGTGCTATGTTTATTCATGGTTTGCACGATATGTGTTTTTTCACCTTAGATATGGCGCCGTTCTACGAGGAAGTCTGCGCCGATCTCGACTGGCCCGTCGACGAAGCCCTGAAGAACAAGATGAAAGCTCGCAACGCTGAGCAACTGAAGGCGCTGGATGACGCCATTGAGGATGCCGAGAAGAATCTTGGCGAGATGGAGGTGCGAGAGGCCAATCTGAAGAAGTCCGAGCATCTCTGCAGAATTGGCGACAAGGAAGGCGCCATATCGGCTTTTAGGAAAACGTACGAGAAAACTGTGTCACTGGGACACAGACTCGACATAGTATTTCACAATATTAGGATCGGACTGTTCTACATGGATCACGATCACATTGTCAGAAACATCGACAAGGCCAAGAGGTGAGGACTCTGGGAGGCGAAGAAAAAAAATGAAAAAAAGGAATAGAAATCGGTAGGTAACTCGGTACTTTTTGCAGCTTAATCGAGGAAGGCGGCGACTGGGACAGAAGAAATCGCCTGAAAGTATATCAGGGAACTTACTGCATAGCCGTCCGCGATTTCAAGGAAGCAGCTAATTTCTTCCTCGACACGATAAGCACCTTCACGAGCTACGAGCTCATGGATTACAACACTTTTGTCCGGTACACTGTCTACCTGAGCATGATTAGTCTGCCGAGAAACGAGCTTCGAGACAAGATAATCAAGGGCTCGGAGATTCTCGAAGTGCTGCACAATAATCAGGACTGCAAGGAGTATCTCTTCTCGCTGTACAATTGTCACTACGCAGATTTCTTCAAGAATCTTGGTAAGCATCCGACTGTACATTTTTCACCAAAAAAATCGTTCGGTACAGAACTGCATTTTTTTAAATTGCGACTTAATTCCTCAGCCCACGTGGAAGGTTTGCTGCGTACCGACTATCTGATATTTCCTCATTATCGCTACTACGTGAGAGAAATGCGAATTCTCGCCTACACTCAGCTACTGGAGTCCTATCGCTCCCTGACCCTTCAGTACATGGCCGAGGCTTTCGGCGTTACTGTGGAATACGTCGATCAGTAAGCATTCTTTTGATTTTTTCTCAGAGATCTTTCTGAAACCGAAGATTTAATTTTCTCTTTTTTTTTCAGGGAGCTGTCGCGTTTCATTGCAGCCGGCAGATTGCACTGCAAAGTCGATCGGGTCGGCGGCGTCGTCGAGACGAATCGGCCGGACAGCAAAAACTGGCAGTACCAGGCGATGGTCAAACAGGGCGATCTCCTCCTCAACAGAGTTCAAAAGTTGTCGCGAGTCATCAACATCTAATTTTCACGACGCTACAGCGACAAAGAATTAATCGCCCGATTCGAAGTGTGAAGGAGGAGAGTCCGACGATGATATTTCTCGCGCAAATGCGTTCGCTCCAAAATCATCTCTCACTTCGTCGTCGCATCCGCAGCAAAAGCAACGCGAAAAAAAAACGATCAACATGCGATTTATTATTATAACTATAATTTTGTAAAGCAAATACAAGGATTATATACCATTTTCCCCGATCCCCGGCGCTCGAGAATTTCATTGCTCGATTTCCGGAAATATCGTTGAAAAAAAAAAAACCTTCCAATTAATCCGGCGTCGATACAGTTGGAAGCTGCGGCGGATTCATCACAATCGCGTCGCCGATCCCACCACCGAAGTGAAGCGAAGATCGCGCGTTTTTCCCCTCAAATACCAGCGGCATCTCCACCCCACTCTCTTTTTAAGCACGTGCGTCGTCCCTCAGACCAGTTCGACGCCCATTCGCGTCAGTTTAATCCGAGGCGCAAAGCGACGCGCTTCAGTGCTAGAAAAAAAAGGAAAAAACAATACAACTGTTTTTATCTTTACTTCTCTGTCAAATTAATCGTGAAAATAATCGCACGCGCGGTAAGTAGGTCACAGGTGGCTGCTAATACTTATCATGCACGACTCCGAACGAAATTCGCGCGCGGCGTCCGCGCGGCCTGTCAGGTAGGCCACGCGCCGGTTTTTTCCGCGCCGCGCCGATCACTGTAACTCCTTCGATTTTTGTTTGTTTAGGCTGCGGTGACTTCGGAGTCGGCGTCCGGTCGAGAATGGGACGACGAAAGAGTAAGCGTCAGGCGCCGACGCGAAAAAAGAACATCGAGCCGCTGGACACGCAGTTCACGTGTCCGTTCTGCAATCACGAAAAGTCGTGCGAAGTCAAAATGTACGGAGTGGTGAAATGATATGATCTATATGTGTATTTGTTTATTTATTTATATACATATTCTGTACAGGGATAAACCTCGAAAGACGGCGAGGATAAATTGTCGCGTCTGCCTCGAGGACTACCAGACAAGCATAAATCTGCTGTCGGATCCGTTGGACGTTTACAACGATTGGATCGACGCCTGCGACGCTGCCAACTGACCAACGCTCATTAATTGTAACATATCTCATCAATCCTGCATCTCAATTAAAACCTCATCTCTCGCAATCAGCTGTTTACTCGATTCCGCGGCGCCATTTGTCGTCTCTCTTCGAACGCTCGGCGGCAACGTCGGCTTCTCATTGGTCGACGTTGACACGGAGCGAGCGCGCGATTGGCGGAAAACGCCGGAGTACTCACAACTCTGAGTCTGACTGAATTGAGCGATTGCTTTCGCTATTGTTAGGTATGTAACACAGTGATGCGTCGAATCACAATATTTTCGATTTATTGATCTTATACACCACGACTTTGATGATCAATGAGCGAAAAACAAGGTGACAATGCGAAGCTGAAAGAGTCGCCATAGCTCTGTCTTCTTAAAAGCATCAGTCTCGAACTAGGAACTTTTTTGGTGATTTTCGGAACGCCTGACTATAGCGCCAAGTCTCGGTGCATTTTCGCACAGCGGTCGAAACCGATTGTGGGAAACATCAGCAAACATGTCGAGAGGCAGCAGCGCAGGTTTTGACAGGCATATTACGATCTTTTCGCCCGAGGGACGACTGTATCAAGTCGGTGAGTACTCGAAATTTCGGTTCGCTTACTTCCCTCAATTATCGTCGCAATTATTTGCCCGACTTTAGTCGTTGTTTCGGCGAAAACGCCGACGCCGAAAGAACGGCCGATGACACGGCGTGATCTGCACTTTTGAACTCGAAACACAACACTCGTATTTTGTGAATAACAATTGTTTTACGTCCACATCGACGCAGAATATGCGTTCAAGGCGATAAACCAGGGTGGCCTGACGTCGGTCGCGGTCAAGGGCGTCGATACCGCCGTTTTCGCGACGCAGAAGAAAGTTCCCGTGAGTTTGCCCGTTTAACCTAAGATTCGCCGGGCGATCGTCGCCGGCTTTCGGATTGTCATTTTATTCGTTCGCTTTGTCATTGCTCTTTTGTTTTGTCGATTTAGGACAAGCTTCTCGATGCCTCGAGCGTCACACACGTCTTTCAGCTTACGGAGCACATTGGCTGCGTCATGACGGGCATGATAGGTAAAATCCTTGGAATTGATAACACTTACAATTTGACAGACCTAAATCGAACAGGTATATAACGTTGTACAAACTTTGATCTTTCAGCCGACAGCAAGTCGCAAGTTCAACGCGCCCGCTACGAAGCCGCCAATTTCAAGTACAAGAACGACTATGAAATTCCCGTCGACGCACTGTGCAGACGGGTAGCCGACATTAGTCAGGTCTACACGCAAAATGCGGAGATGCGACCGCTCGGCTGTTCCATGATGCTCATAGCTTACGACAAGGAGAAGGGTCCCTGCATCTACAAGGCTGATCCAGCGGGCTATTTCTGCGGTTACCGCGCGATCTCAGTTGGCTCGCGACAGACGGAGGCCAATTCTTACTTGGAGAAGAAACTCAAGAAGAAGCAAAATTACAATCACGACGAGACCATCCAACTCGCGATAACTTGTCTGTCCACCGTTCTGTCCGTGGACTTCAAGCCCACGGAGATTGAAATCGGTGTCGTGTCAAAGGACAATCCGAAATTCCGGTAATTTATATTTCGCCTCATTACCGAATTCTGATAAAAACGGGAATTTTCTAATTTTCCGAAAATTTCTTTCAGCGTATTAACCGAGCAGGAGATCGACAAGCATCTCACCGCAATCGCCGAGAAGGATTAATAACTCTGTAAGATCTACGATAGACGAAAAACTCGTACGGATAATTTCTCTTTTTTTATTAAATTTCCCGATATTTGGCGCGGGTCCTATACGTTACGTGGAAACATCGTGTCGAGGTGTACGAAAATAAAATATGCTTTTGTCACTCAAGAAACGGATTATCATTTCCTCCTCTTCCTTTATTTTCAATTTATAAGATTATAAGATTATAAAGTCAATTAAAGGTACGGAATTAGCGGCGATGAGATGTAAAAAAAACGGTAATGTGCGCTCACTTCCCTGAAGCAGTGCCCAGTGGATTCCTAAGTACAAGGATCACTGAATCGCCCCGGAGAAACAGTTTGGAGAGAAATCTGTCTTTGTTTACAGGTTTCGCCTGAAAACAATAAGCGCAATGTTATAATGACGAACGAAACGGATTACAGATTTCGTTACCGACCGAGTCGGCCGAGCGTCTTCCGGAAAACTGATTGTATTTACCTTCTTCTTGCCTTTCCCGTTGCGCGGCAATTCCGTCCACATCTCCTTCACGTTCTCCAAAACCATATTGCAGTGTCTATCGAAAGCCTTGACTCTGCCCAGGAGCTTTTTATTGTTTCTACAGTTAATCAACACCTGCGTATTGTTCTTCACGGATTGGGTGAGAACGGACAGCGGTCCTGTGTTGAATTCCTCTTCCTCGCGTTTCGCGAGCTCCTCCGGTGTCATTTCCGACTTTGGCTTGGCGAGCGACGACCTGATGATTGAAATAAAACAATAATTAAGGTTGAAAAATGAGTTCGAAGAGGTTAGAAAAGCAACGAACGCGAAACGTCGTTTCTAACCTCAAAAAAAATCACGCACCTTCCGAAATCATTTCTACGGATTGACGCAATGGAAAAAAATCAACTCACATTTCGCTGCTTGTTTCTCGGTGTAGCTTTGAACGTTGAAAATAGCGAATTCGTCGAGCGCCTCGCAATAGGAACTTGTAACAACGACGTTTATGCCGCCGGTTATGGGTTTCCGTCTGCAAAATTGCGGAACAAACGCTCAGCGACTGCAGCGCCAAGCGCGCCGAAGCGGCCGATCCGATTGAGGGGGGCGCTTCTCCCGCGATTCCGCCGAGTTTTCAACCCTTTTTTCCGCCAGTCTCCGGGGTCCAGTGTTGGCTGTTTGGCTGAGTCCGACGGTTCGCGGCTGTGCAACAGGACTCGCACTCACTCCACGATCGTCGACATGTACCCGAGACTCGTGTGACTCGCTCGTCCGGATCGTCGCTGTCTCCGTTTTCCCGGAAAATTTCTCGGCTCGCGATGGACCGCGAATTGATCGAGAAATTCATCGAAGTTACGGGTGAGCGAAATTTCACCGTTGAGGTTACACAGAGTCGCTTGTCAGCTTCAAAAAAAAAAAAAAAAAAAAACTTTTCAATATTGGCTATTTTTCAGGCGAGAGCGAAGCAACCGCCGCTCAGTATTTGACCCTCGCCGATGGAAATGTGGAGACCGCCATAAGTTTGATGTTCGAGGGTGGAGGACCCGTCGAACAGGCCGCTCCGGCTCTCAGCGCCGACGAACCTGCCGTTCGGGAGCCCATTTTGCCCACTCAGGAAGTTTTGGTTCCCACCGAAGCGGTCTGCTCCTTTCCGAGA
Organism: Itoplectis maculator; assembly: GCA_964034905.1. NCBI lineage: Eukaryota > Metazoa > Arthropoda > Insecta > Hymenoptera > Ichneumonidae > Itoplectis > Itoplectis maculator. The sequence continues at coordinate 250,863 of OZ035853.1, read as the reverse complement.
GCGTCGAACAATGTTTTTGATAGATTCCGAGATTTTGCGGTGGAAACCAGTGAGTAAAATTTGTCTTTTGTTGTCCGTCGGCCTGAAACTGCGGTATTTATTTCCTTTTTTCTTCCCAGGACGCCAGGAGGAAGAGATGACCAGAAGAGTGAACGGCGCTCGAAAAGCTTCGCAGACCAGCAAATCCAAACGTCTGGAGGATCTCTTCAGACCTCCCTGCGACATACTCTTCATGGGTTCGTTCGTCGAGGCGCGAGATCATGCCAAGGACGTGAATCGTTGGCTCCTGGTGAACGTACAGAATCCGCAGGAATTCGCTTGCCAGATACTCAACAGGGACGTCTGGCCGAACAGCCAAATACGCGAGATAATAAAGGACCACTTCGTTCTATGGCAGGTACTTTGTTCGCGTCGCCGCTGCGAAGACAGTCCACGAGTCGGTGATCCGATCGCTCTATTGCCCTAATCCGCGAATGTGCTACGTTTTTTTCCAGGTCTTCTCGAACACGAGCGACGGCAAGCGTTACATCGATTTCTACAACGTCGCGGATTATCCGTATTTGGCGATCATCGACCCGCGAACCGGCGAGTGCATGAGATCGTACAACCACATCACCGTCGACAGCCTCGCAACGGGACTCAACGATATGCTGAGCACTCACGCGTCGCCCGACAACACGCCGCAGGATCCCACCAACACCGGAGACTTCAAGGAACGATCCTCACTGCCGAACAAGCGACAGGCGCGCACGGAATCGGTGATGGAAGTGAGAGCTTATTTTTTTTTTTTTTTTTTTTCCCGACTACGCTAAAAAGACCACATTCCATGCCTGCAACTCGGGTGGAAAGTGATCGATTCTTGACCAGCGGGAAAAAAAAAGTTGTGCAGCGGGAAGAAAAGTTGCGCAGCGGTCAGAAAAGTACGTTTTCTGACCTCTGCGCAGCAGAGAAAGTGCATCTTTTCGGTGAAAAGATGCACTTTCCTCCCTTGTAGCATAATCTACTACTAAAAAGTGCGTAATTCGCGCCAACGTGACCATTGTTGTCGGTATAACTCGGCCTCTGATTGGTCGAGGGCCGTCACGACCGACATTTTTTGTTTAACAGCTTTTTAGTTTAACATTTGACAGTTTTCGTAATGAGCGCTGCAGCACTGTTTAGCCTACGGTGACCCCGATTTGGGCGGTTTTCGGCCCGGTGGCCAGATCTACGATTTCGAACAAACTGTTCGACCAAAAATTTTTTTTTTCAAAGTTAAGTAAAAAAGGTTTTTAACCATAGTTTTCAGGGGTAGAATATGCGACTTAAGAACGATGGTATAGGTTAAAAGTCGATATTTTGAAAAAATAAATTTCGTGACCCCGATTTGGGGGGTTTTCGGCCCGGCGGCCAGATCTACGATTTCGAACAAACTGTTCGACCAAAAATTTTTTTTTTCAAAGTTAAGTAAAAAAGGTTTTTAACCATCGTTTTCAGGGGTAGAATATGCGACTTGAGAACGATGGTATAGGTTAAAAGTCGATATTTTGAAAAAATAAATTTCGTGACCCCGATTTGGGGGGTTTTCGGCCCGGCGGCCAGATCTACGATTTCTGACAAACTGTTCGACCAAAAATTTTTTTTTTCAAAATCAAGTAAAAAAGGTTTTTAACCATTGTTTTCAGGGGTAGAATATACGACTTGAGAACGATGGTATAGGTTAAAAGTCGATATTTTGAAAAAATAAATTTCGTGACCCCGATTTGGGCGGTTTTCGGCCCGGTGGCCAGATCTACGATTTCTGACAAACTGTTCGACCAAAAATTTTTTTTTTCAAAATCAAGTAAAAAAGGGTTTTAACCATAGTTTTCAGGGGTAGAATATACGACTTGAGAACGATGGTATAGGTTAAAAGTCGATATTTTGAAAAAATAAATTTCGTGACCCCGATTTGGGCGGTTTTCGGCCCGGTGGCCAGATCTACGATTTCTGACAAACTGTTCGACCAAAAATTTTTTTTTTCAAAATCAAGTAAAAAAGGGTTTTTAGTTCGCGATTTACCCTTTTAAAGGTTTATAAGAGCGCAGCAGCGCAAAGATATCTCGGGCACGCGCGCAAGCGCGTGTGATTAGCCTAGTATACTATTATTCATCGTAATTATTCATCCCGGGACAAATATAACGCGAATACGATGTTTTTTCAAGGATTCCGGATTCAGAAGCAAGAGAACCCGATCGACAGCTTCCGGCAGCAAGAGCGCAGCATCCGCGACTGTGATCAGTAGTAGTACCAGCAATTCCATACTCGGCAAGAGATCGCGGATAGACGAGCTCGACGCGAAAAGTCGAACGAGCCCCGTGCCCGAGTCGACGGCGAAGGACGAGATGAAGAAGAAGCCGTCGCCGCCGGAAGTGGCGCAGACTCCGGAGGCGTCGAAGACGGAGTCGGCGGAAGCGACGATGAAAGCGAGCAACAGCTCGGACTGCGGATCCAGCGACGAACCGTCGTTACGGCTGTGTTTGCGACTGCCGAGCGGAGGAAAGGAAGCTGTCTCGATGTGCGCGAACGACACGATAGAGGTGAGCATTTCGAGGAAATTTTGATTAACCGCCTTATTGAATTTTATTTATCGAATCAGAATTAATAGGATCTCCTTTTTCCGCAGGCCTTCGTTAAGAGGATGGAAGACATGGGATTCGCTCAGTCGGAGCACACTTACTTAATCCCCTTTCCGCGGACGAATATCGGCGCGATTCCGTCGCAAACCCGACTGTCCGACACCGTTCTCTATCCATCCAACACAGTATTCATAACAAAGATCTAAAAATCGTATCGCGACACGACAACTGCCTCTTTACAAATACAACAATCGATTGATTACACCGAATCGGAGAGATCGATTTTTTTCCCTGTAAGATCGTCGCGCGACTCTTATTTTTCATTTCGTTTACTTGTACTCTTTACTTATTTAAAAAAAAAAATTATACACAAAATTGCTAATCTCTGGATCAGTGGTACGAAGATACTGCCATTAGTATTTAATACACTTTGCTTTCGGGCCGTTTTTGTGAATATTTTTTTGTCCTCGAATTTGTATAAAGACCGTCCGGTAAATTTTATAGCAATGTCTGTATTTCTTTTTTTTTCGTTATGTCCGCCCGTTTGTGTTTACGGGGAAAATAGGCGACGTGTCGATAGTGTGAACGTCAATTTTAACGATTCGTCCCAACACTGCCAGTATCACGAAAGGTACAATCACACGCAGCTTGGAGGAGATTAACGCGACGGCGCGAGGCTTGTTTTACAGCGCTTTAATTCCTCGACGATACATCTTCCGATAATGTTTCTTTGTACAACGCTTAAACAACACTGGAATTCATATAACAACTAACTGGTTAAATAAACTTTTATTTAATTATATTAATTGGTTGTTGCTGTTGCATTTCATTATAACTCTTTGACAATAGATTACAGCTTCCGTCCCAGACGCAACCGCAATACGAGGTAAAAAAATGTATTAAGATAAAACATTGGTATATAGAGAATTTGTAAAATAATTAAAATCTCAAGCAAGATCACTGGATATACTATTATATCATCTATGACTTATAAAAAACATGTCTATACATAAACATTATTCGTTAGTGCACGATAAGCGAAGGCGATGATCGATTTCGCTGATTGCTTAAATTTTATCTTTATTTTTCATTTCAAGTATTCTGTGGTGCTCTTAGCAGGTCTCTATTTCGTCGATGATTAATTAACAATCTATAACTCGATAGCAGATGTCTATTGACAAGATTTCAGCTGTATCATGTTGAACCACGCATCCTCGGCGTGGTTCGTTCAGTGCGATCGAAAATATATATTTAATATGTATTAAAACGAAATTTCTCACCGGCGCGACGAGAAAGACAGACGAACGTTCCTGGCCCAACAAGCGAGATAGCGATAACATCCGACCAACGTGGTCATTCGTTTCCCGCACCTGTTTTTTGGCGATGTGTGCAACGTGTGTGCTTCGAAGCGGGTTAGTGGGAAGGCTTTAACAATATGCCGCTCGTCTCTGGCCGCAAGTGCATGCTCGTCACATTTTCTGTATGCGATGAAGTCGTGAAATAACGAAAACAGAAAGAGGAGAAACCGGTAAATCAAAATTAGCCACAGGGGACCGATGAGGGATCTGTTAAGGCAATGGTGACTCATCGGACGATAGCGCGCGACACTAGTGATAAAAAACTCTCAAATTTCAACAACCTTTTTGTTCGGCAATCTCGTTCATCAGTTCGAGAGCCTCGCCTAGTAGAGCTCGGCGCTATCGAGACTGACGCACCATTGCGTTAACAGATCATCTGGAAAAAAAAAAACGAGATGAACGATCTTGGGGGTCTCTCTGTAACACTTACGAATTAATTGAATTAAAGGCTGTAGATGGATGAAAAATCGCGGAAGCTTCGTGCAAGTCACGACTATATTAGCTGGCGAAATTAGCGAAATATTCTGAGACTCAGTAATCAGTTTCGAAGCGTACAAGGCTCATGGATTATCGGCAAGTTGCTCGGAGGCTTTCGATCTCCCTTGCGACTCGTCCCCGGACTCTTCGCTTTTATACTCAACGAAAATAATTGGGGGGGTGGACTAAGATCGCGTCGCCGTACGTTCTAAGCAAAGAGCTCTGGCTCCATACCCAGTTGCTCCAACAATATTCCCATCGGCGTGCGCTTCAGTCCCATTCCCTCGATCTTATTCACAACCTTGTTCTGTATGTTTCGCAGTCTCAGGGAAGCATGGACAAAAATCACTGCGAAAGAAAAAAGTCAATGAATAATCGCCGTCGATCGCTCTTCCTTTTTCTTTGCCGAATTCATTTCCTACCGGAGAAAGGCAGGAGGATTCCCATTAGGAAGACGAGCAGCGAGCCCAGAGTATAAGTGACGAAACAGCCGCCAATTAGAATGGCGATGACTCCGGCGAGCGGATTCTGCTTCTTAAAATTGTGAATCGCTCGACCCTCGGTCGACAGATACGCGAACACTGCGAGTATCACGGCATTCGCGATCATGCCGACCAACATCTTGCCGGGATGGATCAATCTGCGGGAAACAAATGCCAAAAACCCAGACAAACGTCGAGTCAAGTGGATGATCGTGGAAACGCCTAACACGATCCTCGTCGCGAGTCTCACTCACCCGACGATGAGAAATATAACGATGGACATGAAGATGTAATTCGTCTGATAATAGAGCAAATTGTTGACAACCCGGTTGCCCCACTTGTCGAGATCCTTCAGATTCGGTATCTGAAAGCGCGCGGACTCGAGCAAAAATTCGTCGAGACTCCGCAGAGGCGGCAACTTCACCGCTCCGCTTCCCAGCTTCGTTTTGTCCATTGTCTGTGCCTTTTTATCGATGTGAAAATATCTGTCGTCCGTAGACGATAATGCGGCACCTTCGGCGGCGACCCGACGAGTGCGGATATTTCGAGACGATGACGAGTTCCTGTCGACAGCTAACTGACACTGCTGCTGCTGCTGCTGCGTGTTTGTATATATATATCTAAAGTCCGGATCACATATATCTAAAGAATCGACGCAGGTGGCGCCCTCTGAGAACTTGAATATTTCGGCGGGAAATTCAAATCGCCACGATCTTTTTTTGCCCTTCAATCAGCTGATAACCGACAAAGGTCAATCCTTTCTCCAGACTTCTCAAAACGACGACTCTCGTGGATCAATTTTTCCGATCCTGAGTTACGATACCGTTCGTAAAAAATGGCGATCCCCGTTTTCGGGCTAAAAGGCGCGTTTAATTTGCGTTCAAACGATGACGAACTGTGTCAGCCGGACGAGCGACGGATCGCCCGACGCATTGATAAGACGCGCCTGAAGGTCATAATCGGGCGGAATGTCATCCGAACGATTACGGAGTGCATAGGAAGATGTCCGATAGCGCGAGTGGCCAATTGTCTCCGGGATCGAGCGATTCCGTTGCCTTCGATCCCACAGGTAACTGCGCTCTCTCAGATTCCCGCGTCACGATTTTCGTTACCTCATCGATTGATCGACGTGATACGCCAATTTTCGCTGTTCGCAGAGCATCAGCATATTCGGTACAATCCGCTGAAGGAAGAATGGGTATTGGTGTCGCCTCATCGCATGAAGCGACCCTGGGGCGGTCAAGTCGAGAAAAGCAGCGACGAGGAGTTACCTGACTACGATCCCAACAATCCGCTCTGTCCGGGAAATAAAAGAGCTGGGGGAAACGTCTGTATTCTATATTTTTGTTGCGCACTAAAAACATTTTTTTTAAAATCATTTTTGTAGTTACATTTTTCTTCTTTTTTTCCAGGTCACACCGGCTTACACGTCCACCTACTCGTTCGTCAATGATTTTCCAGCTATGTTGGAGTCGGTGCCAAGTCCTCCCGAGTCTAGTGACGAATTGTTTCAAATGGCGGCTGCGAGGGGAACTTGCAAAGTCATGTGCTTCCATCCCAAGTCCAATGTGACGATAGCTCTGATGAAGGTGGACGAAGTGGTTCGAGTGATCGACCAGTGAGTAATACTGAGAGATCCCAACTTTGATGCAGCGAAACAGAAATTAATTTCCCTGATTCTTCAAGGTGGATCCAGGAGATGCTGGAGCTGGGAAAGCAGTGGACCTGGGTCCAGATATTTGAGAACAGAGGAGCCCTCATGGGATGCAGCAATTCCCATCCGCATTGCCAAATCTGGGCAAGTTCGTTCCTGCCGTACGAAGCCAAGAGGAAGGAAAAGTCACTGGCTAATTATTACGAGAAACACAAGAAGCCACTTCTGATTGATTACATGGAGAAGGAACTTCAGAAGAAGGTGAATTATTCATTTTCATTTGAGTCGCATTTTTAAGATCACAGTCTTGAATTAATTAACTGTACAGGAGCGCATTGTGTTGGAGAATCGCGACTGGCTCGTCGTTGTGCCTTATTGGGCCGTCTGGCCTTACGAGACGATGGTCCTACCTAAGAAGCAAGTGTCTCGGATGCAAGAGCTCAGCCCGGCTCAACGTGAGACTCTCGCGGTTGTGATGAAAAGGCTCTGCACGAAATACGACAATTTATTCGAATGCTCGTTTCCCTACTCGATGGGATGGCACGGAGCGCCGACTGGACCTATCTCAGCCAATGACTATCCTTACTGGACGTTCCACGGAATATATCTACCGCCTCTTCTACGTTCGTCGAGCATCAAGAAGCACATGGTTGGCTACGAGCTCCTAGCTCAGGCTCAGCGGGACCTGACGCCCGAGCAGGCAGCCGAAAAATTGCGGAGTCTCAGCGAGACGCATTACCGACGTCCCGAGACGAGTCTGTCGCCGGAAGAAACAGCCAAATATCAATGATGTCGCAACTATAATTTCGACGGAATTGTATACAAGTAGAAAATGTCTGTGTAGCTGGAAATTATTTAATGGGTTCGAGTCCCGCGCGTCCACTTTTCGTGGATATTGTAACAAATCTGTACAAATATAATATTTATGTATTATAGAATATTTTGGCGCTAATAGATTGGGAATGTCGGGTCGATTTCTCGGCTCCACGCGTGGATACCGCCGACTATGTCCTTTATCGAAATCGTTGGATCCTGGAGAACATTCTTGAGGAGATTCACAGCGCGTTGGGAGTCGTTTCCACGACGACAGAGCATGTAGACTGAAAACAAAAAATGTAACGCGTTTAAGGAGGTCCAGTCATAGAAAGTCCATTTCGCATAAATTCGAGAAAAACGAGTAATAATTGCAACCACTTCTTGATAGTATAAAAATCTACAAAAATTCATACACATTAAAGGTACTTAAAAGATTAATTTTGCATAATAATAATTGCAAAATGTTATTAACAAATTGATGAAAAAAAAAAAATTGTTCAACAAATTTCTCGGAAACCCTAATTTTTTTTTCAATGAAAATGCTTCTATTATGTTTCTGAGTACGTATGAATTTTTTCAGATTTTTAAGTTCAGTTTGATATTTGCGTTTTTTTTTCATACAAAATTCAAAGTGAACTGAAAAATCTGAAAAAATTCATACGTACTCAGAAAAATAAACAAAGCATTTTCATTGATAAAAAAATGTGGGTTTCCGAGAAATTTGTGCAACAATTTTTTTTTCATCAATTTGTTAATAACATTTTGCAATTATTATTATGCAAAATTCATCTTTTCAGTACCTTTGTTGTGCATGCATTTTTTCAGATTTTTATATTATCAAGAAGTATTCGTAATTCTTTCTCATTTTTCTCGAATTTATGCAAAAGGAATACTATACGACTGGACCTCCTTAATCATTTATCGAGGGAGGCAAAAATACTGGAATTCATTCTCACCGTCTTTAATGTTACTTTCGCTCAGCGTGTGCTTCAAATCTCGCCACTTGCCGTCCTTCTCAGTGGACGCGAAAGGCACGTTCACCGCACCGTCCAGACGACAAATCTCAAATTCCTCCGGCGATCGCACGTCGATCAGCAGGTGCGTCTTGCTGGGATCCGCACTGATGTTCCTGTACTCTTTCACCGTGATTCTCTCGTCTTCGGCCAACATCTGCAGATTCGGATTTTTGTCGTTTGCCTTGGAGCTGCAAAATTGCTCGTAATCGACGAGTCGCCCGATCGTCGGGGTTTCCCCGCAGGCGGCGCAGTCGGAGGCTCTCGGACGCAGACGGACGTTTCGGAAAAGCGACTCCGAACCGTCGTAGATGAGGAGACGACCACTCAGGATTCCGGTCTTCGCGCCCAGTAATATTTTCAACGCTTCTACGGCTTGCAGACAGCCGATTGTTCCTACGACTGATTTTTTTTTATCATTTTAAGCTTCGACAGCGATAACAAATTAAAAAATAATAGTTCTTTTTACCTGCACCGAGAACGCCGCCGTCGCCGCAATTGGTCACTGTTTCGGGCGGCGGAGGTTTCGGAAAAATGCATCTATAGCAAGGGCCGTTAAGATTGAAGACAGAGAGTTGTCCTTCCATCTTGAGGGCCGATCCTGAGACCAGAGGTTTTCCTGTGAGGACGCAGGCGTCGTTCAGAAGGTACCTCGTGGGTACGTTGTCCGTGCAGTCGAGGACAACGTCGTACCGTTTCACGATTTCCAGGGCGTTACTACTGTCCAGCTGAATTTTGTACGGCACGACTCGGACGTTGCTGTTCAATCTGCGAATTGTAATCACAATTAATAGGCCACTATTTAATGACAGAAAAAAAAATTACCGATTGAGAGCAGCAGCCGCTGCGTCGACTTTCGCCGAGCCTATGTCGCATTCCCCGAACAAAAGTTGCCGATGGAGATTGTTGATCTCGACGTCGTCGTAGTCGACGATACCGATGCAACCGACACCCGCGGCGGCTAAATATTGACCCGCGGGGCATCCGAGTCCACCGGCGCCGATTATAAGGATCGAGGAATTTTTTATTTTCACTTGACCTGCAAAAATCAATCGTAGAAAATGTAATGATTCAATCGTACAAAATGTATCGTTTCGGCTTCGAAATAATTACCTTTTACGCTTACACTCGGCATCAGAATCTGTCGACTGTATCGCGCTATCTCCTCATTGTTCAAACCGTGATCCTGCCGCACGAGCTTTTCCCGCCGCATTGACCGCAGCTTCGCCTCTCTGTCCCGCAGCTTATCCCGCAATTCCGCGATTTCGCGGATCAGTTCGTCCTCGTTCATAACTGCGAACGAAAAATTGTCTACTCGTCGAAAGCTTCGACAATATATTCAAGATCAGTGTTCGACGATTGCTAATTGTTCAATCGCAGCCGCGAACGAACCGATTGTTATCGCTGATAATCCTTTTTAGGTTATGTTACCGCAGTCGGTAACGTAGCGACCTGCAGACTTTTCCTAAGGGGGGAAAACGATCAGCGGAACGTGTTGCAGACGGAAAATCGACGGAGAATCGCGATTGTTTACCCGCGAAAATGCGACTCGACTCGTATTGTCGCAAAAGTTCGGTTATTGGGTGATCGATTTTTGGCGGGAAAATCAGCGACGACTTATCGACGGAAATATATATTTCTGTTCTCTCGATAAGAGCCTTTCGAGCCGGCACAGCTGGCGAGAATCCGAAGTCTCGCGGCAGCCTCCGTGCGTTGCACGTCGACGCGCAAAACGAAAAGACCGCGTCTCGTCGATAATCAGAGCCACTCGTGCCGGTGTCTTATCTCGCTGACAGATCGATTTGAAAAAAACTCTGCGATTCTGCGTCGCAGATTCGAGTAATAAGAAGGATGAAAATGGAGAAAATCGAGGCCTACCAGCTGACCCATCCGGAGCTTTTGTCGGAGGACACGCTGCGCGAGATTCTCGAAAATGTACGTCCGGAGGTTAACTCCCCCCCCCTCTTTTTTTTTTTTTTTTTTTCTCTATTAGGTTTAAGTTTGCGTCTATTCGGATTGTATGCGCTTTTGGATTATATTCTTTTCTTTTGTTATTTTTCTATTAGTTTAAGTTTATTTGCTTTTTTTTGTTATTTCTTTTGTATTTTTATATTGTTTGTTGGTTTTGTAATGGTGGATGTGCCGGACTGTGGTGTTTTTCCACCCATGTATGGTGTTTTCCCCCGCAAGGGGGTTGCCTACAGGACCGTATGGTTCTAGAGCAATAAATTCAATTTCTATTTCTATTTCTCTTCTGGTTGAGCTCTGAATTGGTACTTATTTAATGCCTCCAAAAACAGAGCTGCATTGTTTTACCGGCCTTCGGGAGTCTTGGCAAGGACGAGCTCATCGAGATTTTCAGGCGAATCGCACTTCCACTGTCTCAGCGAAGGTACAACGAGTCTACGACTCTGGGCAGAAAGTTGAGCAATCTCAGAACGAAGAGAGGCGTCAGAGTAGCGGATTATAGCACAAACACTGACTTTCCGTAAGTCCAATTGATGGGATTCAGTTGCGATTAGATTTGACGGATTTGGTACTTTCAGAGCAGCGACTAGTCGACCGGGCAATGCGAAAGACGAGACTGGTGGTGCGGGTGACGCCTCCTCCAAGGACAGACTGAAACCTCCTCTCGGAGATAATCGGCAGATCTGCAAGAAAATTCGTCTCTCCAATTCGTGTCAATCGGATACGGAACCCAAGGAAGACGCAAAGCGGAAATGTGAGGTGAGCGGATGAAAAGCTTGATGGAAGTTTGGGATTTCTGTGAATGTGGTAAAAATGAACTGCTTGTGCTTTTGCAGGTTTCCACACTGCCAGACTTGAAAAAGAGGCAAAAGATAACGTGGCCCTAGGACTTCATGCATTATTTACACACAAATCTGTGTAATTGTAACAATCAGCAATTTGTATATAAATTGTATCAGGTCTTATTTTCTTGAAAAGACAATTGCAGGACGTTCTGTAATTTTCTTTTATTTCTATCAACGAGAATTTATTAGATTTATTTTCTACAGACTGAACTGTTTTTTTTTTTAAATACATATTCAGTCACTTTGTTTGACTCAGAAATGTCGTTGGACTTGATTTTGTTTGGATTTACTGCAATAATTTGTGTACAAATTGCAACCGAGTATTAAAGAACCTTCTGGGAAGCAATAATAAGTGCCAAATGTTGTTGATACGTTTCACGTTGTTTTTAATGATAATACAGGGTCTCTAAACGATACATTCATTTACTTTGACGCTGTGTTACAGCAACCTTCTTCACATGCATTTTGTTTGTTAACTATATATATATAAATCGCATAGATCTATCTTCTACTCTCAACAAAATACGTGTTTGTCAAGGCATACGGGACTCTTCGTCCTCTTAATATATCCTAAGATTGATTCGCGCGCACCGCGGAGACGCGTCGGAGTTTGGTCGATCGGCTGTCACTCGATAATTAAACCGATATAAACCGATGATAGTGTAGAAGAGAGTGTAGAGCTGCGATAATCCGATCGGAGCGGGTGCGTTTAAACTTGAGCGATTCGATAGCTGCCTTCGAAAGAATTTATTAAATCACGTATTTTATTTTTCTGCTTTATTATTGTTAGCATTATTTATATATTTCTTTTTCATTTAAACTCCGTCCCGACGGTCCGCGCGAATCGCTCACAATTTGTATAATCTCTTTAAATGTCCTTTACGTTATATACATATTTATAATGTGTATATACAGCCTGCACTGCGTATCATCGTAATCAATCGTAAAGGCTGGAGAACGTGGTTTATTTTTTCATTTTTTAATTATTTTCTTTTTTTTTTCAATAACTTTTTTTTTTTTTATTTCCTCGTTTTTGTATTTTCATTAGAAAATTCTGTTCGTTATCCATGTTTTATTCTTATGAATCACAGTGCGATGCATTAAGGTACAAGAACTTACCATCTTAACTGTGTGTGTATTTTTCATTTTTTTCTTTTTGTATTTTTTTTTTCGTTTTTTTTTTCTTCTTCTTCGCTTTAAACATTAATCGTCGCCGTACTTGTCGCTCGTACCTGCCGACCAACGAAATAACCGTCGGTCGAGTAAAATAGTTGTGTGCGAGTGTGTGTAACGTTGTCAATTTTTGACGTATAAAACAATCAGCTTATCGCCGGAGGAAGGATAGGGAGGGGGAGGGGTTCGTCGGTTTGTATGCTGTATATAATACTGTACGACAACAAGTACGGAGCGTCGGGAACGCGCTTACAAAATCTGACTTCTTAATTGATAACAGGCGAAAAACGTTGCTTGGCAATGTCGACCGCCTTCGTGAATTCAATGATTTTTCTTCATTATTATTCTGCGTTTTTTTTCGTCCTCACTGTTTTCTTCTTCTTTAATAAGCACTTAGAAAAATTATGGCAATGTATTGTCGCTACTCGAAATTGTCAAAGTCGACGTGTCGGACTCGTGAATATCGCGCGACTTTTACGATGGCTGGAGACAAGTTTAGTCGTTCCGCTTTGTCGTTTTCATTCGTTCGCTCGCGGAGAGCCGGACGATAATGCAACATATATATTATATATGTATATATGAGAACTAAACAATTTGACCCCATGAACCGGATACCTTCGATTGCCCTTCAATAATATGCGCAGCTCAGTTTTGGCTTTTCGCGATGGCTCTACGAATTTTTCCGTGCTTCGCTCCTGAACACCTGCATTTTTTTGGATTATATCTCGAGAAGTATGGGCTACATTTTTTTATTTCGGCGAGGAAAACCGAAAGCTCACCGCTGCGGCGGTCATCACGTGGGTCTCAGTGAAACGACTTTAGACTTATTACGGATTAAACATTTGTGAAATAATGACCACTCATATACGATGACAATAGTACGTTTGTTACCTAAAATTTCTTAACCGTACAAACAATTTATCCGTAGCTGCTTCTCATCCTTTCGACTTTTTTTTTCTCTTCGCTTAGGACTATCAATTATACAGTTTTTTTTTCATTATACTCTCTTTATGACAATAATTAATTAAGTTATTACAAAACACTTTGGAACTGTTTACGAAGTGTATTTTTGTTTTGCCCGTTACCTGATAAATTTGTTTATTTTTATTTTTCACTTTTACGCGTGGCAAGAACGTAGCGCTAATAAAAAGCACTAACACTAGGCGCGTTTGGGGAGATACCGCGACGAGCTCTATCCGACCTAGCGTTTTGCTCACTCGAGCCACACGAGTCGAAGACTTGAAGAAAAAATCGGTACAAAAAAGTCGTGGCTACGACGAACGCAGCTCCGAACAATAATTGGGTATAAAAACAAAGGAGCTTGGAAGCATCGACAAAGATTTCTTCTGTGTGTGTGTCTGTGTCTGTTTTGTTGTTGCCGTTTTGGTTTTTTTGCATTCGTTACTGCTCGCAGTATCTCGTGTAAATAATTGGCTTCGTTAAACGGAGGATTCGACGATCACTGATATTGACTGTGGAGGATGCGGCCAATGCCCGAAAGACGTCGATTTAAACTGGTGTTTCGTGATCAGTCTCTTCGATCCTTCCTAATCGCCATGCGTTTGGGTCTCCTGCTGCTACAAAAGGAGAACGAACATCGTTTTTTTTTTTTTACTCTCTTCAAAGAGTCGTTCGATCTAGCAAAACAGTGACACACTTGTCGTGAAAAAAGGGAAGAGAAATAATAAATAAAAGCATTCATTTGGTTTCTCAGTAACAGATAACTTTCTCCGCGTAAAAGCTTCATCGACACGAAACGAAAAATCAAATTTTTGAAAGTGTGCCAGTGTCGGGCTAGTTTTACGAAAAAAAATATCGTGGCTGCTAAGAGCCCAAATTCAAGACAATAGAACAGCGAAACGATTATTCTGAACGTTTCCTCCCACATCATAGCCAATGGATATCGAAAAATAAAAAACGTGATTCCGAAAGGAGCGACAATATCGTCGGACAGTGAAATATTCTGACTCGACGAAAATTGTGCTACGAGAAACGAAAAAAGGAAAAGAAAAAAGAAAAAACGTACATACGTATTCACTCGGCTTCGTGTTCGACTTACCACAGTAATAGTATTTAATCCTAGGCAAACCTAGGCAAAGAAAAAAGAAACATCAGTAACTACCCAAAAACGTGTACACTCAAAGGCTAACCTAGCTCGTCTAGTCGGCTTTAATTTAAAAAATCGGTATTAGTTGGAGCTGAAGTTCGTTTTACGCCCGATCCGAGAAAGATAAGTGACTTGACAATCGGTCGAACAATTGTTTCTATGGCTAAGCTGTGGAAGAATACTTCATCGCAAAAGCTAAAGAATCGTCGGCACTTGGACCGTTGGTGGCACAGATATACGCCTAACGCTTTTTTGTTCTCTCTCATTTTCTACTAGGTCATATCGTCATATCACAAACTGACTTTCAAGTTCTACTAATGAAAACTTCTACGGACAATACTGGAATCTAATGGAATAAAAACAGTAAACAAAAATGGGAAAAAAAAGAAACAAACAAAACAAAACAAAACCAAAGGGATAACGTATCGTGCCGACGAAAAGATATGCGATGGATACGGCAGTAACGTGTGCACTACATTTAAACGAGGCGATCGAAAGGATAAATGGGTGAAAAAAACGATGTGTCTAGACGTTGTTCGATAGGCCGTGAAAAAAAGAAGCGTTTAAGGGATCGTCACAGTGTGACCCTCCGAAAAATCAATGATTTTCGCGAATTTTTTTTTGTTAAGTTGTAATGAACTAACTGGTCTGGTTTTTTTTCAATAAATAAGTACATTCTTGAAGAATACAAAATGATTTTTTTTATGTGCATTTCTTTAATGTATAATAATGATATAAATTGTTTAAATAGCTCGTGTAAAAAAAAGGTCCCGCATTATGTTCGCGATTGCGGCCGCAATTTTTATCTGAACCAAAAATTTCACAAAGATTATTAATCTGTAGGAAATTCGCTATCGCGCTATGAGAGCTTTTTTTTTTTTGAAAATTGACAAAATGGCGGCGGTTTGAACGAAAATTATCGAATTTAGCCCTTTTTTTTCGACAGTTTTTCGTAAAAAAAAATAGGAAGATTTAATTTAAAAAAAAGCTCTCATAGCGCGATAGAGAATGACGTTAGAAATGTTCTCTCAAAATTTGAAATCGATATCGTCATAACTCTTCATTCGAGAGTGGACACCGT
Organism: Itoplectis maculator; assembly: GCA_964034905.1. NCBI lineage: Eukaryota > Metazoa > Arthropoda > Insecta > Hymenoptera > Ichneumonidae > Itoplectis > Itoplectis maculator. The sequence continues at coordinate 235,292 of OZ035853.1, read as the reverse complement.
TTTGAAAAACAACATTCCGAGAAAAGTGCGTTTAAAATTTGCACACACCACTGTCACGTTGCAATCCCTTTCTCTAAGAAAGGCTGTGGCGACCGAAATAATTCGAATTTCGATAAAAAAAATTTAACAGAATGTTTATAACCGTGTATACTATCCGATAATGAGAAAAAAAAAAAAAAAAAAAAAAAAATTGATTTTTTTTTATTTCACACTGTGACGATCCCTTAACATACAAGTAAAATCTCTATGTCAATCGAACAACGAGGAAGATTCGAGAGAAAGAGAGAGAGAGATAGAGAAGAGATAAGAGGAATGGAAATTAACTCACCTGGGTATGATAACCGGGGACAAAAGAACGGGTGGAGTTACCCTTGTGTGGCATTGGCCGCTTAACGTGCGCGTAATAACACACGGCAGGAGTCACATTGACGTACCGAATATTCTAGATTCGGGCTAAGGAGCCATGGAACTCGTACGCGAGGATTATTCTGTTGGAGGGGATCGGTTGCTGTTCCGCTCAGGATACACGGGAAGTATGTAGGGCGCGTGAAGGTGGTTTAGATGATGTAGTGCGTTGTTCAACACATCGGGGCTCGTATACAGCAGCGGCACTCTCTCCTCTACCCAAACGAAAACCAAAAAAAGAGATAGGTGCAAAATTATAATAATGACAATGATCTGTTCCTGTGCCTCGTATACAGGTTACCGGTGTTGCGAGTCTACGAATGCCTAGAACGAACGTGCCAATTGATTCACATTATCTCAATTCACCGATATTTTTCTCGGATTAATCAACGCAATAAAAAAACATGAGGAAGGAAATAATCAAACGACAATAAGAGTCGCGACGAATTTTACCCGCGTGTTAATCAATCGGCGAGTTCGTCCCGTCTAGTAGTAAAATAGATATACAACGATAGATGCTTTCCGAGCCGGTGAAACGGCGGATATCGGGGATCTCAAAAATAGTCTGTCCGTGAAATAATAATGCAGCAACGTAACAGAAAAATTCAGCTGCGGCAAATCATCAACAAACTCAACTATTCATATATATAATATAATGTATAGTATGTATATGTATAATTTTATGTACAATGTACTACGCTAAAGTTGTTCCATTGGTACAACGGACTCAACGACTAAGTTCGGTGCCAAATTCTCGTGACAATGCTACGTGAAGATTCAACGGAATCGTATACGGTTTTGACGCTCTATCGTAAATCATTTCATTATGCGTGTGTCTCTTTCGATATTGTTTCGGAGTCTTGGTTTAACGACCGCTAGGCAGACGGATCTCTCACATTCTTTGGTTCTCTCGCTTGCGATATGACGAAAAGTTGGGCTGATTACCTTGTAACTGACGACTGATCAGAGCCGTGATGCCCTGACTGTCCCCGCTCTTCTTCACCACGGAAAGCTTCATCTCCGAGTCGCTCTCGAGGCCGCCGACTCCTCCCAGACCGATCACCTGACCGTTTTGCTGCTGGTGGCCGCTCGCGGCCATCGTCTCGCTCACCTTTCGCGCACCATAGACAAAAAGAACATGAATTAAAATCACGTTGTCGCATCGATGAGAGTCAAAATGATTTCTCTGTATTCCGCTCACTTAAGCGATCGTCACAGTGTGAAATAAAAAAAAATCGATTTGTATCGATTGTATTCTTCAAGAATGTACTTATTTATTTTAAAAAAATTAGACCGATTAGTTCATTACAACTTAACAAAAAAAAATTCGCGAAAATCATTGATTTTTCGGAGGGTCACACTGTGACGATCCCTTAATTCGCGCAAACTCACGAAAAATCGCATACCTGCATCAGCTTCTTGACGACGTCGCGGCCGAGGATGTGATCAAAGACTGCCTGCAGAAACTGATCGCTGATTATGCTCAATTTCAGTTTGTCACGATGCCAGAGAAGTATCCGCGATTCCTCCATCGCCGTTATCGAGACCTGAAAGTATTCGTCGGTGGAGACGCCGAACCACTCCGGAGAATCGAGAAACTGATGCGGGAAGACTATGTGAAGCGCTCGGCCGTTTTGCGACACGACTAGTCTGAAAACAGATCAACCAGGATGATTTTTCTTTTCATCTGCAACATGGGAAAATCGTTTAGAAATAATTTTACAATTTTAGGCTTACTTTCCGGAGAGGACCAACGAGAGCGAGTCAACTTTGGTGACTTTCTCCTGTGCGTAAACCTCTTGGTACTTCAGCTGACGAATGGTCTTCATGCAGCTCAATACTTTCTTGAATTGATGTCGCGACACGCGAAGCGGTTGAAAAACTGCGGCGTAAACCTGGAACGACGAATTTGTTCAGTGTCGTTCCTCAATTGTAATTCTGCTGATTTTTGCTGTAGTATCAATTTGTTTTTTGTTAATTTGATCAATATACCTCTTCGATCTCTCGGGAGAATTTGATAGGCCTTAGCCTGTAGAGTAGCATGCAAACGTGGACAAAGTTGATGGCAACGAAGAGAGCGTTCCACAGAGCGGCGTCCAGCCAGCATGCGATAGTCCATCCCCAAAGAGCGAGAAATGCACAGCCGACGAGGAGGGTCGATCGCAGATACAACACTCCGTGTATGCCGCTAGGAGCGAGATGCGAAAGCAAAAAAAAGGCATTCGCCAACTGAAAGTACAGGTGATTTACGTAGAAGCCGTGATAGGGCTGGCAAGTGAAAGCTCCGTTGAAAAAAGTTGGAGGCACTATCGGCGGATGAGGGTAAGCGGAACCGTGGCTAACAACGGTCAGTCCTGCACCTGCGAAAATAAATTTCCTTTCGTTGTGAAAAAAAAAGAAACAAAATTAAATGAAATAAACGAATAGACAAATGAGAGAGAGAGAGAGAGACCAAAAAAGGAAGCAAGCAGTTCTACGACTGTTTAAGACCGACTCGAAGCCAGCGGACTAATTCGACGGGCAAATTGCACGACAATTTAATTCCTCGTTAATTCGATCGTGTCGCGTGACTGGAACCCTGGAACCGTTCCGATCGCAGTCACGCGACGCGATCCTGCGGGAAGAGAGAGAATATTGTATCGAATTTTGGGGAAAATTGCAATTCGTTGAAATTGCACTATTTAATTAATCGCGTACTGATATTGGTACTAAAAAAATTAATCCAAAGAATGAATTGGATGAAAAAATCGGCAACCTGCCCGTGAAGACTCGAAATGTTTCTGAATGTGTTGTCTCCTTCGTTTTAGATGTATCAATAAGAGCGTAAATGAATCGGTGCTCACCCTCAGTGCCGTCGGCGGTCACATTTCGGCATTCGGTGTCTGCCTGACTGTTCGCCGGTGCCGGCAGTGAGACTTCCGATGCACCGGCACTTTGGGGAATATGGGGTATGGCGGCATCGGTCAGATTGGCATTGACACTGATTTGACACCAGCACAAGAGGACAAGGGACGGTAGGGAAATGCCACAGCCTTCTCGGCCTCCTATTGGGTCCAAGCGCATCCACATCCCCGCATTACCAACCACTCGAACGGTCCTCTGCTTCTCATACAAACGGCCCACCGCTTTTTTATCTTCGCGACCAAGACTGATCTTCCGTCACATCTCAGTAACGTTCTTCGCGCAATTTTGTCCCGTCTGTCAGCCTGCCAACAAATTGTGCATCTTCATATATATTTAGCGTGATTCACCTGTTCCAACAATAGACAAATTATTAGCAAATTCGTGGAAATGAAAATATGGGTTCGCACATTTTTTAATATTTTGCAAACGAGGATAGAATGTTTCGGTGCGATTCAGAGCACTTTTTTTAAGAAAAGGATATTGTAAGACAGAAAGAATTTTTTTTATTTTTGTTTAATTTTAAAGCTTTTGTAGAACAATTTGAGATTCGCTGGCCGCTATAACATTTTTTTACGCCTCATTCATATCTGCAAATAATATTCATGTAAAAAATAGTAAGAATCCAAATAAATCAGTCAATCGTCTCTACGTTCCTTTGCTTCGATTCATCTTTACTTTCAAACTTTCCGCCCAAATTTTCAACCCATTTTCGATATGATGAACAAATATAAAAAAAAAATCCCAAAACTCCTATCGATTCCAAAGCTTCCATATCGAAGACCCAAAATCAGTTGAAAATTATGTTGAAACCAAAATAAAAAAAATTCAAAAGCCGCAGACCTAAAACATTAGCACCGCAAGACCCAGCGTCACTCCGATCCTTTAAACTTCCACAATAAAAATCCCAAACGCGAATTCGTTAGCCACCTCGGACCTCGGCCGTTAACGAGTTCAATTGGACGGGTATCAAGTGCCCAATTATGGATAATGATTGGCGTACACTTGGATGTCAACAATGTAGGTCGACTAACGAGCCTTTCTCTCTCTCGCTCTCTCTCTCCCCCCGTTTACCTCTCTCCCTCTCTCTCCCTCTTCTCGCGAATAACGTTACAAAGTCCTTACGCAGCCGACAAACGCCAAAAATGTTGTCAGTCCACAAATCGCGCAAAGGACAACTCGCGAAGCTCGGCGGCGAAAAAAAAAAAAAACGCAGGACACGTAAACGCACATCGCCAAATTCAAATCAATAAGCCTCCGGTATACTCACGGATATCGAATCGGCGAGCACATTCGGACCCAGCAGCAGAGTCTCGAGTCATCGAATTCCGTGCTCGCGATTTTCGCTAGTTTTTCTTTTGTTTTTTTTTTCTGCGTTGACGCGTTTTATGCGTCGCCGTTGCGAAACTTCGGCTGCTCGTCGCTCGCTACCTTTCGCCGTCCCGTCGCATCTGACTCGTGATTATATATCTGTCTCTGGGCCCTTCGACTCTCTCTCTCCCTCTCTTTCGCTCTCTCTCTCTCTCTCTGGGTCAACTAGATCCAAGGAGCCGGTATAGGACGCAAGGCTCCGGAAATCGGACGTCGATCTCAGCCCCGAGAGACGGACAATCGTCTCGTCCAACACTTCGTCGAAGATCGCGCAGCGGAATTGAATAACATCACGCGCCGACCGTAGGAAGAACGCGAGTAACAAGAGCAGCAGCAGCGCGAGCAGCGCGGCGGCTGCATGTCAAAGGTGGGGGCGTCACCGGCTCCGCGCGCGGCCAATCATTCGAGCTTCTCGCCGCGGGGAGGTGAGAGAGAGAGGGGGGAGAGGTGCTCGAATCTCGTCTGCTGTATATCGCTCCCCCCCTCCTCACTATCATAGTGCGCTTAGTCTCTCTCCCTAGATAACGGGCTAGATTACGCGCTGTTTATGAATACGCTAAGCGCGAAGCTCAACACGCGCCGTTCGGGCCTTCGATGCATTTTTTATCAAGCGCCTTTTTTGGGGCCACAGCCCGCATGAATAATTATTGGGCAATCGTGGTACACGAAAATTGGATTGCGTAAAGGATGTTTTTTTTTTTTTTTTTTTTTTGGGGGAAGGGATACACTTCCCACGTGAGGTCTCACTTTTTTGGTCGCAGCGGATGAAATTGGGCAGAGATTTGTCGAAACCGGCGGTCAGTCGATTATCGAACTCTTCATGCTTGGCTTTAATTTATTGGTGAATCAATAGATACACTGTCGTTATCACGCGCACACACATAAATAAAAATGATGTCATGAGTAAGCTTCTCGTCGATTGGACCAACGAAAATTACACAAGAGTATTGGTTTCTTAAAGAATAAGAAATAAAAAAAATACAAAATTATTAAAAAAACGTTTACGATACTTATCTAGGGTTTTTTAAAAATCCGTCGCTAGAAAATGTCTCGGCTCGACGATCGGAGCCTCACAGGCTCGGCGCGCAAATTAACTTCGTATTGATGCTCATCGCTGCCCGATGATTTAAAACGGTTAAAACGTGTCGCTCGTTGATATGTAAAAACGTTAAAATACTGAAACGCGGGCAAGCTCGTTCATCAATCAGATCTGCGGCGATTTCGCGAGGGCCACCCGCGATAGTGGATACTAAACTTTACAAGTTGATTATCCTCGGACTGCACTATTAAGGAGGTCCAGTCGTATAGTATTCATTTTGCATAAATTCGAGAAAAATAAGAAAGAATTACGAATACTTCTTGATAATATAAAAATCTGAAAAAATGCATGCACATCAAAGGTACTGAAAAGATTAATTTTGCATAATAATAATTGCAAAATGTTATTAACAAATTGATGAAAAAAAAATTGTTGCACAAATTTCTCGTACCTTTAATACGCATGAATTTTTTTAAATTTTTATACCATCAAGAAGTGGTTGCAATTATTATTCGTTTTTCTCGAATTTATGCGAAATGGACTCTATATGACTGGACCTCCTTAACGAGCCTCGAGTCTTCGCTCCTGTCGCCTCGAACGATGATACGCAAAACATTATCTTGTGATACATCGATAAAAAATACATAATTTCGGCGATGATACGATGAACAAAATTGTCACGCTTCATCCACTCGGTGTCTCTCGCACTTTCACTCACGCACACTTTACACACAATTCCGTCCCAAAAGCTTCACGGACAAAGCTGCTGCTTTTTTTTGTTCTCTTTTATCTATATAATATTATACTGTTCACAACTCACGTAGAAAGCGATGCTTCGCGTTTTTAAATTATTTTCCTCCTTTCGTCTCTCGTCGCGAGACTATTAACGCTATACACGTACGAAATGGTAGATGAAATATGAATTCTTTTCTGTGATGTGGTAATTTTTTAAACGTCCCTATCTAGTTACACTCGTTTTGCCAAGTAAAAAATAATAAGCGCTCATTGTGCTTTGAAGTCTTGTGGGTTTTTCTATTACGATCTGTCTTTGCTATTGGACCTGCGAACGTCTTTCGGATCGCAAGCTCGTAAATTCGTTTAGACCATCTGGAATGCTGCGGGCGTTAAAAAAAAATATAGAGAGAAAAGTATTTGCTCCGTTCTATCCGCTTTGTTTTTTTTCGTCAAAAACCGCGAACGAAGTGTTTGCATTGAAAAGTATGTAAATATGTTATATGTATATAGCTGCTATTTCGAAAATATCTCATCGACGCCTTCCCTAGCAAAATAATAGCTACGCATCTGATTGTACATATAGAAAAGGCAGAGTACGGTGTCGCGGTATTTTTCTCTTATGTTAATTTTTTCTCGTCACCGGTGTCAGAATTATTCGGGCAACCGTTACCCCTTTTTGTAGTAGTAGTATTCTTCGTTTTTATCTCTCTCTCTCATTTATCGTCAGTAAAAGCACTAAGCCACGCAATTTTCCTCGGCAATCGCGCGACATTCGCGTCGAGAAAATTTCCTCCGAACGCGCTGCTCATCAAAATGGAACAATTCGTTTGACTGCGGGAAAACGATTTCCAATTCCTTATCCCGCAAAAAATAAAACAAAATCTCCTCTAAAGCCGAAACCGAACGAATTAAGTACTCGCTTCCCTACGTGTCGGAAAAATCCGCAAACTCTTCGGCGAAGCGATTATCAGATCGTTATACCGATGTTTCCGAATTCAGTCGAAGTAAAAATTTGTTCGATTTCGGATGCGCGAGCTGCTCGGTCAGATTGAAGTGCGGCAACCGATAGGCGGTGCAGAGTAGCGCTACTTCGCCCTGACGCAGCTGAAACTCGCATCCGGGCGCCAGAGTCCGCGAGGGAAGCTCGCCCTCGCAAACGAGGGCCCAGTGATGCGATCGTCGCTGTCGTTCCTTTTCGTTCGAGAGAACCGGCGAGGCTGTGAAGAAAGGCTCCAGAAAGGCTCGGGGAGCCGCGTCCTGAGCCAAACAGCGAGCCAGACGACCGAGAATCGATTCCACCGAGTGTCGAGGCTGCTGTCTCGTGACTCTCAGATATTTTTGCAAGGCTCGCGCCATTGACGGGAACACGGCTTGAGCGGCTTCCATCGGATCCATCGGACCCGGATTCGGCGCGAGCTCCGACTCCGAGTGCAATCGCTTGATGTGCGCGAAAGCCTCCTCCGCCGCTGTGATCAGTCGCGCTCGTCGCTTTCGCACTCGTCTCTCGTAATCGTGTTCCTCGTAGAAACGCTCGTTGTGACTCGAATCCCGACGACGCGCCTGAGCCGCCAGTACCGCACGATCGCCGCCGCTGCGCTGCTGCGTTCCGCCCGTGCTCACCGAGCCGTCGACGTCGTAGAACTTGAAGCTCGACTGCTTTCGCCCGGACTTCGAGACCGGCAGACGATCGAGATACGGATTGTAGATCGGGAATTCTGTGTAGTATCTCTCGAGCACCCAGACGGCCGCTCGCTGAATCGACAGGTGGCCGATCGCGTAGGATCTTGACTCGCCGTCCGGTGATCTTACGACCTGGGGGAGGGAAAAAACCGGATTTGTCGAATTATGCCGCGATTTTTCTTAAGGTAGCTATACCGCTACGTACTAGTCAAATCAGTGCTAAATTTTTAAAAGCGTTTTTACAATTCCTGGTTGTTTAATAAATTGTTTCAAAGTGTCAGTAACACTTTGAAACAACGTCGTCTTTCTATTCGAATTATGGCTTTGTATGAATTTGCCTATTAAGAACTAATGCTGTAACGTTAGTAACACCTCGGAACAATTTATTAAACAACCAGGAATTATAAAAACGCTTTTAAAAATTTAGCACTGATGTGACTAGTACGTAGCGGTATAGCTACCTTAATAGAGAGAATGCGAGACGGAGTCTTGAGGATTTACAGTACCTTGAGGTAGAAAGTAGGCTGCATATGACGAATTTCGATGAGCAGAACGCCGACGTAGTGAATAAATAGCAAAGTATCCGCGAAGGTACCCGCGTAATTCACTAAACTTTTGTACTCTGTTATTTCGCCATTCGCTGTAGTCTTGGCGCTTTCCGTGACCTGAGAAGGAAAAAATTGATTAATTTTCAAACACACTTTCAAAATCGTGTCGCAAGATCGCTAAATAAATTGCTATCTTACTTGTACAACGTAGAACAACCAGTAAGTGCAAATGCACAGCATCGTGAGCAAAAGTACTCCGGCTCGGAATAAAAAGACACGTGGCATCGTTGCATTCCGAGGTCTGAGAAAAACGGCCCAGCTGCCGATCGCCAGCAACACGAGCTTGAACGCTAATCCTAATAATTGTCCTTTGCACTCGGCGTTGCACGACAATAATTGCAGTCTCTGTTGCATCGTGAGCAGCGTCGTGGAATCGGGAAAAAAGCCCAATTTCGGGAGTACGACCATGGCTATTGGACTGAGAAAAGCGCTGGTGCCTAAGGCCAGCGCTACCACCGGCCCTACATATCGATTACAGCTAAAATTGAAGGCCCCGTCGGTTTCGCTAGGCCAGTGACTGACGTCCTCCGTGGACTCCGATCTTTCGGACGTATTGCCCGTTACCGCTGTCGTATTCTCGCCCCAATTCTCATCCTGCGGCAGTATTTGTACTTCTATCACCTCCTGGCCGACGTTCTCGACGCTGTTCGCTCGCACGTTCACCGTCGTTTGAAACGGCGCCATTTCGCCCGGATCCACTTCTCGCCGCTCCTTCCGCTGACTCCTGTTGTTCCTGGCGAATATGAATATCTCTTTGAATATGAAATAAAAAACTCTCGTCAACCAAGCAACAGAGGAGAAAATTTACCTCGAGCTCCGGTGCGAATGTTGCCTGTGATTCTGCGTCTTGTTGTTGTGCGAACGATGATGTTTCTGCGAGCCGCGACTGTGGTGGCTGTGGCTATGTTCGCTAGCCCCCGACTTTATGCTCTCTGTCTCCATAACCCGGCATAGGCTACCGCCCTTTTTCTACCCCATATGAGCATTCCCACATCGGCTCTACGCCGCTCATGAAACACGTCGCACCTGGCACCGGGTTACGTCCCTGTAACCGCGGTGTTCGCGCCGCCGCGCGCGTTGACCTTATCAACGAGCGTGTAAGCCTTATCAGCTGCTCGCGCGCGATCGCTTTCCCGGCATGATCGGTCGCACCACAAACCGCACCGCAATTCCGTGCCGAAAGCGTGAAAAAACGCAACAGCGACGCCGGACACACGTCGCTCGGGTCAAGTGTCAAAACCTCAAAACAGACGCCGACACGCCTAACGTTTATGGCTCTCACCCCTTCTCCGACCGTGGGATTCCGCTCATAATTTTCATAGGGGGAAAAGAGAGCCCGTCAATCTCGTCCTAGGGGCATTCGCGACGGGCAAAGTGAGGTTAGGAACAAAAAAACAACCAGTCAAGATCAACGCATTGCGTTGTTTCTACGGATCGAGTCGAGCGACAGCTTTTGTCGTTGATATATGTTGTTTCTTAAAGCCTTGAGGGCTGTTCGCGGGGGGTTGGTTATCTCGGAGCTGAGATGACGAGATAATCGCGCGCGTCTAGGTTACCCCTGTGAAAATATCCCTGCAGCAGTGCGGCTCTAGGGGTCACTGTCAATGACCCCGACACACTGCAACGCGATTCGAGGAAAGAGAAAAAAAAAAAGCAAACGGATTTAACGGCGAGGTCGGCGATAGGACTGAGGCTGGCGACGCAAAGTTCGCGGTTGTATGACTCACGCGCGGAGTTTAAGGGTCTGAAGGTAGGTTAATTTCGTGATTCATCGAAAGACTGCGGTTTTCAGGTAAAAATGCGGTAAAACGTGCAAAGGGAGCGAGTGCGCTTCAAGGACGACCAATCAGAACGTCGCTCCAGCGGAATGTGACACAAGCAGCTCGGTCGGTAACAAAAACCCGCGCGTTCTTCGTTACCGACCGAGTAATCTTCAACGTCTCACAGAGGACTCTTTTTCACTGCTCTTGTATGGTTTTTTTTTGTTTACCGCCAATGATCCATCATTAATATCGCTACGAATCATAATTCATAACCTTCGATCTCATCTGCTGTACTTCGTATGTAAACCAACATTCGTCTCGTTCGGCTACTTAACTTTATTGTTTCGTTCTCGCGACAAGCGACAGACAATTTTCACACTCTCGTTTCCAATCCTGTATTTACAGTGGGAACCTCACAACAATGTCTCGAAGCTCGTTTATCTCGACGCATTTTTTTTTTTTATTGCGCGCTCAGGCAGCTCGGATTTCGCTTCAATCGGTGTAGATGATGTCGTACACGGATTTGGGAAAGTGATCGCTGACCAGCGCCTGTATTCGCTCCTTCCGGGTCACCGGCGTGTATCGTTTCATGGGGAAAGTCTTGACGACGCTGTCGATAAGCGCTCTGAGGACACTGGTCAGGTCGGCCTCGGGTCCCTTTGTGTATTTCTCCAGAGCCAGCATCTCCTTCTGAAACAGCGCTTCTCCGTATTCCTTGCGAGTCTGGGGATCCAACTGGATCCACATGTCTCGTGCCTGATTCAGGAGAGCAGCGCTGTCCTTGAGCCACGCGTTGCCCGATATGTATTCGCCTGTCTCCACTATCGACACGTCCACTCCCCATCTGCGCATCTCCAGTCTCAGACAGGAGCCCCACGCCTCGATGGCAGCCTGGGAATTGCCATAAAATACATTATTCCTCATTTCGGAGCACAAGTTTGTGTTTCAGGCTTGGGAAATCATACTCACTCCCATTGCGCACTGAATACCGCGCACCGGGCTGGGAATGCGGGCCAGAATGCTCGATACCAGAATCAAACGACCCTTGGAACGTCTGATCAGCGGCAGAAATACCTAACGGAAAGAGGATGCTTCGGTTTATGATTCGATCCTCATTTTTGGTACAGGAAAGATTTTTTTTATTGCATTTTTAACAGAAGAGATGAGAAAGTGAGAGGACAAAAATATTACCTGACTCAGGCGAACTACGCTGAGGAAATTAATGTCTACGGTTCGTTTCAGCACGGATTGAGGAACCCACTCGCACTCGCCCAGGGCGACCCAGGCTGCGGAGTGAACGATCGCCCAGAGACCTGCGAAGAATCGTTTACATCGTTATTATCGAGAATTTCGATGATTTTCGGTAGAGATTACCTGGAGCCTCGTCCGGCAGATTTTCGTTGACGTAGAGGAACGCCGAGTGTATCTCGCGCTCCTGGGTGATGTCGAGCTGCAGAGCGTGCAATCGCCCGGACGCATTATTCTTCAGACTCTGAACGCTGTCCTCGCAGTTCGCTATATTATTGAAGCCGGCGAAGACCGTGAATCCCTGGGGAAAAGATAGCGATGAATATGTTATAGCTCGTACGTTATATCTAACGCGGGTCCCGGGAGCCGCGCTGAATAACTCACGAGTTCGTCCAGGCGTTTGGCTAAGGAGTAGCCGACTCTCGATTCGCAGCCGGTCACCAGCACAGCTTTTCCAGCTGCCGTTACCTATATTCCCGTGGAAAATTAGAAAATCTCATCGAAACAGTATCGGAAGAGAATTTCGATTACGGGGGAGTTTAAATTTTCCAAAGGGCTTCGAGGTACAAAAAAAATAGCAGAAAAAAAAATGCCCTAGCATTCACGTGCCGCGTTGTAAAGGTCAGGGACACAGGGAGACCTATAATTAATCCGTCGTTTCAACACAATCCCAGGGCCTTTGAACTTTCCAATGTCGTGTACTTGACATTAACGTTTGTTATCTCGTTAAAGTTCGACTTAAAGCTTTAATGAAAAAATGTAATCTTGAGTCAGGGACAGATTTTCAATTAAAATTCATTTCTCTTTAGATTGACTTTGAAATTCAATAACAGTGGAAACCGATTGCAATCGATTCGACTATAAATAGCGCTCGCGAAAAATCCGCAGCGAATTCTTTTTCGCTCGAAATTCCATTTATAGTTCCGCGATGCAGAAGCAATTTTATTCGTGAGCTCGTTTTGTTTTTCAGGGAAAACAATTTAAGGAGGTCCAGTCCATTTCGCATAAATTCGAGAAAAACGAGTAATAATTGCAACCACTTCTTGATGGTATAAAAATCTAAAAAAAATTCATGCACATTAAAGGTACTTAAAAGATTAATTTTGCATAATAATTGCAAAATGTTATCAACAAATTGATGAAAAAAAAAAAATTGTTCAACAAATTTCTCGGAAACCCGAATTTTTTTTTAAATGAAAATGCTTCTATTATGTTTCTGAGTACGTATGAATTTTTTCAGATTTTTAAGTTCAGTTTGATATTTGCGTTTTTTTTCATACAAAATTCAAAGTGAACTTAAAAATCTGAAAAAATTCATACGTACTCAGAAAAATAAACGAAGCATTTTCATTGATAAAAAAATGTGGGTTTCCGAGAAATTTGTGCAACAATTTTCTTTTTTCGTCAATTTGTTAATAACATTTTGCAATTATTATTATGCAAAATTAATCTTTTCAGTACCTTTGATGTGCATGCATTTTTTCGGATTTTTATATCATCAAGAAGTATTCGTAATTCTTTCTCATTTTCCTCGAATTTATGCAAAATGAATACTATACGACTGGACCTCCTTAAGAGGGAATTTCGATGAAACAAAAGCTTGGCAAACAATTTGTTGTCTCACCGTCAGATTGTGATAGAACAAGGTGAAGCCGACGGAGACGACGAGAAACAGTAGAAACAACACAAAACTCGATGTCTGAGAGATTCTCAGGGTGTTGAGGACAGCGGCGAGAATAACCGCGACCGCGTGAGAAAAGGCAACGGGCAGCAGGCATCTCTCCACCAATTCCCACGTTTTACTGTCGTCCGGCTGTTCGTTTGATTTCGGCGGCGGCATTTCGTCGTTCCTCGAACGCAACAACGACAACGCGAAACAATATTCGTTATCCTCTCGTGTCTCGTTAGTCGCGACGTTGTCGAGGCTTCGACGAAGTCATTCGGCGGTTCACGGGCTCGGGCCGGCCTAGAAGACTGGTCTGGGCTAGAACCGAGCTAACTTTAAACTGGAAATAGTGTCTCACGTTAATGAACTAAATTTAACTACAGTGCTGCGCCGCAAATTCTCGTATCCCCGGTGGAGTCTTCGCGCGTTCCCGCGAATTCGGATTTCGAGCGTCTCCCCGATTTCTCAAAGCGAGCGCGCCACATTTTTTTCACTCATTACCTTACCAAATAATTATTAAAAAAAAAATACCATTGGAAGACTGACGAATTTGATACTAATTTTATTTTATTGTTTCAGGTGATTGCTGGAAGAAGCGAATGAAACAACCTGCGGACTCGGGAGAATCGTCTCACTTGGATCGCTTTGCAGTAACGAGCGCTCGGTAATAGGAATAGAATGGCTAATTAATATTAGCTTCGCTCGGGCGTGGGAATCGCTCGGCTTCAATCCGCGGGGAAGACGTCTCGAGGGTCTCGTCATCATCCGTTTGATATAAATCCTTTTTATTCTCTGAAACGACAAACACGAAGCCGTTTGCATATTTTTCCACTATCTCCAAAGAGCGAAATTGTCCGCCGCTCCGAAGCGAGCGAGTCCACGTCTATCGGCATCATTTTATTATCTCCCCAGGCGGAGTGGGCAATGTTAAGGAGGTCCAGTCGTATAGTATTCATTTTGCATAAATTCGACAATAATGAGAAAGAATTACGGATACTTCTTGATGATATAAAAATCTGAAAAAATGCATGCACATCAAAAGTACTGAAAAGATTAATTTTGCATAATAATTGCAAAATGTTATTAACAAATTGATGAAAAAAAAAAATTGTTGCACAAATTTCTCGGAAACCCACATTTTTTTATCAATGAAAATGCTTCGTTTATTTTTCTGAGTACGTATGAATTTTTTCAGATTTTTAAGTTCACTTTGAATTTTGTATGAAAAAAAACGCAAATATCAAACTGAACGTAAAAATCTGAAAAAATGCATACGTGCTCAGAAACATAATAGAAGCATTTTCATTTAAAAAAAAAATTCGGGTTTCCGAGAAATTTGTTGAACAATTTTTTTTTTCATCAATTTGTTAATAACATTTTGCAATTATTATTATGCAAAATTAATCTTTTAAGTACCTTTAATGTGCATGAATTTTTTTAGATTTTTATACTATCAAGAAGTGGTTGCAATTATTACTCGTTTTTCTCGAATTTATGCGAAATGGACTCTATGTGACTGGACCTCCTTAAGCCGAGAGCTCGTGGACTCGCGAAAATGGCTAATTACGCGATTGAATTCGCCCGTAACGACCTCCCCCTCCTCATGGGTCGAAGAAAAATAGCTAAATAATGAAAAGCATTTTGAGGGCGGGTGGGTCGAGTGGTGTTTGGGGGAGTCGCACGGGAAAAGTTTAACGAAGCGAATCCGACAATGCGACGGTGGACACTCGGGGAAAAAAAAAAATACATTTTCCACCCTCGACTTAATTAATTTCCCAAACAGGGTCTCTGTTTGCGGGGTCTCTATTTGTCGTGCTTTTCGGAAATTTTCGCGGAGGAGCGTGGAAAACGAAAAAAGGGGGAAAAAAAATAAAGAAAAATATAGTCGGCGTGAGACGGTGCGCACGGAGCGAGACGAATTCTCTCCGGTGGGGCCGTAAAAAAATGCACCGAGAGTGGGGTAGGTTATTGATTTCCTCGCGGATGCCATGTTGGGGGTGTCACATGACTGTGTATATACACAGCGCAGTCTGTGGGTAGTATAAATAGGAAGGGTGGTTGCACCATTGACCCAGTGCTAGTTGGATTATCGCACGGCCAGCCAGGTCGTGAGCACCGCGGAGCACTTTTACACCCCGACAAGCCTTTCCCCTCGTTTTATTATCGCATAATCGGACACACTCACCGTCACACACTTCACCACTGGAAAAACACAAACAGACGGGTCGCGAGCTATAATTTAAAAAACCGTGGATAATGTATCGCGCGAATTAATCGAAAAAAAATCTCGCGAGGATTCGAAGGAAGAGGGACGAAAAAATTAACATTCTCGCTGGCCCACCCGAAGTGAACATAGTACAATCTCGAAGACACTGCCCACCTTTTTTGTCTCAAATGCTCTTCACGGTTGTCGACTCTTTTACCAACATTCACCAACGCCTAACCGAGTGATTCTAAATAAACAAACGAAGTAAAAAAAGATTTTAAAAGAAGAGAAGCAGAGCGAGGGGAGCAACACCATGAAACTCTGGTGAAAAACGAAGCACCGTTGGAGTGGTTTTTTTGGTTTCGGAGCAGAGTCCTCAATTTCAATTGTGTCTGTGTGTGTGTTTCTCTGTGCGTTTTTTGTATGTATTTTTTGGGTGCGTCGACTAACGAGCATATTCGGGGTATCCCGGGTTCTGCAGGTGATCGCTGAAAGTCGCTGAGGAACGAAGACCGTCGATTGGATTGAAGACAGGAATCCAGTGAAGGAGGAGCAGACCGAAGGGCGAGACGAGAAGCAGAGACACCGAAGCTATTGACCTCAGTGGACAAACGAGCCGAGACCTCGGCGATCGCGCCGCGAGAAAAATGTCCGAGTGCACCGAAGTCGCTCTCGCCTCGGGCAATCCGTACAAAATCGTCGACTACACGCGGGAAAAACGCAAAGGGATAACCGCGTCCTCGCTCGAGGAACTGACCAACATCGCGCGCTGCAGACTCGCGCTCTCCGCCGACGCGGACCTGACCATCGTTCTCGAGCAGGATGGTAATTTTTTCCTTTATTTTTTCCCCAATTTTTGCTTGGAAATATAACGTTAAGGAGGTCCAGTCATATAGAGTCCATTTCGCATAAATTCGAGAAAAACGAGTAATAATTGCAACAACTTCTTGATGGTATAAAAATCTAAAAAAATTCATGCACATTAAAAGTACTTAAAAGATTAATTTTGCATAATAATAATTGCAAAATGTTATTAACAAATTGATGAAAAAAAAAAATTGTTCAACAAAATTCTCGGAAATCCGAATTTTTTTTTAATGAAAATGCTTCTATTATGTTTCTGAGTACGTATGAATTTTTTCAGATTTTTAAGTTCAGTTTGACATTTGCGTTTTTTTTCATACATAATTCAAAGTGAACTTAAAAATCTGAAAAAATTCATACGTGCTCAGAAAAATAAACGAAGCATTTTCATTGATAACAAAAATTTGGGTTTCCGAGAAATTTGTGCAACAATTTTTTTTTTCATCAATTTGTTAATAACATTTTGCAATTATTATTATGCAAAATTAATCTTTTCAGTACCGTTGATATACATGCATTTTTTCAGATTTTTATATCATCAAGAAGTATTCGTAATTCTTTCTCATTTTTCTCGAATTTATACAAAATGAATACAGTTCGGTAATTATTTTGATATTTTTTGGTAATTTTATTTAGGAACCGAAGTCGACGATGAAGAGTATTTCGCCACTCTGGAGAGAAACACGAGCCTCATGGTCCTTCAGGGCGATCAGAAGTGGAACGCAGCCGGCAGCCTGAAGACAGCGTCGCGTTACATCGTCGTCGACAATGTCGACAGCACCGGCGACGGTTCGTGCGGCAGCCCGAGACACCACAGATCGCCCATCGAGCCGCTCGTGTCGAGCCTGCACGGTGATCCCTCGCACATCTCGCTGCTAGGCGGTCACGACCTCGAGCTCCTCAGCGACATGAATCCCGACAGTCTGGCGGACATCGTGCCGGACAGGTTTGTACAATTGAAATCTCAAAAATGTTCCGAATCCGAAAATGGGTCGATTTTTATTTTTGTGAACCAATACGTTTGTATTAAAAATCGATTTCGAAAATTCACAGACTATTCCTCGAGCAACTGAAGGAGGCATCGGGCAGATTCTTGGCAGAGAAGAGGCAAGCCCAGGAGTCGATGGCCTTACTCCAGATGTACGCGGGAGGAGGCGAGATGGAGCGAGCGTAGGCCATGTGGGGGGTGGGCGCCCTCACACTGGCCAACATGTATCGCGTGCGACGTCGAATCTTCTACAAGGGTCGTCAGTTGCAACAAACGCTGATCCTCTTCTGGAATTGAGCCCTTTTTATTATAATCCTACAACCGCCGTTCAACGATTTTTCGAAAGACACGAATGGAGCGCGACAATGCGTTAGGAGACATCTGAAAACGCTCGCGTGTCACAAGGCAAAACAGAAGCGTGCGCCGATGTATTGAATTCTACGTACTAAGTTGCGGATAGGACCTTTTTGAAGCGATTGAAATCGCCACAAACGTTTTAAAAGAAAAAGACCGATAGACTGTTGTTGTTGCGCCACGAATTCCGCGGAAAAAGAAGGCCTGCGATTGCCGTTTTTTAAATCTCTCTCGACTCGAGACGAGATTGATGTTTATCGTCGCTCTCGTCAATTGATATCGAAGTATCGCGTCCGAGCAACGCGCGAATCGCGTGATTTGTCCTGGCCTTAGCTAACGTCGAAGTTGCAACGGCTAATTATCGTTTTACAATTACTTTGTGACGAAGATATTGAAGGAGACTTTTCGTAGTAGCAATCGACGACTAAGTTTTCGTGCCAAGAGGATACTCATCCGGCCATGACTCGCCAATGCTGTTGTCGAGCAATATTTCTCAATTTTTTATTTTTTTTCAATTCGTTCCTAGATTTCTGGATTTTTCTAAAAAAAAAATTCATTTGCATTCCGTGACTCAGTGTTACTGTAAATATCATTCCAGTTGATCCAACGAAGAGAAATCTTCCAAGTTTATTCACCGAATTTATTTTCGCGTGCCGATAAGAGTGAGAGTACATTTTCTGCTCTGAAATACCATAGTAGTCTCGATTACAGTTGAATAGGTCGTATACAACAGTTTTGCGAACCGACGGAGTCGTTAAACGACAAGCGCGCGAAAATTATGGCAATTGTCGAGAAGAAATGGCAACCGTAATTTTTTTGATAACGAGAGGAGGAAAAGCAAGAGTCGTCCATCGAAGAAACTCGTTGCGATTCGCGAGGAAGGCGAATGTCCGTCGTAGAGTGTACGAAACCTGTGTAGTCGCTAAAAAAAAATGAACCTTCCGGTGTTTTACGAAAAAATTCACGTGAGTTGCCTCATAGTGTTACACACATACCTCACGGAATTGCATAAATGCTCACAGTAAAAGACAGACAGTAGTGCGATAAGCTTGACGTGTTTGTCCGTTGAAATAATCCGGGCGAAGGACGAGGAGGAAGATGAGGAAGAATTAAAAAAAAAAAGATAAACAGAATAAACAAAACCACAATGTATACTCGTAAGAAGGAAGAACATTTAAAAAAACGCGTAGAGTTGTATTCGCGGAAGTAAGTAATAGAGATTATCGCTTCGAAAGGCTGTTCCGTAACGATCGTAATCGATGTTGCTGTATACACAAGTAAAATTAGCGCGAAGGATGAAGCGAAAGAAAACGCGAGAAAGATGGAATCCATTTGCGGTGATAACACTTTGTACGTAGTCGGTATGTTTAAAAGGTGAATCGGAGATGACGAGTAAGATGATTTAAAAGAAAGAAACACTAATTTTAGTTCAACGACGTGTAAAAATGATTTAAGACTGAATTTATAGATGAACGATTATCATACCCATTTAGATCACCAACTCATTGCACACCAAAGAAAAAAAAAACTAGCAAAGTAAAGTGAAACAAAAAATGAAGAAAAAAATACCCAACAAAAAAAAACGATATCAGCCCTTTGATACCAAGCGATGTTATGCGTTTGATATATGTAAAAGAGAAGAAAAAAAAAAAAGAAACCAAAACAAGAATATCCCCTAGCATAATGGACACGACCGTTTTCGGGGCTTCTGGCGAAAGTAATTGTGCCACGTACGTTATCTCCCCACTTCGGTCGGCCCTTAAGACGTAAGATTTTCTTTCGCGGATCTGATTTGCGCTCGCGAGAAGTCTCCGCAGCTGTCGGCGGATAATCGCCAAGAAATGTTATTCGCGAAACAGAAGCGCGGAAATCGCGGGAAATCCGAACCATCAGCCGCGGAGACGCTTCGTCGTCGATGCATTGCGGTAAATTTATTTGATATCACTATATTGGCGACACTCCAAATACGTAATGATAATGGTAAAAAAAAATAATATTAATAATAACGGTAGAAAGAAAGAATAGTCCGGCACTCAAATTTGATTCCGTTGTTCTGGAGGAGTAATAAAGAAGATAAAAAAAGAAGAGGCGTAGAATCACATAAGGAGGAATGCAACGACCAGTAGTAAGAACGCTCGGTACGCTAATGCATATTCATAATTGCCAAAAATTTATTACGCTACGAAGAAAAAAGATAAAAAATATTAGACATACACACACAGACACAGACACTTTCACATACACACAACACACACACTTAGCGAACCAAGTGTGAACGATACGTGGTGTTAGTGGATAACTGAAGTATCGAATAGAACTGCCAATTAAAATGAGAAATCAATTAATGCTCAACAAGATCATTGGGGGAATTATTTATTTCACCGTGTGTTTTCCGATAACCAGCGTTTAACGTTACTTATGTGTCCTCTAAAACGACGCATTATTATTATTCATATAGTTATTAACAAAAAAGTAACATTATCGTACGTTTTACGATTATAAATGCGCGACAAAAGTAAGTTATGCCACAGCAGCGACTGCGATGTGGACCGACAGTTCAGACTTTAACGGTGTTTAAGAAATTGGCATCTATCAATTGGTAGAGCGCGTTCGATGCGCTGCGCCACTGATTCGACGCGTTTCTCAGTTGACAGGCCGCTTCTTGAACCGTCGATTCGCTTCTCACCAACTGACGATTGATCGACGTCAGCTCCTGTATCCCGTGGCTTATCGTTCCCTCGCTGAGTCGCTCGACATTTCTGCTCAACGATTCGTTGCACTCGTCTGTTGATTACACGAAAGAGAAAGAAAAAAACGTAATAATTAATACCACCCTCATTAGTTAGGGTCGAGCCTGGAAATTCCTTTTACGAACTCGCTCTTCTATTACAGCTTAATATTCGATGCTACTTTTTTGCGTCATTCGTGCCAAATCTTCGTAATCGAAAGAAAAGCAGAAAAATATTAATAATCGATATTTCTAGGCGATCGGGGAACTGACCTACGATTAATTTTTTTTCTCATAGTGATGTATGTATTTTTTGTTTTCGTTCACCATTGCTTTCAATTAAATTGAAGACGCATATCTGGTGATGTTTTTTCGCTCATTGTTGAAGTAATAATAAATAGATTCACGTTGAATTACCGAATAAAAACGTTAATCGTTAATCGTCACAGCCGTTTCAGAAAAGTGTACAATTTTGATTTGTCCTTTAGTTTGCGGTAAGTATGCTCTTTTGGCATTGATCTTACCGGATTGAGGATAACGTTTTAAATTTGTCATCTAGAGGACTAATTAAAAATTCATAGATATATTCAATTGTGTACGTCGTTTTGGCATAAGTGACGCGATTTATTTACAATTACGAGAAGTATTATAGAAAAACGAGAAAATATTTGAACGCCGAGAAGCGACGGAGTCTCCGATGACCAAGTCACGGAATCGTCATTATCTTCGGTGTTATAGAAAAAATGTAATGGGAAAACATATTCTATATCTCGATTTACATTATTATATAAATATTCCGATTAATTAAAGTTCTTGTTATTCGTCGTATACCAACAAACAACATCAACAACATCAACCAACAAAATGTCAATGAAACACTGTTGACACCGAAAAAACCCGAGAAATAAAGCAAATAAATGTGTTTCGTATACAATTAATTCCAACGCGACTCACATAATTTCTTGTGTAGCAAACTGTTGTACTTGATGAATCTCCTCTTCGTTTTTACGGGTTTCATGTCGGCGTAAGGGACGCACGCGGTAGCGTCGATAGCTCCGCTCACGGTGCTCCAGGTCGTTTCATCTGCAAATTCGATCCAACATCCACGTGTCAGCCACATCGTTGAGTACCTATTGAGCTAGCAATGAAATTATCGACTCACCATCGTCGGATTCCGTCGCTTCGCCGGAAATAATCGTACCCGATGTCTGCCTCTCTTGTTCTACAGCGAATCTCGTGCCCTGTGAAACATAAAAAAGTAACAACATGACAATCAATTAAAAAACGTTGCTACTAAAAAAAAATCTAAAATAAAAATAATGGAGAATTATGGTATCTGAAAAATAAAAAAGTTTGAAAAATCATAGTATTAAAAAATGTTGATAATCATTTTTTAGAATTCCAAATAGTCTGATATTGATGTATCGCATATTTTGTCTCTTGTGATTTTGAAAAATTTGCTTTCCGTAAGTAAAATAAAATAAATTCTTAAATAAACAGTATTCATGCATAAAATCTCTTTTTGTTTACAGTAAAATACAGCTGTTATCAAATGTAAATGCTATCGCAAACTTAAATTTTTTTATTCACTTAAAAAATAATAATAATAAATCTGAACTCACAATGCTGCTGTTCGCTGTATCATCATCGGATTCTGGGGCCTCTCCGGGAACGACAACAGCCCTGATATCCATTTTTCGCCCCTATTTTTCTGCTCCAATTAGTCGACAAACGAAAATATTAGCGAATTTTTAGGTTAGGTTCGATTGATTCGTTCCGTCAGTTTCAATGTTCGTGTATAACTTTAATTTTTTTCCAATATCGCTGGACACGCGTTTTTCGCACCGTTGATTCGCTTCAATGATCTTCACTTCTCGTAACGCTTAAATCACAGTGAAAATATACATCTCGAACGTCCACTGACAGCTCAAGAATTTTCGCATTCTCGTTACGCCTGAACACAGCCTTAGTTGAAACTCCAATCAACTCGCGAGTTACAAACTCGCTACAATAGATATTTATACGTGTGGACTTTGCGCGACACTAGATTCAGGTATCAAAGTATGATGTACAAATATATAAATATAATACATTTCCACGTCTCTAATTGCGGAATTCAATAATCACGCGTATTAACTTTTTATATAGAAAAAAAAAATTATCAAGCAAAAAGTTAATACTCGTGTGACAGAAATTGTAATTCATTAGGCTACCTTTTTTAATTAATAATAATAAATAGCGATTTCGAAGTAAAGTTTCCATTTTCATCGCGACACGTAAAAAACGCAACATTTTCTTTACGTGCTACGGAGAAAATTATCCTCTGAGAATATCGAGCTCTTCCGGTGTGACGTGCATTCTCAGGTCTTTCTCGCGAATAACGTCCTGAATTTGCGTCAACAATTGGGGTGCGACTTCGGCCGCGTCGATGTAGATGCTTCGAGCCCAGGGACACTGGGCGACACTCTCGTGATACGCTTCTTCGCCTTTTTCCTGGGAGAGACTCTGCTCGCGAAGCAGCAGCATGAAAAGTCGCCGGACCAATGGGCAATGCTGTGTTTCCGGTTCTCTGAGGCAAAGGTAAAGATAAATAAGTAAACTTCGTATCGCGCGAAAATATATATAACTTTTTTTTACCGTACCTCGAGAGTCTTCGATGAAAATAGACCAATTTATTCACAGCTGCAGCTGCGGCATCCGTTATTCCGCATTCGAGCAAAGAATTTATTCTCGCGCGACCAGCCAAGCACAGAGTCAGAGCTCTCCATGGTCTGTCGTTTTCCTTTCGCGTGTTGAGTTTCCAATTCGGAAGTTCGCTCTGCGGAGACAGACAAATTCGACATTCAAATCACGAATCGCCCAATTTTTTTTTTTTTTTTTACGGATCTATGCAAAAAATAAGGTACCTCAATCCCAGCGAGTACAGAGAGAAGATAGAAATTGTCGGGATAATTTTCCAGCGCTGCGTTCAATCTCTTCACGAGAATATTGTACACACCGTGTGAACGTTCGTTCAATAATTGGAGAACAGCGATTTCGTTTTCGTAAAACCTCTCCTGAAAATTAATTAATTTGATCAGTATCAGACAAAAAAAATAGCGCAATTTGGGTGATCATTTAGACTACCTACTTGGAGGTATTTAATTCCTTTCGTGTGTTGCAAACAGGCGTCGAAAACGCCCAAAATCTCCGCAACTTCGCGCTCGTCGACGTAGAGCAAATAAACGTAGCAGGCTACGTGTTCGCATATCGAGATCGGCAGGAAATACGTGTCGATCCAGTCGGTCTGCCAATGCGTCGGTTCCGACAAAAATTCGTCCAAATACTCGCGCAAATGTTCCTCGATAACGCCGACGCCGTTTGTCTCCGAGCCTCCCGGCACAATGTGACTCAGAATTTTCAACGCTCGGGCCTTTTTCGCGTCGTCGTACGTTCTCGAGTCCAGCAACGTTTCCAGGATTGTTCGATGCAGGCTGAGAAACGACGCTCGATCTTCCTCGCAAGTTATCGACGCCGATTGCATCGCGGTTTCCAATATATTGACGCAACTGTCGAGGCGACCCATTTCTCGCTCGATCAGCGCGTATTCGCGATAGAAGAGAAGATTGTTTCGGTTCTCGGCTTTCTTCAGAAACTCCTTTAGGATACCCTTCAATTTTTTACGCCTGCGTACATAAATCGGATAAATTGTGAAAAAATATTGCGACTTTCGTGGAAGTAGGATTGGATTTTTTCTACGCACCGACTTTCGCTCTTGGGCTCGTCTTTGCACAGATAGACGAGCGTCCTTTCGAAACGAAGCCACCAGATGTACAGACTCGTTCTGTAACGAGGCGAGAGACTCTCGGCTATTACGCGAAACGTGTCGCGCACGAAATCGAGGTACGGCTCCTGCGCCGGATGATAGCGCAGATATTGCGGACCGGAAGTCAAACCCGCGGCTAAAAGACCCTTCAGCAATGACTTTCGCTGCTCGTGGCCCGCGGTTTCGCCGACGCAGGGATAGAGCATCGGCAGCAACGATTCTATCGAGTCTATCGTCCAATTGCTTTTGTCCAGAGCCAAATCCTGAAACGATAAATTAACATTAAATCCATTCGGCATCTGAATGAAATCCAATTGACTTACCTTCAAAATGGAATCCGAAGTGGGGAGAATAGGAACTTTCAGAGTCGCCAGAGCGTAAATTGCCATTCGCATGTTAAGATCCTGCGTGAGCATTGGATGAACGTAATCGGTGACGTCTTCGGGCGATACGAATCTGTGAGAGTCACCGATCAGTTCCAGCTGATCGCGATCAACGCTTATCCAGTGACAATTCTCTCGGAGCGATTCGACCCTCAGCCAGAGTTGATTCAGTGGCAGCCTCGACGTTAAGATAACTTCTTCCATTTCGACTGCAATTTTAACAATTCATTACATATGCGAATATAGTTTGTAGTTTTTTTTTTTCAGCCACAAACTTACTTAATTTCTTTTCGTCTATCGATCTCTGAAATCTCAGCGCTTCCTTACTCAGCCCGAGATTCAACGTGAGATTCAATCGCAGAGCCTCCCACATCTGCTCCCACAATCCAGCTTGTCTCAGGAACACGAGGCATTGGTACAGCATCTCTGTTGTGAGAAGAACGGTCATTAAAAATATTGTATGATACCGGCGATGTTTAAAGATATATAAAAATGTACACCTACCTAACAATCTTTCGTCGTGATTGCGCGAGCTCGTTCTCGACCAGAGTCTCAGAGTGCCGAAGCACTTGGAGTACAGATCCATGACCCTCGGCACGGTGCACATGGCGACAGAATTTTGCGTAGCCATTATAAACGCCTGCCACAGCATCACATTTCCCGTATCTCGGTTGACCATCGTCTCGAGCTGACTGGCGAACTGATCCGCAGGATTCAGCTCGCCCATCAAGTGCAGCTTCTCGCGCAGCAATTCCTTCGACTCGGGATTTCTCTCGAGGCCGCGTTCGACTATTGCCAATTTTTTCTGACAAACCGCTGTGTAATTCTCTTGCGTTCTGGTCCTCTCGAATCTGTGCATGAAGTCCTGGTAATGGACGTAACGCAACCAGAGATCGACGTCGTGCGGCGATTCCGCGAGTCTCTCGTTGAAATCGCGGGTCTGCAATTTTTGCTCCTCCTCAGGGCTCAGCAGACATTCCAACTGAGGGACATCGTCGCCTTCTGGGTCGTCTGGTGGACGAGACGGACCACGTTTTATGACAGTGTCGGGTTTCTTTGACTTTTCAGTGTCGATATTGGCGACGAAGTAGCGCTGAACGGCTCCTCGCTTGTCCTGCAATTGGTAGGAAACGAAACCGACGGAGCGACGTCTCGCAAGAGTGTAGCGTGGTCTGGCTCTCGCGCACAGAGTGTCGACGTAGCTGTTGCCTCGGTCTCTCGCCCTGTCCTCGAAGTACACATTCTCGACGTCACGCTCGTACTTGATCTTCGGAGCATGTTTGTCGCTGCGACTGTGCTTCTTAGATTTCTTGTGCTTTTTGGCTCGCTTCGGCGGAGAAGGAATTTCCTCGCAGGACGAATCGGAATCCAGCGACACTACTTGGTAGCTGTCCTCTCGAACGCTCGGCAGAATCTGGACGGATTCATTGTCCGAGGAGTCTGACGATATTTGAATTACTGGCGTTTGGGGAATTATCCGAGACTGGAAACTCGAGTTGGACAACCAATCGCCATATTGTTCTAAAAAAAAAAAATATCGAGATGTTATTTATAATAATTAGAAAAATATATTTTTCAATTTAAAAAAATTGAGTTAAGTAAACTGTAAACTGTGCACTCAAGACGCTGAAAACGGAACGAAAACCAAACGTTCGAAAGTGAGGTTAGAAATTTTGCGAATTGCTTGAATTGATTGTAAGATGTAACAAAATGTACCTTTGCTGGTTTCTGGTGCATTCGATTGAGGCACCGCCGCTCGTTGAGCTTGAGTTTCATAGGCGGGAAAAAGAGACATCGTATTACTTTGTTTGTAATAACTTCGATTACATTGTTTACGAATTTTCGCAAAACACACAGGACGAGTGAACGGGTTGCGCGATTTGTACAGCAGCGCCGCACATTATATTCTACTCTCCAGTCAGGCGGCTTTCAAAACTGGATCAGCTGATCAATCGTTTTGCGGGAAATAACGCATTTTTTTTTATTCTGCTCCAAAGGAAAGGATTTCGTGGGTCAACATGAAAAATCCGACGATTCGCTTTAATGATTTAATTACTTCAAATGTTCAATATAATTTTCATATAACTAACGTACCTTTGAACGAAACTTTGAACAGATCATACCGACAAACGTTTTTATACATAATTCGTAATAATACATTATCTTAAGACTTTATACAATTGTGAATACAACTTCAATCACATTGACGTTCTCTTATGTATCAGGGGACAATTGAGGGAGCTACTGGACGTTAGTATTAGTGCCGGAATCGATTAGCAGTTTAATCGTTAATTTAATCAGTATACTCGTAGGGCAAACAATAGAAATCGTACAATCCGTCTCTAGAAAAATGAAATAATAATATGTATTGAAATGGCTACGAGACTTCGTCGTCCACGCGAAATATACGGATAATAATCTTACTATCGCGAGAAGGTCCGAATAGATGGGCCAATAAGTCGACAAACGCCCTCGGCAGCGAATTCTCCGCTTCGAAGGAGTTTTTTTTAAATTATTCAAAAGTAACTCGTAGTCGAGATCACTTTCATTGGCACACAGAGTTCTTAACGACGATCGTCGATTCTTTTCGTGTTCGTTCGTTTTCATTTTTTTTGCGCTACAGAACGACGAAAAAAAATTAATAGCAAAAATTCGTAAGAAATCTCAACGTTGATACTTTAATACGAGAAAAAAATTTGTTACGCCAGTCGTTCGAGAAGCGCGGAATCACTTTTCGCGCGAAATGCACTCGAAGACCCGCTCTCGTATCCGTAGAGGTCAAAAAGTAGTATTGCGCTTTATCGGTAAATGCGTTTAACTAGTGAATTCACGACTCGTGTTTTCGCTTTATTTCGTCGTCACAAATCGATCTTTCGTTCGTTCTATCTTAACAAGTAAATCGTTAATCTCTTCACAAAATGTGAAACGTCATGTGTCGCGATAAATGGGTTTTTGTTCGTTATTTTGTTGTCTCTGCTTCGAATTAAACGCGTAGAAAGAGTTTTAGTAACGCTGTCTGCAAATACTGGCAGTACTCGATTACAACGAATTACATATGTATTTTTTTTTTTTTTTTTTTTTCGTTAGATATAATAATCTAGAGGGCAGCGTCAATGTGACGTAACGTAATTGAAATGTATATAATGTTCCACAAAACCATAAAAGTAAAAAGAGTCACTCCTGGCGTGAGTGGTGATGTCCCTGGGACGCAGGTAGATAGATACCTTGAATACAAACGGCTCGAACAAAGCGTGTTGTGCAAATTTGCAGCCCTCCGGGGCTGCCGGTTTGACGCTGGAAAATGTCTCTCGCGTCCAATAATATTCGTTCGAATGGAGTATTTTTTTTGTTCGTTGAAAAAGTTGCGGCAAACGAATATTGTACTGATTAATTGGCGATAAATACGATTAGCGAGTGTCTCTCTCCCTTTTTTTTCATTCGTTCTCTCGACGATCGGACATTCCTATCGTCGCCGTCTGACACTGAGATTTTTTTTTTTTTTTTTCTTTCTCTTTAAACCTACGTTCAGTCTCTACTGTCTTCTTGGTCTTTAATACACTTATGTAATCCGTGGCACACTTGGGAACTCAAAATCCAAAACTCAAACGTACTCTCCCCTCATTGCGGTTCGCATGTTTCGCGTGATCCGCCTCTTGTAACTGCGGGTAAAGGTGTGGGACGCGGCGCTGCTCAACGCTGCTTTCGTGCATGCCACGGCACTTTTCTCCTAATCTCTGACCCTGAAATTGTGCGTAACAAATACATTTTAGCGTTTTATGTATATTTTTTTACATTTCGATTAGATCTCAAGTTTTATCATTATTCACTTGAGAATACTAAATTAAATAAAAAATTGAAATTTCTGCTGACAAGATATTTCGAATAATTAGTATAGTGTCTTACCCAGGCCCTGGGAAGTAATACGGTGGCGGACGTTCGTATTCCGTGCTCAATGGTGGAGCTGCAGCTGGTGGCGCGTACCTGGGCGGACCACCGTTGGGATAGTCCCAATTTCTATGAGCAGAATAATATTACCTTTTTACATTAGGTTTCGCGCCAGGCTTACTGCTGTAATTGCAAAATACTATTCAAGTTCATTGCACAATGTGTATCCACGTTCGAATTAGCGTAATAAGAAAAAACGGCCGTCAAAACGTGAAGCGTCGAAAAAAGCACAGGATTAGGGGATCGTCACAGTGTGACCCTCCAAATTTTTATCTGAACCAAAAATTTCAAAAAGATTATTAATCTGTAGGAAATTCGCTATCGCGCTATGAGAGCTTTTTTTTTTTTTAATTTGACAAAATGGCGGCGTTTTGAACGAAAATTATCGAATTTAGCCCTTTTTTTCGACAGTTTTTCGTAAAAAAAAATAGGAAGATTTAATCAAAAAAAAAAAAGCTCTCATAGCGCGATAGAGAATGACGTTAAAAATGTTCTCTCAAAATTTGAAATCGATATCGTCATAACTCTTCATTTGAGAGTGGACACCGTTTTGAAAAACAACATTCCGAGAAAAGTGCGTTTAAAGTGTTGCACACGCCGCACTGTCACGCTGCAATCCCTTTCTCTAAGAAAGGCTGTAGCGACCGAAATAATTCGAATTTCGATAAAAAAATTTAACAGAATGTTTATAACCGTGTATACTATCCGATAATGAAAAAAAAAAAAAGTCGATTTTTTTTTTATTTCACACTGTGACGATCCCTTAACGAGAAAGAACCTGCTTGTATTGAAGTACTTCACTCGTTTTCAACAGGGCCACTGCTTTGCCACAGCTTACAACAACAACCAAAATGCAAGGTGTATTTACAAATTTACAGTAGTCGAAGGAGGCAATTCTAACCATCGATAAATTGTGCCGGTGATATTTTTTTCCTTAGCAGTGAACGTGTTAAAGTCGCGTGACTGAGATATTGAATTTGTGCCGAAATAAATGCTCGAGAAGTATGGCGTAATTTAGTTGGGACTCACTTGGGCGCGTGATCCGAGTATCGCGAATCGTGATGCGACGATCCTTGATAAGCGTCCGCTATTCTTTCGGCGCCGCTATATCCGCTCGCTGGCCCGTCATAGCTTTCTACATATGCACTTGCGTGTTGCCTGGCGTGCGCCACATATTTTTTGTCGTGAACTCTGCAAATGTTTATGCTAATGTACATTGGCTGCGAATTCGTGGCGTTTTTTTTTCTTGCGAATGTGCACATTGAAAGATCAGAATTGCGTGTGTGTTTTGTGAGGTGAGACACGTGGAGTGTATCGTCCAAAGCGCGATGACATTTTTTTTCCTTGATTTATCGAAGGCTGACTCGACTTTAAGCCTATCGCAATCTTAAACGATACATGATCGTCGACTTTCAGGATTCGGGAACTAAATGGAAACTAGAATTAGGATGCATTTAAACCGGAAAATGACGGATTGATCATTTGCAAATGAATTTGCTATTTGTCGCGGATCGCTACGAGCTAAGGAGAACCAAGTCCGAGTAGAAAGCATTAAAACATAATCGCAGCCGATGGTCATGCTCCTTAATTTTCTCACTAAACTCCGCATGCTAAACCAGTGGTTAATTTACAAAAGATACTCACTGAGCAAGGGACATGTTATCCCTGTCTGCATACGCATCATACAAATACTCACTGAAATGTATCGTAATACATATATTTATATATATATTTTTTTTTAATAGATTTTCAGACGAAAGGGAAGCCTTCGATCGCACACCATGCGCGTGCGAACAGCGGCTTTGCTCCTTCGTGTTAAAAATAAAACGCACGCTCGATAGGTGTGCGATTAAAAGCTTCGTAAGGGAATAATTTTTTTAATTTTTTTTCTAAGAAATTAAAACACGGCTTGAATAGCTAGTAAAATAAAAAAGCCCTTTTGTAAGCCTACAAAAAATGTGCAAAAAATTAGGAAATATAAAAAAGGCTAAAAAAAATTGATGCTGGCTTTCTTCGTCTTTTGCGTCACCCAAATAGCGGCAGTTCGAAGAAAAAAAAACCGTAACACGCAAATACCTATCGCATACGTAAAAAGTCGATTTTAGTTTTGCGGCACCTTTAAGTCAGGTGAATTCCCACTCGCAAACTCAGACCCAAATGCATGCAACCTCACGTAAGTGTAGATGACTGTAAAATGCCTCGCGTAACGGTTTTCCGCCATTCTTTTCGAACGAAAAGAATGATGGACAAAGGGGCAAAGGAATGAAGAGAGATGAATAGGATGTAAAGTAAAGAAAAAGACTCATCTACGTGCGAAACCAATTACTGATACCAATGCTAGAAGAAATATTCGCTCCCCTTACGAAAACGTATGTATAATGTTTTTTGTGAATAAAGAAATAAAAAAAAAACTAAAAAATGTCTCAGTTATGGCGACTGAAATGATTTCTGAAATGATTTGTAAAATTCTTAAGTAAGACAGGACAATCACGTTGAGTACTTACGATTCGACTAGAGGTCCGGGATACGGATCTGATTTTTGGTACAGCGAGCCCAATTTCACGCACAGGACTATCGTGGGAATAAACAGTATCAAGCACCAACCGACACTCGCCCAAAAACCATTCTGCAATTATTATTATGCAAAATTAATCTTTCAAGTACCTTTAATGTGCATGAATTTATTTATATTATTATACTATCAAGAAGTGGTTGCAATTATAACTCGTTTTTCTCGAATTTAAGCGAAATGGACTCCATATGACTGGACCTCCTTAATTGAATTGATTGGCAAACGGCAACTTACAAAAGGATCCAAGACTTTGCTGCAACCGGCCACGAGTGTCGCATTGTACGCGTTGGAAACTGGCCCGCATCGTCCGATATTTTCTCGTGTACTTTTTATCAAATGCTCGAGAAAATCGTCCACCTGATGAATCAACGCATCTCCGAATTTCGTTGCCAACTGCAATTAAAAGTGTCGTCAGACAATAATTCGTCGACATTTTTTTTTTTTTTATCGTAAACTGTAGAGCGTGACCGAAGCAAAGTGGATGTGTTTGTATCGGCTGCGCTTACGGTTTGCACGTATGCGGGTCCGTCCTCGTTGAGGAATTGTTGAGCCTCGATAACCTCGTCGACGAGACTGTGAATGGCTTCGGCCATTGAGCCGTGGTTAAATTTGATGTGTTCCTGGAGCGTGAGCGCGCTGTTGCTAAGCTGCTCGCTCAGCGCGGCCATTGGCACGACCAAGTCGCGATGATAGTGCTGCAAATCGTGGGCGTTCTTCTGCAAACTGTCGCGCACCGACTCCTGACCGTCCGGAAGTTCGTCCGATATTTCGCGGAGTTTGCTCGCGAGATGCTCCAAATTAATGTTCGTTATGTTGTCCTTCAGCAGCTCCGCGTACTGGTAAAATTTAATTTCGCTCAGTCCGCTCTGCGCCAGATCGTTCAACTTTGACGTCGCGCTCTCGCTGAGAATCACAACGCCCGGCGACAGATTGATCCGCTTTATCAGCTGATCTATCGTGCCGCTTATGTCGTAGCGCTCGGCGTATTTTCTCAACGAATCGAGGTTCATTATATAGTCGAGCTTCAGCACCTTGAAGAGCGTCTCGTTCGCGTGGCACGTTCTGCAAGTGGTAAAATCGCACTTTTAGAACATTCGAGCAATTATTTTCGATGTAGGAAAAGCGGAGAATGTCGGAGAGTACTAACGTAACGATCCAGCTCATGTTGATGTCGGCTTCCGGGTGATTCGCGTATAGCTTGTCCTTTATTTGCACCAAATCGTCGACCAATTTGAACATCCGATTGTCCTTGGGATTTTTCAGCGGCTCGCAGATTCCGCGTTGCGCCACAGCACCCGAAATCATGTGGGTCACCGTGACGACCATGAGAATGCTCGTGAACAGAAATATTATCCAAACGGCCCTGAAAAACGCAAATAAAACGGTATATTCTTCTGGATTATCGATTGCGCGACATTTCGTGAAAAAGTGGAACTCACATCATCAAGAATCTGGCGCCGGCGCCTTTGTTGCAGCAATCGTCGCCGTAGCCGTCGGGACGTTTGCCGCAGATGCCGCACAAGAGACCGAAAGTCAGGCACATCAATACTGTCAGCAGAACACCGGACACTCCGAGGCCCAGATAATATCTAAAAATGAAACAGTGTTTTTAAAGCTCTTAAGGAGGTTCAGTCGTATAGTATTCATTTTGCATAAATTCGAGAAAACTGTGAAAGAATTACGAATACTTCTTGATGATATAAAAAACTGAAAAAATGCACGCACATCAAAGGTACTGAAAAGATTAATTTTGCATAATAATAATTGCAAAATGTTATTAACAAATTGATGAAAAAAAAAAAATTGTTGCACAAATTTCTCGGAAATCCAAATTTTTTTTATCAATGAATATGCTTCGTTTATTTTTCTGAGCACGTATGCATTTTTTCAGATTTTTAAGTTCACTTTGAATTTTGTATGAGAAAAACGCAAATATCAAACTGAACTTGAAAATCTGAAAAAATTCATACGTACTCAGAAACATAATAGAAGCATTTTCATTAAAAAAAATTCGGGTTTCCGAGAAATTTGTTGAACAATTTTTTTTTTTTCATCAATTTGTTAATAACATTTTGCAATTATTATTATGCAAAATTAATCTTTTAAGTACCTTTAATGTGCATGAATTTTTTTAGATTTTTATACCATCAAGAAGTGGTTGCAATTATTACTCGTTTTTCTCGAATTTATGCGAAATGGACTCTATATGACTGGACCTCCTTAAAAAAAATTCTAAATGACATTGATTCGCACTTCGATGATTTTACCTGTACAACGAATACTGGTCGATGTGGTCTTTCGTAATCTTGAGATGAGGCTTGTAATGTCTGTTGATGTCGCGATTAATATGATCGATGAGTGACGTGATGTTCGACGCGGCGTTGGCCAGCGAATCGCCGGCCTTTCGGATGCTCGCGCTCACCACGGGAATCGTCTGATTGACCGCGCGTTGAATGTCCTTCTGTATCTTCAGGAAGGATTCCCTTCCCTGACTGACCTCAGACACGATATCGCTGTCCATCAGAAGCGTTATATTCCGAAGGGAGGACGTAACGTCGGGCAGCTGAAACGTCCGACATAAGATTTGTAGATTTCTGCGATTGAGTCTTTAATCACGTGCACGTGCCTGAATCATTGCGATTATGTACAAGGATAAATGACAAAAGATAAGAGTGATAACGCTCATATCAGTAAAATCCGATTTCCGTCTCCAACTCCATTCAAATCTCGTCGAAATGATAGTATTCATTCCTAGTGTCCTAAAAATTTGCAGTCTATCTTTCGTTGTAACGATCGTAAGATGCGAAACGTGCGATGAACGCGTCACAGTGCAGCGCGCGGCAACCGATGCGTGACAAAAAAAAATCACTCGGAGATAAAGCCACAGAACAATTCATTCTGCAGTCGCAGAGCACCGAAACGGTTGAGTATTTTCGCATGCTGAATCGTGGCTCTTCGAAATACACTTCAAAGCACATTTTTGCGGCTGAATCGCGTAAAACGTTTACGTGGAGTAGGAATAATCGTCTCATACCTTAGGAAAGTATCGATCCAAGTACTGCGTGTAATGCGATCAATGGAGATTAATAAAAATGACAATAATTGGGTTAGCATCGGTGGGGAAATTCGATAGACGATAACCGCGGGGGCGTCTCGTTCTCTCTCTCACCTTATCGAACTCTACCTGCACCGACATCTGATTGATCTTGTAATCGTGCAGCACCTGTTTGCACGTGTGAGTCGTGCACGCGGCCAAAGTGTGCAGCAAATCTTTTTTCACGCCTCGGACGACTGGAATGAATTAATGAGAAAAATTAATGATTTGTCGAAAATATTTATGGATTTTCTAATTAACGACTAGGAACAACGTGCATGCTTTTTTTTTTTGAAGGGGTATCGCTTGCCGTTTTTTTGGCGTCAATTTTTTTTTTTTGATTTAACGAAGTTTTAAAACCCTATCCGATGGGAAATTTTCCGCTGATTCCAAATATGACCGGTTTTTGCCCGGAAAATAAAAATGTTTAGGAGAAAAACGCGAAAAACGATTTTTCACTTTTTCCTCATTTTGGCACTTTACTAAAATCGGTGTAATTTTTCTTTGAATCAATTTAATCGGGATTTTCTTTTTGCGTTCAAAAGAAAACTCTTCAACGAAGAGAATGCCGCGAGGCGGAACGCGATATCTCGATTTTTCGATTTTTTGCAGATTTTTTAAGTTGACCCTCAAAAATCGCAAATTATTAGAAGGGGTACCCCTTGCCATTTTTCGCAAAATTTGACGAAAATTTTTTTTTTTAATTTAACGAAGTTTTAAAACCCTATCCGATGGGAAATTTTCCGCTGATTCCAAAAACGACAGGTTTTTGCTCGAAAAATCGAAAATTCGAGGAGAAAAACACGAAAAACGTTTTTCTTTTCCTGCCAACTGCCAAATTTCGCGATATTAAACATCAAACAGCTGCCGGTTTCCCAACAACCAATCAGATGCTGAATAAATCGACAACAGTGGTTGCTCACGAACTTTTTAATAGAGGATTAGCGGTTTCATTGCGACGAGGAAGATTTTGTGTGAGGCTTTTTTCCTGATGAAATACGAACCTACCTATATCAAGTTGACTGGCGTTCATCCTCAATTCCTGAGTTATTTTATTCATCATCCGGAGATCCGATCTAATCGCGTCGAGACCCGAGACGATGTCATTCAAATTGGTCAACGACACCGCGTGAGTGTACGTGGCTAATTCCTCGGTGACTATTGTCCCGCTCGCCTGTAGGATGTTGTTCAGCGTGACCTCGAGCTCGTCGTAGTTCGTTTGCAGCAGATTGTTGATCTCCAGCTTCGTCGTCGTCAGATAGAGCTCAACGTCCTCGAGGCTCGTTCGCGCCTGGTCCGGCAGTGTCTCTATGCCCTCCTGCATATATTCGTTCGTCACGAACGCGCAAACCACTCCGAATCTAGAAATTATTTTTCGATTAATTAAACGTCTTTTTTCGGGAACGAACATTGATTTTCTTCTCATAAAAAAATAGACCAAAAGAATAAAAATACATTGATTTAAATACTCCGAAGGAGGGATAGAAAGGACACTTGAACAAAAATTGCCAACGTCGACAATACTCACAAAATAATCGTCGCAACGCCGATGAGAACGAAGCTGAGCATTATTTTGCGACAGTGGTCGTGCTTCTTGTCGAACGGCTGACTCCGTGCGCCGCAGTGGCCGGCGCATCGACAGCAGCAAAAAAAGAGGCCAACGCACGGCAGAATCGCGGCTATCAAAAGACCAGCGACCGCGAGGCCCGCAAGACCCGCGTAATGGGTCACTATTATTTGCCATTCCTTCGCTGGATCAGCGAATTTCAGCTGCTGGTCGACCACCGTTATTATTCCTGCAACCACAAAAAATTCAATTAATTTTCATTCTCATCCAATTACAGTAATAAACTACAATATAAAAACAACACAAATAATAACTAATATTTTAGCAAAAATTATATTTAAAAAAATCCTCAAAACCGAAAAAACGCGGCTTCCCGATTGGTCGTCGAGATCTGTGAAATTAATTCGTGACTCACACGCGAATCCCACGAAATCGGAGAGTACGGAGAAAAAAAAGGGGGAAAAAGCAAAAAATTGCTACTCTCGCGATAACGATCTATCGCGATTCCGAGCGGACGCGCGTATGCGATAAAACGCGGTGAGCTCTTCCGGTTGGTCACGAACCCCGCGCGACCCGCAAGTCGAACCATCGACAGTGAGTGGGGCTACCGGATATCACCTACATTACATTGTTTCAATCTCACCCGACGACACTGCGAGACTCGTCGGAGCCTCGGGCCTCGTTTTCCTCTTTTTTTTATTTCTTTTTTCCCCGTTTAACCGTAGCTCCGGGTTGTGCCCACGCTTTTTGCGCGAACATCCGACGAATCGCGCTCGGCGCGAGAGCAGACGTCGCACTTGCCACGCTGGACGCTTTGTTCAGCAATCCGAACGAGACGGCGAGTTATGCTCAATTCACAGCCTCGGATTATGAAAATAATTGGACTACTCTCGTTTTTTTTTACGTAATTCAAATCCTCTCATCGTGACGTAAATAATAATGATAATGAGAATAATAATAATAATAAGAAGAATAATAATAATCGTATTTATTATTATTATTGAATCGTGGAAAAACCTTGACCGAAAAAAAGACCGCAACACTCGTGTAAAAAGATAAGAGCATGAAACTTTTTCTCTCGCGGAAAATAAAAAGAACCTACGACAAAGGAACTCGAGATTAGCTTTGTAACGGATGTTGGATGTTGTCGTCTCTCTCGCTCCGCCGTCGCCAGCAGCCAATGGCGACGCTCGGCGCCTGTCGAGACTCGCACGGTCGGTGCATCGGCCACAGCCGAAGGGATTAACGCAGCGAACGGACACTCTACGAGCGTTAGATGATAAAAACTCGGTGACTGGACAACCGGGAAGTCGGAGTAGTTCGTCGAACGCAATCCGTAACAAAGAAAGTTACGTTATCGAATTCTCGGGAGCGTTATTGCAGTGTATACGCAACTTCGGAAAATATTTCGATGAAAAATTCATTAGACTCATTTTCACGGCTCGTTCGGCCGACGGCGAGAAGTCGACGTTGTTCTCGGTTGTTCGCCGCGAAACCGCGAGTCTCGAATTCGCGCGCGCAGAGTCCAATTACGGACACAATTGAACTTGTGGACTCTCGATTTCCGGCGCAATTAGCTCACCCGGCAGACCATAAATTCCCCGAGGGGCTAAACAACGAATTGTCCGATTCGTCGACTCGGGGAAAATTGGCTTCGAACGAAATGAACCGCGAATCGCGTCGTCAATCTCAATATTTTTTCAGCTGACGTCGATGTTCAAAAATCTGTTTGATGACGGAATTGCCTCAAACGTCTATCGAATCATCAATCCTTTATCTCCACTTTATTAGTGCAGTCGCATGATTTCGAGTCAGCGATTAATTGAGAGATAAACCAAGAAAAAAAAAACACAAAAATTCCCGATAGCTGGAAAAGATAACGCGAATGCGACTGGGAATTACCGTCCTCATCCCGAGGCAAACAAAAGGCCTCTTCTTTATTTACGACCCCGATAAAAACTCATTATTTACGCTCCCAGCTGAAAACTCAACGGCTCGTGAATGGGCCCTGGGCGATAAATTTCGTCACGAACGTGGAAACGAGGGAAAAAATAACAACGACGACACAACGCTACCGATTTGCGAGTTTCTGCATCGACGTCCTGTGTTCCAGCCATGTTGTCCCCGTCGGATTAATTAAAAAACCGAAGGACACGAGCGACGCAGACCACAGACGCAGGGAGACCAAACAGAGAAAGACAGAGAGACAGAGATGGAGAGATAGAGAAAGATTATTCTCACGCATCTCCGACTAATATCAATTTCCAAACGACGTGCATCATTCTCTCCGCTCTCGTCGTCCATGGAACCCGTGACGAAGATCACGAAGTCGTCGCTCTCGCCGTTATCGCCTGTCCCCCTCCCCCCTGCCCCTCCACCCCCGCGTCGATCGTCGTCGTCCGCTTCCGGCGCGTTAACGCACAGCTCGGTGGTTTTTCGTGCGTCGTGTTTATATGCACAGACGCACGGAAAACGCGGCTTAGCCCTCTGGCTTAGCAACAAGACGACGACGACGACGACGGCGACGGCAAATGTGCAACACCGGCGGCCGCGACAAAGCCCTGTGTATAATCGATATCCTAGAAAAGATGCGAAATCCCGAGAAACACACAGGCCAATGGGACGTGAGAGTCAGCGGGAGCCGTCGTGTTGTCTCGAGAGTCGAGACTCGGGGGAGAGGAGAGGGGGAAGAGACAGGAACAGAGGGAGACGGACAGACAGACTGGGGCAGATAAAGCGCCCCGCGCAGATAACGCTCATAACGCGAGGCCTGTTTACCAACAACCCCCTCACCGCCATTTTTTCGCCCTTACTAACTGCAGTTGTGCAGCAGAACTGAACGCAGGGCGTTTCCTTCGCGACAGAGGCAACGAACGTTGTGCACCGTTAGCGTCGTCTGGCTGTTGATATTCGCGCTGCACTACGCTATCTATATATCTATAATACCCTCCTTCGGTGTGTGGGTATACATATATACACAGTGTCCATTCGCCCGTTCGACGTTGGCGACACTCGAAGCAGACAGACAGAGGATCATCGTCGCTCGGATCGTCGGATCGGTGATTTGATTCAAGCTCACCTTCGGGAAAGGCCTGTTTCGACTGCACGAGATCGATGAATTTGTTCGTCACGTTGTAGAGCTGTCCCATTCCCTTAGCGTTGAACTTGGTCGACGCGTTGTAAGGCAGCCCCGTCGTGTTTACCGTGGTAAAATTCACGGCCTGCGAGGCCATCACGTTCTGCAGCTGCCGGTCCAGATCCTCGCTTATTGCCCGCATCCGCGTGGCGAGATTGCCACCGTTGCTGCTGCTGCTGGCCCCATTGCTGACATCGCTGCTTTGCGTCTGACCCGCCGCTAGGCTACGCGACGAAACAAAACAAAGCACCAACGCCAGACAGACGCCTCGTGTCGAAGCTCCTGCGTCGCTCCTCCATCGAGAAACCATTTTTTGGCTTTTTTTTTTCTCTTTCGCTCTCTTTCCCGCCCGCCCGACACGAAAGACCCCGTAGCGGACCTACGGGATTTCCGCGCGCGGCTGCCACCGAGAACACTCACACGCACACGCACGACACTCGCGCGGGCGCACAACACACACACACACACGCGCACGCGCACACGTTCGCGAGCTTTGGGAGCTGCTGCCGACTGCCGTGGAGCCTCCGCGGTGACTGGCGACTGGCCTCGCGGTGACTAACCAGTGAACCCGCGCGGATACTTCGCCCCTCCCCCCCTCCCCCACTCCTCCAACGACCCGCGCACCCCCGCATTGGCCACCCCTTCCCCTGGTAACAGAGAGACGACGGTCTTTGACGCTGCCGCTGCTGCTGCTGCTACAAGCTCTATAAACCCCCACCACGCGCGAGACACTTCGGGTTATCCTAGATCCTGGACGATCGCTACCTGCGAACGGTCTCTGCGTTGCGTGACAAATGGAACGAGAATATTCGAGACAAAGGTGGTCTGTTGCGATTATTTTTTTTTATTTGCTATTCGGGGATGCGATTGCGATAGGGTAGACGTACCGTTTTTGGCCATCTTAGGGCCATTTGTGGCCATCACATTTAAAGGAATAAATCAAAACATTTAATGGAATAAAATAGAATAGGGTAGGTTATTCAGTGAATTGAAATGCATTTGATAACAAAAAATCAACGTGCAATTGTGGGGAAAAAATAATTTGAAGAAGAAAATAATAAAAATGGCCACTAATGGCACGTCTACCCTATTGGCGATCGGATGCAGCGGTGGGGGGGGGGGGGGGGGGGGGGGTGATTGTGGGAAATTGTAGCGTGGATTGGATTGTGGAGCGGTCGATTTTCGCGGTGAGCGGAATTTACATCTCGTTCAGCGGCGAAAACGGTTCACGCGTGACGCATCCAATGGCTCGACCTGTTTGCTAGGCGGTTGCGAAGTACCGTTATCCTCGAGCTGGGTTTATTGGTTCCGCGGGCACTTTTTGTGGAGATTGCTCTACGGATTAGACGGCCTTCGAGTTGTGAATATTATGTATTTGGAATATTATGATATTTTTATTTTTCGGCGAACAACTTTGCTCTACAGAATCGATGGCAAATTTGCCATCGGATAGGGTTTTCAACCTTTATGAAGTAGAAAAAAAAAAAAAAAAAAATCGCAGAAATCGCAAAAGGCTACTTTTTAATACATTTTTCGTTGTCTTTTTTATTATAAAAAATAAATCTTACAGTGCTTAAATCGAGATTCTATTGTAATGTCGTTGAGCAAGGAAACGAAAATGTATACAGTAGTATAATACTGACGACGGAAAATGCGATGTAAACGACAATGGTGAACAGGCGAAGTGATTAAAATGCTATAAAAAACGATAATCGAATTTATCAAATGGTAAAAAATTTGCTTTCAACGATGCGAAGATTTAACGATTTTCCCGCGTAATCGTTGAATGGCACAGATTCAGTCTTGAGAATTCATTGGAAATTCCGGGAAACCCTTCAGAGAGTCCAGTGTCTTCTTTCGACGTGCGCCATGTACATTTTCCACAGCATCGTCCCGATGGTGATCAGGCAAACGCTCGCTAATGCTCCGCCTGAGGAAGACAAACAGAGTAATTAAGAGGGTCGGCGTCAAACGGCAGAGGCAGAGAGATGACTACTCGCTTGGCGCCTGAGTCAGTCACCCGACGAGCGTTGTTCGCGGTTGACTGAACATTAGCCACTTTCATTGTCAGACTGGTAGCAAACGTCTCTCAATGACTTATTCATTCTTCCGCGACATCAAATTGAAAAATTAACATTGAAAGCTCTGTG
Source organism: Itoplectis maculator (assembly GCA_964034905.1). NCBI lineage: Eukaryota > Metazoa > Arthropoda > Insecta > Hymenoptera > Ichneumonidae > Itoplectis > Itoplectis maculator. The sequence continues at coordinate 194,084 of OZ035853.1, read as the reverse complement.
AAAACTATTACTTTATCCTCGTTTCTGTTAACGTTTTACACTACATTTTTTTTCTCTTTGCATGTACAGTTATTTTAGCCTTCGAAGAAACAGCAAAAAAGTTATGACCATAAAAGAGAATACAGAGATAAAAAATTAACTCTCTTTGTAGTAATGGTGATGTTTCGGAGGAAATTGAATCAGCTATGTGGCAGTAATTTTGCTTCAAGTGGAATTACCTATGAAGCTCAGTGCGTCAAATTGTCGGTACGTAGGTACCGGCCCCGCGTACGGAGGGATCGCAGTAGTCGTTTCAAAATAACGCTCTCCGATCCCTTGTCGACTACCAATGGAACTGGCAGTCACCGAGGACGTTGCCGTCGTTGTCACATCTTTTGAGACTCTCGTCTTTGAATCCGCAGCATCTTTCATTGAGGATTTATTCATCAACATTGTTGCCACTGTCGTCATGTAAGTCGTCCGAGTCGGAGCCTGATCTCTCTCGATGAAATTGGACGCATTGCGCACTTGCACAGCGACAGTGGTTTCATCCACGTAGAACAAATTTCTGCCGCTAGGCGCAGCTAAAAATAAAACAAGCGCAAACATTAAAATCAATAAATCATTTCAAACGAAAAAAAAATTGGTATACCTAAAAATGTGTCCTATTTTTTCGGAGCTCTGCTCTACACGAAAAATTCTACTAATTTTCAACAATTCGAGAACCTTATCTCGAAATTGAGAAAAATCCTTTTTCCCAGTCTCACTCACCGTATAATTGACCTATCACTTGCGCACCGTACAGCAGAGCTATCAAACATTTTGCGGAGCTCATCGTTACCGCACAGTGTATTTGTTTACAGCGACGAACCTGATAACATTTGTTTACAATGCAAACACGATGCGGCGAGCGGCGGGAACGCTCGGATGCACCTTTACTTCGGACGCAACAAAGATGGCGCTGGCGACGATTGCTGCCAGGGAAAACGCACAGCGAAGGTCATCTAGCGGTCATTAGCAGTAGTCCCGCGAAAATTCCTACCTTGCCGACGTCGGCCGTTCCTACCTCTGCCGTTATCACCCTCCCCCCCCCCCACGCCCCTTCCAGCCGCGAGCAGCGAGCGGCAATCAAATCGCATGCGTGTACCGCTCCTACTTGCGGACTTTCACGCACACCGCTGACGACTTCAGCGGACAGTCGTGTTTTTACTCATGCCGCGGTCGCGACGACTTTCAGAAGGAAAACCACGTCACTCGGACGTGGATAGCCGCGCTAACAGGTCCTCTCCAGCCGTGCTGCCAGTGTCAGCGGTCCTGCGTTCTGACAATTGGAAAACACTGAGTGGATAATCGCGGGCTGCTCGCGTCGTCAAAGAGTGAGGCTCTCGCGGTGACAATCGGGTTAAAGGGACGGACAACAATTAGGCAACAATGGATAAAGCATTTTTCAACGTGATCATGCTGAGCTTCGGCTTCATGCTGGTTTTCACGGCCTTCCAGACGATGGGCAACATCGAGGTGAGTCCTGTTGCGCGCGCACATACTTTGTTTTGCTTGTGTTCTGAGTCTAAACGCGCATTCGACGATACTTCCGCATTCCAGCGAAATCTGCGCGCGCCGTTAGTTGCCAGTGCCGTCGCTTGCAACGAACTAAGTACGAAATCGACGGTGAAATAATGAAACACCCACGCGATTCGAGATCGGGACTTCGAATTCGCGCGTCTGCTTTGTTTTCGCTTCCGGACGAGATTTGCCTGTGGCGCGATTGTAAAGTCGCGCCGGAAGCGGATTCGTTTGCCGATTGGTCGACATTACTGTCGTTATTCGGTGGTTTCGCGATCGCGACTGTTGGTATTGTCGTCGAGGCGACAATTGAATTGAGCTGCAGCGCCGAAAGGATTTGCTTTTGAACGAGGAAACCGGTCGCTTCCGATCTCGATAGATGACTGCCGTCATCTATCGAGATTCGGATTTAGAGGCTTAGAGGCTTACTTAAATGATATATCGCTACGATCGATTTTTCTCGATAAACATTTGTATCTTCTGAAACGTTGGATTCGCGAGGATTGTGATAAATGATAAGAGAACGTTCCGGGTTTACACTTTTTGCGAAGAATCGTAAATATTTTAATGCCGAGTGTATATAGATATAGTTTTACACATTATACACATTACACGAGTTAGTGCTTGAAATTTTTATTTCGTATTCGGTAAATATAGATACTTTGGTCTTGATAAGAAAAAAGACTAGTCAACAGCTGCGCGTATTTCGTCGTTTAATCGGAGAATCCGCAAATCCGTAGATTTGCGCTCGATAGGAAAAACACATGTGACATCTGTTCGACGTGAAAAATGTCCAAGGCTATTTTTGCTAAAATTGTACAACTGATTTTTTTACGTAATGAGTTATTAAGCGAAGATTGTATGTGAAATGTATTTCGCGGCGATATCGTCGACACGCACGATTATCGAGTCGCGGGATTGAGTAATAATCAATTTTGTATTTACAATTTCGTTTCCCAATTGCGAGTTTTCAAGACTGAGCTAATCTTCTCGCTCCGATAGTGAATTTACTGACACGTTCGTCGAAATAACAACGAAGCGCGTTAAACAAGAAATAAATAAGGCGTTCGGACTGTTTTGGTCGGAGGAAATAAACGAATTATGAGTGTTTTTTTTAAACACTCCCACAATCCTTGTACGTCGGGTTTGTTTAGTCGCAGTCTGGATGCTCATTGCGTAACGAAGGATTCCGTCTCACCTAACTGTTCACCTTTCACTGACCCGTTTGCAAAAGTTCACAGTCTGATTTAAATAACGCAGCAGTGATTCATAAATAATTGAAAAAATGTATATTTATTTTCTGCAAAACTGGAAGATAATTTGCCTCAAATAACTTTTGCTTCCATCGCTGCATTAATTTGCGATTAACACACAAATTCGCCGCATCCTGATTAATGCAAATTAATTGAAGACGATTTTTTTTCACCTCCTTGTCTGACCTTGACACGAAAATACTTTTGAAAAATAAAAGTTGATGGCAGGATAATTTTTATTAAAAAAAAAAAAAAAAAAAAAAAAAAAAAAAAAAAAAAAAAAAAAAAAAAAAAAAAATATTTGCGACAAAACGGACCGATAAAAAAAAAATTCGCTGTGCGAATCGACGCCGATTACATCTGCCAGATAAAGATGATAAATTATCTCCTCGATTGTTCCGTCATATATTTTTGATCGAGTAGATTAAGAGATTTTTTTCGAGCGATTAAAATGTTCGATCTCGACGTAATGAATGTCCAGTCGAATTGTTTTCTCATACCGATAGCGAAAAAAAAAAAAATTCTCTCGTTCCCTGAGATTAAATTATAATTTTTTAATTGTTCAATTAACGCAGCCCATATAAGGAGAGGGAGTGGGTTAATTTCGTAGCCTATTTGCTCTGGATTCTGCTCCACTGGCTCCTTTCTAGACAGCTGTATTTTCGTGACATGCAAATTAGCCGAGAGTCTCGATTAAATTCCATTTCTGTCTTTAATCGGCTCGGGCGGACCGAGAGAGAGAAAGAGGCGTGGCGAGCGGAATACGAAATGGAAAGTTGGCTATTCGGCGCCACAGGAACAGGAGAGCTGCTAGACGATCGTGCTGACGAAATTTATCGCTCCTACGTCGACTCGCATGACCTTTTTTTTTCCCTATCACTTTCTTTATTGATTCGTCAAACGCTTCCTGAGCGACTAACCGGTTCCCGATGGCTGGAAATAAATGTCGAATTTCGTGTGAGGTCATCGCACCATTGAAAGTATTATTAAAAATTCGCACTTCTCTATTTCAATGCAATTTTGACTTAAAAAGAAAAAAAAAACATCCAATTTTTCCATCCGATTATTGTTATTATAACGCCTGACTTCTCTCTATTTGAACAAATACACAAAAGCAAATATCTCTCCGAGCGATAATTCAGCGACCGGGAATCCCGATGCCGATAACAATAATTAGATTGCGATAAATGAGGCCGGGTCGATCGATTTCGTTCATTCGACACAGCAGCCGAACGCGAACGCTTATCTCGAACGAATTTTCCTCCTCAGCTGAGAGGAGTTCGCCGACGCACAATCGAGTCGCAAACAAACCCACGAAAAATTCGGTTATCTCGACTAAGCGTCCGGAGTGCAGCCAGCTGACGGATAGAACATTAAATAGCTGCACAGTGCAATATGCCCGAGTTTCTATCAGGCGTTTAGTTGTCAAAGCGGTGAAAGTAGACAATTCTCACTGTACAGTAGAGCCCCGATTTTCGTCCCACCGACAAACGAGTTTTTACTGTAAGAAAAATTTAGAAAAAAAAAAATTAGACAGCGGAAAAATTTAGACAGCGGGAAGCAATCCATTGAATGTGTTTTATCATTCGTAGACACCGAGCAGCATCCGCGAAAATTGATTCATTCCACCTTGATTCGAAGTTTCACGGTCGGACAATTCATTCGTTGCTGCTCACGTATCGCCCTTGGGGAAATAAATTAGCCACAGCTTTGCCTTCTACTGAGAGAAAGATACGTAGCATCATTTTGTGTGATCAGTTAAAAATAAAATAAAATAAAATAAAATATAATAATAATAATAACCAGACGTTTCTAATGATGAATTTATAATTTTCCAGGAAAATAAAAATAATCGAACGACTTCTAACGACCCAATTGCCATTTTTCAGAAAACAATCCTGGAGAGCATCGGCGAGGAGGACAAAAATTTCAAGGGCGACGGCTACACGAGTCTGGCGATAATCTACGCGGCTCTGGCGATATGCAACTGGCTGGCCCCATCCTTCATATCGATGAGCGGCCCCCGAGTCGCAATAATAACCGGCGCCTGCTGCTACGTCTTCTTCATCGGTTCCTTCCTGGTACCAACGACCGAGCTCCTCTACACAGCTTCAGCGATCGTCGGTTTCGGTGCCGCGCTCATATGGACCGGTCACGGTCAGTACCTGACGGAGAACAGCAACGCCCAGACGATGTCGCGAAACGCCGGTCTCTTCTGGGCGATATTCCAGTCGTCGCTCTTCGCGGGAAATCTCTTCGTCTATATGATCTTCACCGACGAGAAGATCAAACTGGAGACGCGAAAATTGGTCTTCTGGGTGCTGAGCGCCCTCTGCCTCGCCGGCACCGTCGTCCTCGGTTTCCTGCGTCCCGCACCGGCACGACTGACCATCGGCGAGGCTGAGGGAGTCTCGAGCGCCGATAAGGAGCTCGCGATACCAGAACGAAGACGCGAAAGGAGCTGCAAAGCCGCTTGGCACGCTTTACGCGACGCCTTCAGGCTCTTCATGACGCCGCAGATGCTGATACTGTCGATTACGTTCGTCTACACTGGATTGGCTCTGACCTTCTTCTCAGGAGTCTACTCGTCGAGCGTCGGCTTCACCGAAGGAATGGGCGAGAAGCGCAAAAGCCTCGTCGGACTTTCCGGAATCTGCATCGGAGTCGGTGAGGTCGTTGGAGGTGCGATTTTTGGTCTGCTGGCATCGAGAGCGAGTGGCGGATGCTCCGGATGGCCGGTCGTCCTCACTGGGCTTGTCATCTCGGCTTTTGCGTACATCAGCGTTCTCCTCAATCTGCCCAATGCTGCGCCATTCAGGGACACCACGGACGTCGGGTTCATCGACCCTTCGCCGATTTTAGCCATGGCCGGGAGCGTTACGCTTGGATTTGGCGACGCCTGCTTCAATACCCAAGTCTACTCGCTACTCGGCGTCGTCTACGCGAAGGAGAGTGCGCCGGCTTTCGCCCTCTTCAAGTTCTGTCAGTCGGTCGCCGCGGCTGTCAGCTTCGTCTACAGCAGTCACGTTGGGCTCCACGGACAGCTGTCGATACTGTTCGTGACCCTGGTTCTCGGGACTCTGGCGTTTTGCTTCGTCGAGATAAGGCACAAGCGATCGAAGATGATCGACGACGATCAGCAGATCGATCCGACTCTCGCCGACAGCGTCAGCGGACCTGAGGAATAGACTTTACTCGTTTAAGTTGCCCTCCGGATTTTTGTTTGTCAGAACAAAGTCGGATATGCGACTGATTGCGATCAGAAGCGATCTGATTCTCGTCTTGTGAAGGAAAAAATGATATTCGCTGTCTTATCAGCCTGCGACGCAGCCTCTTCTCGTTGGTGGAACACGGCGAGTAGGTCAAGAGCCGAGTCGATAGAGATATTGATAGAGAGAATTCGGGTCATAAATATTTGACCAAAACGATGACTGTTAGAATCTTCGCTCGCGGATCGTTCTCACGACGAATTTTGTTAAATATGTACATAGAATTATTATACTCACTACGAAATGTCTACGGATAGAGTTATAAGTTTTTTATCATTGACTCTTGTTGAGATGTGAATTTAAGCACGCGGTAAAAGTGCATATATCGATCTTTCGCCGAAAGTTGTATATTTTTTTACGCGCATCGTTGTACATGGGACAAAACCCATTTCAAAGTTTACAGAGATTAATATTTCTCGCAGTCGTTGCACTGACAATTTTTCTGACAACTGACAATTTTTCCTTCACGGAAATCGTGCAGCGAAGGAAAAATTGGCAGAGCTCCGGCGAATCGAATCGCGATACGCCGAACGAATAATAGCGTTATATCCAGTTACAATCTCGACATTCCGACACACAATACGTTTCCAGCCGACTCGCGCGACGTATATCGCTCGACGGACTCGAACACTATAGGTGTCTCTATTTTTGTATAGCGGTTAGACTGCAGCGATTGTGCAATTTCGACTATCGCGACGAATTATGTGCGATAGATTATAAATAGCGAAATAAATTGTTAAATATACATAGAATTTACGAAGCGCCTGATACTTGTAAATATTGTATTCGCCTGCTCGACGCGCAGGAAGAATTCTCGCACGATCCGCGCGAGCCGCGCTGAATTTACAATAAATAGCCCGACCTTGAGAAATAAGCCGGACCCCGCGCCTCCTTTTTTTTTCACTGTCATCCGGACGACATTCCATTGGGTTGCTTCGGTTTTTTATTCAGTTTCCATTTCGAGTCGAATCGCGAAGCGCGCGCTGCTGCAGCCGTCGATGAATAGAAAGTGAACATATCGGACAATGGTGGGGCCAACGACCGCGGAGGTGGTTGGTGGACATGCTGGTACATACACAGAGCGCCTGGACGTCGATAAAACTGCCACTATCGTCTTGTTTGCCGAGCGTAGGACAGAGATAAGGCCGTAAAAATCCTAGAACAACGCTAGAAACTCTCGGTTGACTGGCGAAAGGCAATCGCGGATTGGACGCATCGCACTTTCGCCTCTTTCTCTTTCTCTCGCAATTTCCGCGTGATTTATGCGTCGGAAGAGGCGGCCTAATGAGAAGTTCTATTTATTAAAAGCAAAAAAAGAAAAAATCCAACAAAGGAGATATAAAATCGCATATTGAAAAAATTGGACCAAAATAATTCGGTGATGATTGCCGATTGGAATTCATTTCCCCTGCCGCACAAATTTCGACCTGCGAGCGAGGAGCGATTTTGGAGGTTTTTTCGTTTTTTTTTGTTTCCTGATTTTCAAATTCCCGCGTCGCCGTGATACGCGCACGGTTGGCGTGTAAATCAGGCGTATGTGTTTTTTAGTGCCGCGACGACGATGGATGACGACGGCGCCGCAGCCGCCGTCGCCGCCGACGTTAGTCGGGGCCGCGCGGCCGCACGACCATTTGATTAAAGATGGAGGAGTCGGCTGGCAACGAGAGGTTCCTGTCAAGAAGACGCACCGCGACGCTAAAGCCCCTCACCGTCAAGGACGAGAGAATCGCGACACTGAAGAAGGTGCGTAAACACACTGGACCGACTGTGCCAATTGTTTATACCGTCGCTGTCATCTGTCGTTCTCGGGGGAGTCGTGTTTTCGTTTTTTTCGTTTTTTTTCCCCACCTCGATTGATACCCGTCAATTAGCAGCGTCGTCGCGTGAATGTAAACATTAGCCGTCTCACCGAAAAGCTGTCAATTCGTTGTCCGTTGATCAGGTCGCAGCGATTCTGCAGAAATCCGAGGACACGCGGAGCCCGGAGGAAAACGAGATTCTCACGTCCTGCGGCGACGTCGTTAGAGAGGTTAACCTGAGGTACGAGCCATTTTGGTTATCGAAAGTTTTTTTTTTAACGTCCCACGTCCGAGACTCGAAATTTGTACGTTTTCACAGGCAGCAGAAGAGGGATCGAGTGAAAGCGAGATTGGAGGAGGTCGAGGATCCTCCCGACGTGCTGGAGGAAAAATGCATGCGACTAGCCGGAGCGATCGGCAGGGCCACATCGCTGGCTGTTTACACCGGAGCTGGAATAAGCACAGCTGCCTCCATTCCGGACTACAGAGGCACCAACGGAGTATGGACGCGACTGCAGCAGGGAAAAGACATTGGGTAAGCGGCGAAGTAAACAGACACAGAAGATGCTGAAGCCGCAGCGACCATTTGGATGTGCAGCGCAGTGTAACCTTATTTCTCTCAATGTTTCTCTTCTGTTCCGCAGCGAGTGACAGTGGATATTTTGATAGTGCTTTCAGTGAGACTTTGCGATGTTCACATGTCTGTCATCGGATTGTTATTGTTTACAATGTTTATTACCGACTGAGTAGATATCTCTTTGTACTCGGTCGGTAACCAGAAACTGTAATTCAAATTTCTCCTCAGTGTTTTGTCTGTCGGACCAAAGCAATGTGGCTACTGATCCACAGAAATAGTGATGTAGAGATTTGTATTAGACCATCAAGTTCGCAATTGAGTTCGACCGACTGAGTTACATTTTTATGTCCGCAGAAACCACGACCTCAGTCAGGCAGAGCCAACGGTGACGCACATGGCTCTCTACGCTCTCTACAAAGCCAGAGTGCTCAAGCACATAGTCTCCCAAAATTGCGACGGTCTTCACTTGCGCAGCGGAATGCCGCGATCGCTCATGTCCGAGGTCCACGGCAATATGTACGTCGAGGTGTGCCGAACGTGCAAACCGTCGCGCGAGTACTGGCGGCTCTTCGACGTGACGGAAAAAACGGCGAGATACCAACACGGCACCGGTCGCACCTGTCACAACTGCAAATCGAGCCTCCAGGACTCGATAGTGCACTTCGGTGAACGGGGAAATCTTCCGTGGCCGATAAATTGGAACGGCGCGAGTCGAGCGGCGAAACAGGCCGACGTGATACTCTGTCTCGGCTCGAGTCTCAAAGTCCTGAAGAAATATCCGTGGCTCTGGCAAATGGACAAACCGATTCACAAGAGATCCTCGTTATATATTATTAATCTACAGTGGACGCCCAAGGACGAGAACGCGGTACTCAAGATAAACGGCCGATGCGACGAGGTGATGAAACGCGTTATGGCGCATCTCGGCCTCGAGATACCGCGATACAATCGCGCCAAAGATCCGATTTTCTATCACGCCATAAGACTGCAGAGCAGCGAGCTCGCGACGACGACACAGCCGTGCCTCGAGGAGCCCGCGACGACGGAGGAGGATGAGGATCACCTCGCGGGCAAAGAGGAGGATCCGGCGGACGCGATAGAGGCTCCCGAGGAGGAAGCTCTCGTTGCGAAAAAGGAGGCCGACGATGTCGAGGAGATAACGCTCGCCGACTCGTTTAACACTTATCAGGCGCCATTTTTCGCGGCGCTGCCGTTTCTCTCGATGGGTCTGCCGTTTCCCCCGATGTACATGTATCCCCAGCTCACGCCACTCTTCTACTATCCCTTTCTCCAAGTGCCGAACGGCCTCGCGGACAAAGAGCCACCGAAACCCAAACCGAAGCCGAATCCGAAGCCCGCGTGCGCGTTTTGCATGGAGAACGAGGGTTCACTCACGTGTCTGTATTATCAGCGCAACGGCGACGATCCCGTGGTCACCGAGGGTGTACCCGGCGATCAGGAGAGCGACGCGAGTCTTGAGAATATTCAGGAGACCGAGGCGGAGACACTCGACTCGTCGGCGCCAATCGCCACGGCGAAGAATCCCGGATGGTTCGGCAAAGGATATCGCAAGGGAATGCGAAAGAAACGGTAGCATCCGCTCACGCTACGATGAGTCGAGAGAGCATCCGCAATCACAATTCTACCTACTCGAGATCCTTCCGTGAAACGAAATAAGAGAGAGAGAGAAAAAGGAGTACAGAGTCGCGTGCCGCCGAGAAAAGGCACGATGCGATTGGAAAAAAAAAACGTATACGCGACATACACACGACATACGCATACACACAAACACGCCGACCGTCATTATATTTTACTATTAACGATTATTAACGATTATTCTAAAGGTACGACTGTATAATTTACCTCCGAGTCGCATTATCGTACGAGCGCATCCTGCTTTTTCCTCGCTCGGTCGCCGCTTCCGATCAACCTCGCGAAAATGTGTTATTTTATTTATAAGCGTTATGTACGAATATTATTTATTTAATAGGGAATAATAACGAGCGGTAAACACGACTAAAAGAGCAACCAACGTACCCCCGAATCCTCCAACACGTCGAAACTAATTAGTACTTAGCTGTAATCGCGCCGTCGGCGACTCGACGATAGCTCAGAATGAGAATCTCTGTGTATCGTATGCCCCAAGCGTATACCTCAATTTGTAGCAATACCGAAATGAAACTAATCGATGAAAAGCCGAATAAATAACGTTTCTCTCCCCCCACCCCTCTCATCCCCCTCGCAAGCAACTGCGGCGTTTTTCGCCCAATTTTTTTTTCAGAAACGTAAATGTTGCGACACAAAATCCTCTCTTATTTATAAAAAATTAAAAGTTACCAATCGAGATTCAGTGTGCGAATCTCAATTAATATTTGGTGAATCTGAAAAAGTAGGAAAAAAATTGGCGTCCATCGAACCATCAGCGGCTCCGTGATTGGTCGGTTGTATAATCGAAAAAATGAAGTGGATTGGCGAGTTTTGTGCTTCACGCACACTCCCAACTATTTATTTTCTTTTAAGGAGGTCCAGTCATATAGAGTCCATTTCGCATAAATTCGAGAAAAACGAGTAATAATTGCAATCACTTCTTGATGGTATAAAAATCTAAAAAAATTCATGCACATTAAAGATACTGAAAAGATTAATTTTGCATAATAATAATTGCAAAATGTTATTAACAAATTGATGAAAAAAAATTGTTCAACAAATTTCTCGGAAACCCGATTTTTTTTTTATGAAAATGATTCTATTATGTTTCTGAGTACGTATGAATTTTTTCAGATTTTTAAGTTCTGTTTGATATTTGCGTTTTTTTCATACAAAATTCAAAGTGAACTTAAAAATCTGAAAAAATTCATACGTGCTCAGAAAAATAAACGAAGCATTTTCATTGATACAAAAATTTGGGTTTCCGAGAAATTTGTGCAACAATTTTTTTTTCATCAATTTGTTAATAACATTTTCCAATTTGTGCAAAATGAATACTATACGACTGGACCTCCTTAACTCATTTTTTTTTTATTTTCATTTTTTTTATCAAAGCGACGCCGTGCCGGCGTTTCACGAGCCCAGCAGCAGCCTCAGCAGCAGCAGCGATAGTATAACGCCGCCGCACACAATCGATATGCGAGGGACGCCCCGAGCTGGTTCTCTCGTCGAGCAACGAAGACAGGTCTCCCCTCTCTCTCTCTCTCTCTCTCTCCCTCCCGTCGCGAGTCCGCGAGCGAAGAAAGTGTGGGTGCCACAGAGAGAGACTGCGAAAGCCGTGTGCATGTGCGACCGAGAGTACGTCGCGTTCGCGACGCTCGCGTACGGGCGGACGCGGCGGCGTCGTCGTTCGCATCCGATTGAAAAAAAAACGAAAACGAAAATACATACACACATCCGCGCAGAAGAAGATATGCACAAACACGCCGACACGCAGCACGCACACGACAAAACAACAATAACACTATATATCGAGAATACGTATGCGTGAAAAAGCACATAATTTCCGTCCCCTCGGGTCGGCAGCGTCGAGTGTCGCACCTCTCTCGTCTCAGCCTCGTATTACTTGTCGTCGTCGAGATACGTAAAACCGGGCGTCCCCGTTGATAGGTAACAACAAGAAAATTAAAACAACGACGAGAAAACGAGTAGCCGAGAGCAGAGCCGCGCGTCTTCGTCTCTCGGCGTCGTTCGACGACGACGACGACGACGACCGTGCAAATACCATTGCTACGTGTTGTGCTGCTGCTGCTGCTGTTGCTGCTGCTACGATTATTGCTGTTGCTGCTGTTGCTGTTGTTGCTGCTGCTGCGGTGCATCGTCGGCCGCGCGGGCCACGCAAACCAAGACGCGACGTGTGTACTCGCGGCTGCCAGTGCGGGGGCAGTCCCGAGTCCTTTATCATCGCGTCCAAGCCGCGCCAGACGAACCGAGCGCGGCGTCCGTTGTCGTTGCTGCTGCTGCTGCTGCTCGCGACCGTCGGCAGCGGCGGAGAAGAGCGCAGAGAGGTCTCTCTCTCGTCGGGCGAGGAAGATATCGAAGGCGACGACGACGGAGATATATCGCGTTGTGTCTCTCGCGTCGCGCGGATGATTCCGCCTGCGGCCGGAGGTGATCTCGTTGGTGGCGACGAGGACGCGAGACGCGAGACGAGGGCCTCTCGGAGGCCGCAGACGCCGACGCCGTTGCCTGCGACGCATCGGGACGAGTTTGGCTTCTCGTCCTTGTGATCCAGAGAGACTCGTTAAGAGTGCGGTGAGTAAAACATCAACCCGTGTACCTGTTGTAGAGTGCGAAGGGGGAAAGCGACGAGCGGAACGCACGGCGCGCGGGTTTCGCGCTGCAGTAGCGGATGAAGGGAGGGAGGGGCAGGGAGGGGGGATTTGGAGTGAGAATCGGGGGTATAATAGTAGCGTATATATAGTATATAGCGTAGTATAGTGTAGTATAGTATATTGGTAATGAGGGAGAAAGAGGATGGCGATGAAAGTGCGCGCGCGAGGGGCTGGAAAAGTCCGCACGGTCTGTTGCCATGGTGACACCCCTAAACAGCATCCTCTCTCCTATTTGTCGACGGACGGACTCCCCCCCCACCCCTCTTGTTCGCTCTCTGGCCATTTTTGTCCCTCTCCCTCTCATGTGCACACGCCGCGTGTGCTTTCTGGCCCCGAAGTCGCTCACTGCGTGGCGGCGTTCGACGTTCGGCGACACACGGCGCGTTTCGCAACCCTCGGCGACGACGGCGGCGTGCGACACTTCAATACACCGAGTCTCTCCGCTCGGCCGCTCGGCGCCGAGAGGAGAGCGTCAGGACTCGGTGCCGCCGCCGCCGGCGCTGCCAGTCCCGACACTTGACTCCTGCGAGCTCCAGAGGGCGACTGAGTGAGTCGCGAAACGACGTCGCCGGCGTTACTTTTATTCTACTCGGCTGCGAGATGGCGGTGCGTTCGTCGGTAGCGTCGCTTTCGACGGGTTCGCCTGGCGATAAATCGCCACGTGCACAGCAGGGGGGAGGGGGGCGAGTGTTCGAGGATCTGCTGTTTACGGTGCAGGACTAATTGTCGATGATCGCCGAACGGCCGACGAAGTTACGCGACGTCGTCGTTCGCGAGATAGCGATTTATCGTCGTACACATTTTTTTTTTCGTCGTCGACATTGAGGACGGTAAGAGCGGACACGACGGGTCGACAGGTGGTGCCCTCGGCCCTCGTGGGCAATGACGTTTCACCGCGCGCGGGCAGCTCTTGACGCCCTGCGCACACAACAACCCCCTCGTCGTGTGTCACGGGCTCTCGCCCTCTCTCCTTTCTCTCGAGTCGCGCGTCCCTCTTCATTTTTTACCCCTCTCGCGGAGAGTCGTCGGAGCTCAAAGGACTTTCGCGTGTCACGCGAAAGGGTAAGTATTCGCTGAATGATTTTACAGGAATGCTCGCGCGGCGGCCGTCCTGCGTTCAGGGCCGGCGAGACGACTCTTCGGGGCCCTGTGACACTAATAGCGACGACGATTTACGAGCTGGGATCGTTTTTCGGCCAATTGTCAGCCGCCATTTCTTCGTGAATTTTTTTCAAGCAGAATAAAAAAAAAATCGAGTCCCCTTTGTTGACCCGAAATGCAGCATCGCGAGCGCGAGGCGCGATAATTATTGCGCGATACACATTTCCCGCTACGTTCAATAAAGCCCCGCAGACGAGCGTGCAAACACGTTATAAATCGTGGAGCGTAAACACAATTAGCAAATAACGGGGCGGTGGAAAGTACTCGGACGTAGTTCGATATATATAGGCGCACGGCCGTGAACGAATGTGCGGAGATGCCGCGCCGGCGATACAACTGTAACAGTCCCTCTGGGAGTAATTGATGTTAATTAGTCCCATCATTCGAGTAGAACACTCGATGCGGCGCGATTCAATCTATCCCCCTCCCCTCCCCTCTCCCTCCTCCTCCCTTCGCTCCTTCTTCTCTCCCAACCGACGATACTGGCGAGTGCCGGTTCTATCTAGTCCGGCTATAACTGCCATTATTCCATCAGAATCCCACGCAACGCCGAAAGCCCCGTCGAGTAAAATCCCAAATAGCCGCCCCGACAGACCGGCCAATCGATTTTCCAACCTCGCCGCTCCCGTTATTGCCTATTAATTTTCGCGGCACAAAGCCGCCTCTCGCACCAACGTCGCGTATACGTCCGACGACGGTCGCGCCTTAAAATGGCGGTCGTCGTCGCGAGCGAGCTCGCCGGGCTCGATTCTAAGACGCCGCGCGAGCTGAGCTTCTCAATTCCAAAGTCTGTGTGTAAGAGGCTTCTCTACAGAGGCGTCTCAACCGCTTCGCATCGGTGCCTACGGCTAGCGCCATATATAGTATCAAACATAGAGCAGCTTCGACCATAAAAACCGCTCTCTCTCTCTCTCTCGCTATCTAATCGCTCCCCTATTTACTCGCGCGCGCGTTATCTCCCGGCTTTTGGCGAGCGCAGTGCCGGGCCGAGAGACCGCGCGGTGCCTGAGACCCGAAAAACTCGTTGCACCGGCGCGTCCGGCATTCGAAAGCCCCCTCCCCCACGAATTTGTTTTTTTTCTCGGAATAAAATACACACACGCGGCGCACACATCGACGCGCACGCAGCGCAGGCACCGAAGCATCCAGGTGTGCGGCGAGACTGGAAAAGGCTGCGAAGCGTAATCGTCGGTGTTGGTCTACTACTACAATTACCGGCCGCGGATGCTCGTGACCAGCCGGCTAGACGAGCGGAGTAACCGAAGACCCGTGACGCGGCAGAGGAGAAGGGAGGCGGGAGACGAGAGTAAAGCAGCATCGAGGAGCTGCGTAAAGAAGCGGGATTAAAGTATACGTACTCGTACATCCCGCAACCTCCACCAACACTGCTGCAACGCTGTACAACTATACCACTGTACACCAATGCGCGACGGCGTGGAGGTGGGTGGAGGGGGGGGGGGGACGAAGGGAGAGGGAGGGTCGAGCGGCGGCGGCGGCAGTGGTGGGGGAACACGTAGTACGCGAGAGCACAATGGATCCGCCCGAGCGCTCTGGCGGCCACTCACCGAACTAATCAGTGCTTCCCGTGGAGATCGCGCGGCGTGCAGAAGCGAAATCGTCGCGTAGCGGCTGCATCTCTCAGGCTGCTAGCTGCTTTGCTATCCACCAACAGCGGAGCCACAGAGCCGCTCCCCCCTCCCCTCCCACCCTCGCCAGTAGTACGAAAATCGTCGCGGTGTGTGCGTCGTCGTCGTCGCGATGTGTTGGTGCTGCTGTAGCTCGCTCGTCGCTTCAGTCGATCCGTATAACCCGTTTTGTCGGCGCGGCCCGTAGTACGTAGCACGCGATCCGCAAGTGGTGTGTTGTGCGCGCTTTGGCGTTCGCGCTACGAGAAACGCGCGGTACGAGACTAATACAATACTTAGTCGCACGAATTGTACGTCGTGTTTGAGACACGCGGAAAATTGGTTTTTCGCGCAGTGCGTCGGATCGGCGAAGCGGCGTTCATCAGTGGCAGTGCGTGCGCGTTTTGTACGTGGCGGGCGTCGGTTTTCGTTCCCGAGCCTTTTTGCCTCCGTCTCTGTTTCACTCGCTCGCTCGGGGCGAGTGTAAGAGGCGTTCTTAGTTCCTCGTTCGCTCGTGGCCGCCTCTCTCGACGCGGAGGACGCACCGGACGATTGCTGCAAGGGGAACGACGGCTCAGACGGGATCCCGTAGCTCTCCTGGCTCTACACCCGTTGGAATATTCGAAGGAGCTTGACTCTTTTTTAGAAAGGGAGAATATACATATATCTATATGGTTGAAGAAAAAAGAGAGAGAGGAGGAGGATAAATAAAAAAGAGCGCGAGCATGGCGCGCCGGACTCGTGGCTGCGCGCATCGAGATCACCCGATTGTTCGTGAACGCAGGTGATAATCGCTACGGGTTATATATATTGTCAGAGAGCCGTGTGCGTCGCGTCGCGCCGCTTGTGCGTATCCACCTCGCGCCTATTGCCTCTGCTCTACGATACGAAAGTGCGTTTCACCCGTGTATATCGCTCGCGCGAGCGCGCGCGAGTCCCGTGTTACCGTGTGCCGGGTTTCCGCGGCGGTGGCGGCTGCGACGACGTTGTGCGTGTCGGGAATGGTGTTTTACACTGGTCGCGATGCCCTGCGACGACGGGCGAGCCTCGAGGTGATAATACGTGCGAACGGGGGCTACGATTTTACGGTGGAACACGAGAGCGGCGCGAGGTAGTCGCTCTCTCGCCCACGACGAGAGGTTAGCACGAGCCACGACATGAGGAGAATCAGCGGTAAGAATTTTTTTTTTTTTTTTTACACGAATAATGCGCTTTTTTGTTGACGCTTCGTTATTAGTATTTTTTTCGGGGTCAGAAAGGGAGGTTCTTTGTCTAGGGTTCGAGGCTCTGAGAATTTGAATACGCGTAACGCGCCGCCGTTGCCATCCGGAAGGGTCGAACGATTTTCGAATACAAATCTGAATCCCTGGTCGACGGGGGGAGGCGAACGTAAATCCTATTTATTTGTGAATTTGCATCTCTCGATGCTGCTGCGAGATGCGAGAAATTCGAACGTGCGAAAAATTGTAATTGGCTTACAAATTTGTATTTTATTTTCGTCCGACGTTGAGTCGACGTTGTTTCGAATTTATTGCCAAATCGCTACGATCGAACTTCAGAAGAAAAAAAAAAAAAAAAAAAAAAAAAAAAAAAAAAAAAAAAAAAAAAAAAAAAAAAAAAAAAAAAAAAAAGTTTGAAGGTATTTCCACCCGACGTCGAATCTACGTTATCTCGAATTTATCTGCAAATCGGCGTGACCGAAGTTCGGTAAACGCTTCGATAAAAATATCTGCGAGTCGAGAATCGACGATATTTTTGCGAGACGTTGAATCCACGTTATTTCCAATTCATCGGCAAACTATTGGCGGCCAGGAGTCGGGGTAACCCAAGCGGAGGAATGCAGAATGCAGGCAAACGGGCATTGCTGTGCATCGCTCGTGCCGAGAGCTGCAGGCAGCTGGCGCGGTCAGATATAGCTAGTAAACAAACGGATTCGCCCGCTACCCTCGGCCGATTCGAGCCAAGAAACGGCGAGATCTCTCCCTCGATCTCCGCATTGCTGCTGCCCTGCCAATGCCGCCCGACGACTACTGCGACGACGGACTGGCGACGACCGCGAAAGCGCTCGATCCGACATTGTCAGTTTCGTAGTTCGTTGCTCTCGAATCGATGCTGCTGCTGCTGCAGCAGCAGCAGCGTCGTCGTGGCGCGCACACAACAGTCAGCAGTAAAACCTGTACATAATGTTCAACGCTCGCGCTTCGCTCGCCACGACTATTACATATGTAACGACCCCAGCCGTATTATTCGGCAAAAGTCGCGGTGCTCGAAACTCCGCCGATTGTCGGAGGAATTCCGCGCATTGCGCGTACCGCGAGTTTCCCTCCGCCTTGACGGCCGGGAAAATTAATGACTTCGCCGTGCGCGATTCTCCGCGACTCGCGCGTTATTATTATTTTACCTTCCGCACCGCTGCCACGTTTTTGCCGGAGCGTCGCGAGCGATTGTCCTAGAAAGCCGCAAGGACGAATTACCGTCGCTTCAAGGTTAAACGGCGACGGGGAATCTCGCGACGAGAAATCCTGTGAAAAAATTGTAACTGATGGAAACGCGTTAGATTTTTTTTACACAAATGTCGATCGCTCACAAATCATAGACAAACCAAAATGATCAACGGAAAAAAATGTCTGCAATAATTATAACTGAACAAAAGTTACCAGAAACAATGTTCAAATAACGTTCTAGCTTCATAATTAAGTCCGAGTGGCTTTTTTCTCTCTCTCTCTCTCTAATTGTCACTAAGCTGGGCTAAAAGTGAAAACGATGTTTGCGGAAGAAGTCCGTCCAAGGTGAACCGGCCGGCGTAAAAGTCCTGGAGGTAAGAGAAAAAGCAAAAAAAAAAACGGCTCCAACGAGGGTCTTCAATGACGAGAGACGGAGTTGGAACTAGCCTGAAAGGTGCTCGTAAAATCTTCGCTGATCCTTAACTCTCGTTCCGCCATCATCTCTCCGGGCCTCCTTCGACACTCGGCGCCGCGCTGCTGCTGCTGCCGCTGCTGCTGTCCCCTAACGAAGCGTAAGGCATTCGCCACTGCTGCCACTGCTGCTGCTGCGCTGCGTCGAATTTTTACGACGCCCCGCGAGTCATTCGAGTCCGGAGAGCGACGGAATCCGTTCTGCGGCGTTTTCCCCAGCGTCGGATCGAACGATAAAGCCCGCTCGAAGACCCCTCCCGTCCCCTCCCTCCTCCTCCTCTCTCACCCTCTTTGAGGGTGGATTTCGAGAAACCCGAGAATCTTACACCGCTCGCAGCCCTCGGACCGTGGATTTCGCGGGTTGCGTTGCTCTCAGTAGACACAGTATATATGTATATATTCTCTCTTCCTACATATACAGGGTGATTCAGAATGTTTTTGTCAGCCGTTGAGGAAAAATAGTTGACCATCTCGGGAACGAAGTTAATTACAAAAAATACTATTTATTTATAGTATTTATAGTATTTTTTAAATATTCGGTTATTTATGTCCCCATTGGTCTACTGGTTTATTTATTTATTTATTTATTTGTTCCCATTGGTCTATTTTTTTCAAATTTTCGATAAATAAATAAATATTGCGAATTACAAAAAACGGCTGAATAATTTCGTTCCCGAGGTGCTAAACTGTCATTCTTTAACGGCTGACAAAAACATTCTAAATCACCCTGTATATAGAAAGAGAATATATATACACACACACACATAGCCAGCACAGGGAGCTCTGTGCGTTCAGGCGCGAGGGAAAGAGGATAAAGAAACGGAGAAGTCTGTGGGGGAGTGGAAAACGAGAAAGAAAAAGAGGAGAGAGCGAGAAAGAGACGGAAAGAGAGGAGAGTCGAGCGCTGCTGCAGCAGAGTTATCAGCGAAAATAACGGTGATAGTTGGCTCTTTCTCTCCGCCAACGGACAAGCAGAGGGAACGGCGAGCAGCAGCAGCAGCAGCAGCAGCAGCGCTCGACGCGGAGGCGGCGCGCGTTCTCTTCCTTTACCCTCTTTCTCCTGCCGTTCGTCGTCGTCGTCGTCGTCGCCGCTGCTGCCGTTGCCTCTGCTGCTGCGAAGAGTCTCGAGTACTATGTACTAGTATAACGAATCCCTCTATGCTGCAGAAGCTTTTATACATACGTATACAGGGTGATTCAGAATGTTTTTGTCAGCCGTTGAAGAATGACAGTTTAGCACCGCGGGAACGAAATTATTCAGCCGTTTTTTCTGTAATTTGCAATAATTTTTTATTTATCGAAAATTTGAAAAAATGGACCAATGGGAACAAATAAACAAATAAATAAACCAGTAGACCAATGGGGACATAAATAAACGTATATTTAAAAAATACTATAAATACTATAAATAAATAGTATTTTTTAAATATTTATTCATTTATTTGTCCCCATTGGTTAATTTTTGTTCTAATGCTTGTAAATAAATAAATATTGCGAATTACGAAAAACGGCAAAGTAACTTTGTTCCCGAGATGGTAAACTATTTTTTCTTAACGGCTGACAAAAACATTCTGAATCACCCTGTATATGTGTGTACGATGGGGTGTACGTGTGTATATATGCTTCTCGCTAGCCCCACTGGCCCCGGCACCGCAATAAACTTGGAAGCGTCGTTGCGTAAAGAGACGTCGTCGTAAATTAAACGAGATCCCGTGGCCGCGTAACGATCGAGCGTTACTGTTGGCCGTGGACGCGATCTCCTCTC
This sequence comes from Itoplectis maculator, assembly GCA_964034905.1. Classification (NCBI taxonomy): domain Eukaryota; kingdom Metazoa; phylum Arthropoda; class Insecta; order Hymenoptera; family Ichneumonidae; genus Itoplectis; species Itoplectis maculator. The sequence goes on along the minus strand of OZ035853.1, from coordinate 173,856 downwards.
TCTCTCTTTTTCTCTCTCTTTCTCTTTCTCTCGCTGACCGAGTAATTCCCCGAGTAGAGCTCTCCGAGGCGCTGCGCTGCAAATGATGACTCCTCGCGCTTTCGTTCGTAATTATTCATAATGCGGCTGGGAGAGAAGCGTCACTCCGGCCACGTCTTTTCGTGGCCTGCGTCTGCGGGTTTGAAAAACGCCCGCGACGACCAATTACGACTTTGAGCAGCGAGGTATTTTTTTTTTTGGTGGGCTTTGAGGCGCTGTTTCCGTTGTTTTTTGGAGGGTGGACGATTGAAGGGACGAAACGAGGTGGAAAGAAAAGACGTAATTAGTGCGGAAATTGAATTTGACATTTTTTTATTTTTAGAAGATTGGAAGTTTTGAGAAAGTGAAGATTTTTTTGGGGAATTAGTATTGACCACTTTTGTTAGAGTTAAAGAGAACGGTTTTTTTTTTTTTTTTTTTTTATCTGAAATTAGAATGAGATGTATACATTTTACTCCTTCGGTCGCGGATGTAATCTCGCTTAGTCGCTGCTCGCGCACGTCCAGTTCCCTCCGGGAGCGCATACGACCCGGCGTGTATATAGCTCGCTCTCTCTCTATCGTTCTCTGGGTGCGCTCGTCGTCGTCGTCGTCGTCGTCGTCGTCGTGGCCATTTACAGACCGCGAACCGAGCGACAACAGCGACGTGCACAGTTTTATACTCGTTTCGTTCCTTCAACCGTGAGATCGGCCGACGAGAGACCCGCAACTCCGCGCGTGATATATATCTCCCCGGTCCGCGGACGTATTGCTTACCTAACAATGTACTCGCGACGAGGGAAAAATCAAATGAGCATTTAATTTGCATCGCAGAAACGAGTTTCTAGCAATTGTAAATTATACGGAGCAAACCTGCATTATTAAAATAAAACGAAAAAAAAAGAAACCACGTGTCATTCGATAAATCAGCAAAAAAAAATCAGCCTGATGTCCTCGATTCTTTTATTCATTCTGAAACCACAAATCTAAAAAATTGTAGTAATTATTATACCTCAGCAGATATTTAGCCCCTCCCCCAATAATAATCACCGGAGCACCAAACGTATTTAGCATTTTCCAAAAAATTGTTTTGTCGACTTTTTTTTTTTTTTTTTTTTTTTTTTACTATATATCGTGAACACTAACAATGCAAACACGAGGAAAGGCGGGACGAGGAAGTAGACGAATGAATTCCTGGCGGGTGCGTCGAGCCAGTCTGACGCTTTTGTAACTGTAGGTAAGAAGCGGAGCTCTCGACGCAGCTGTGGCAGGATCGTTGCACGCGCGTCTCGCGGAGAGTGACTCGAATGTATCGGTACGCGGAAAGGCCTTGCGAAACGGGGAAAGAGCGACGAGCACACCCGTCACTCGTTCCTCTTTCCACGTTCGCTGTGCGTATTAATACGAGGAAAGAGAAAAAAAAAAAAAAAAAAAAAAAAAAAAATCCACCGTGAGAGAAATGCGATGCGACGAGTCGAATACTTTATCGCGAAACGCGGAATCTACACTCAACGCGCGCGCCGAGTCCACACGAACGCAGCGGCGGTGGCGGCTCGGCCTCGTCCTTTGCGCTTAGCCTCTTCGCGTTTGACCTTGAGCGGTATTTCGAGGGCATCGGCAGCGGCAGAGGCAGCTCGACGGCTCTCGGGCGGACTGAGGAACGAGGAGAGAGAGGGAAGAGAGGGACGCCCCGTGAAACTCGCGCGACCGGCCCGAGAGTGTTGCGCCAGCGAAAACATCTCTTCCTGTGTTTTTATTTCACGTTCAATCGGTCGGTCGTCGTCGTCGTCTTCGTCGTCGCGAGAAATTATCGTGGCGACTTCGCGCTGCCGATCGCTGATCGCATCTGCCTTCGTGGACTAATTTTCCCTGTGATTCCCGTAATAATTGCAACCATATTTGCATAAAAATGTACTGTCCAACGTGAATAATAATCGTGGAAATAAAATTTAATAAATTATGGGGTTTCTTTTAAGATTTCTGGAACAGTTAAATATTTCGCGAATATTGAGTACTTTTTTTATTTTTTTTTCTTCTCGTTCCACGAAAAAATATTTTTTCGACCACGCGTAGGTCGCATTACGAGCGAGGCGCTCACAATGCGAGCGGGCGAAATGGATGCAGGCGGTCGCGGGGGGAGAAGGGCCCGGACCGTGCGCTGGGCACCGGTTCCACGTATCCTTTCCAGGAAGCGGAGAGTCACGTTTTATTTAAACCCTCGCGCGTATCGTCGTGAAACGCGCGGCGGCGGCGGCGGCGGCTTAGCCGCGCTGCGCCGGTGAAAGGAGACGTGGCAGCAGCAACGTGTTGCTTTGTCGTAAACCCGAGAGGCTCGTGTGCGCCGCCCCCCCCCCCCCCCCCCTGTGCCAGCTCCTCCGGGAGTCCGAAAGTCGTCCGCAGGAGACCAGAAATTATTCCACGAGCGCAGAGAAAAAAAAATCCGCGCTCGAGTGGCTCCACGGATTTTGCTTTATTTGTTTATTCAAATGGCTGAAAAAATCTCTCCGAGCGACGCCGTCGCGGCGACGTAAATAATTATTTCGTCACGACGTGTGACGAGTTTCCACTCCGCGTTGATTACACTGAAAGCCTCAAGGACGTTCGAGGCAGCCTCAGCCGTAATTTACGCAGACACCGCGCGCTGCGAGCGATAATCCACTGTTACTCGGAGCGAGCAGCACAATTCGAACTCGAACGCCGCGAGTGAATTATTCGCGCGCGACTTTGCACTCGCTGCGCTTTTTTTTTCGCCCTCGAGAGAGATATTTGCCGGTGATCTAACCGCGACTCGCGTCATCCTAAGCGAGGGGAAAACAGGTATTATTATTTTCATTCGATCAAATCAATTTGCATAGATCAAATCCTTTTAATTAAATGAAGAAAAAAAATTATAAGAATAAAAAATGACAAATGGAAATTCCCTATGTGATTCGACCGTCGATTTCCGGGCAACTGAAAATTCATGACTCCCGCGAATTCCATTACCAGCCGCGTGTTTATCCAGGCCCCGGGTCATTGATCTTTTTCACCAACGAGACGCGGAGAAAAGCGGTTTAAGTTTGGCCGAAAGACGACGACGAGCTGCGCGTTGACTTTTAAGGGAGAGACGAGCCTGGAGAAGAAAGAGGGGAAGGGGGTATATAAATGTTATCGGGCAATTTGCATGAAATTAATTAAGCGACACACATTTTCCCTCTGGTCCTGTGATTCTTGGCGACTTTTCTCGATTCACCCCGAGAAGCGAAAATAGAGCGCTCCACGAATTTCCGCTCTCGTTGAATTCTCGGATTTTAATGGAAACAACATTAATACGTAAATCTTTGGTAATGGCGACTTTGGTAATAACCAGGACGGTTATAGATTTCCGTTCGAGACATTTATACCCGGATCCTCGGTGCCCGGTTGCACTTTCTTCCTCCTCTTCCCGTTCATCGGTAGATATATATAGAGTATTTCTATAGATTCGGGGAGCATTCGCCCTCGCAGCTGCGTCTCGTCGCCCGAAATCGGCCGTCGCGAGGCAGCTCGGAAGTGGCTTATGCGAGGCGCCCCCCTCGCGCGCTTATATATCCATCCACCAGCTCCTATACCCCATTATAAATTTCTATCTATAGAGCCCGCGGGGTTGCGCGGGCCTTAACCGCGCGGGGAAAGCCGCGAGGAAGCGGAGCTTCGAATTTAAAGCGTCAAAACGTCCGTCGGGACAGGACGTGACCCAAAAAATAAAACCGAAAAAAAACGTCACGAGATCAAAGTTACGGAAATAAATTCCGAAAGCCAAACACGATTTGTTGGGACAATTCATTCGTAGGGATAGAATTTTATTATTATTATGCTGTGGAAACGGCTCGAAAAAAATCTGACGATTACGAACAAGATTTCGGAATTTGTTGCACAAAAAATGAGACACGCAATCGAAATTTCTAATTTTATCGATTAGTCCGTGTATGGCGAGAACATTTATGGCTTCGTTGCTTTATGGCGCTGCGGTCACAAGGATGACGCGGAGAAGGAAATTTCCAATGGACGAATAGTTACGAAAATGATTTGTCGAAGTTGAACACTGAATTTACGGGGTAATTAATATTGTGCGAAGAATGAGCGGTGGAAAATTCCTGTTTTTCCGAGCCGAGCCGATCGCCGTGTAAGGCGAACATTTATGGCTGATTTTAGCTGCGTCGACGTTTCGCGCGCGCGTAGAATGTGATTTTCCTGAATTCACGAGACGTCGTTGCGCCGGCGACGACGCCGGGGCAGAATCGATCGATGCCCATTGACTCGTCACACCTCGTTGAACACGCGCACGCAGACAGTCGCCGACTGGCGTCTCGACGCCACCCGAGTTCGTCTAATCAATAATCAAATGTCGTTATTCTTTTGCAATAGATTAAAAAAAAAAAAAAAAAACTGGGAAGAATGACGGTCGGAGGTTAGCCGGCGTAGGGAAGAAACTTGCTATTTTCGGCGAAAATTTTTTTTTCGATTTAACGAAGTTTAAAAACCCTATCCGATGGGAAATTTTCCGCTGATTCCAAATATGACCGGTATTTGCCCGAAAAATAAAAATTTCGAGGGGAAAAACGTGAAAAATGTTCTTCACTTTTGTCGAATTTTAACGCTTCACTAGAATCGATGTAATTTCGATTTGGATGGATGGAATCTAGATTTTCTTTTTCCACTCGAAAGATAACTCTTCAAGGAAGAGAATGACGCCTGGCAGAACGCGATATCTCGAATCCTTAATTTTTTGCAAATTTTTAAAGTTGACCCTCATGAATCGAAATTTTTGCAAGGGGTTACCTTGCAAAAATTTCCTTGCCTTGCTGTTTTTTGGCGAAATTTTTTTTTTTCGATTCAACGAAGTTTTAAAACCCTATTCGATGGGAAATTTTCCGCTGATTTCAAATATGAGCGGTTTTTGCCCGAAAAATAAATATTTGAGGAGAAAAACGCGAAAAATGATGTTTTAATTTTCTCGAATTTTTTCACTTCACTAGAATCGATGTAATTTTTGTTTAGATGAATGAAATCTGGATTTTCTTTTTGCGTTCGAAAGAAGACTCTTCAACGAAGAGAATGCCGCAAGGCGGAATGCAATACCTCGATTTTTCGATTTTTTGCAGATTTTTCGCGGAAGAAAAAGAAAAATCCAAGATTTTTTCTTTTTTTCAACGTCTTGAGATTCGATCATGTTTTTTGTCTCGTGACGCGTTTCGTTCGACAGAGTTGAAAAATCTCCGCGAGGTTCCCGAACCTTGCGCACGTGAGCGCGGATATAACGCAATAGGAATAATTACAATAGCAATAATGATTATTCCGAGAGTGGCGCGCGCGGCCAGGAGGTCGTTGGATGGGCCACCCACACGTGAGGCACTGGAAATTCATCATGTATACCGCCTCGCCTCTCTCCGTAGCACATGTCCCCCCGTTGATTCACAGCCCGACGTCACGATACTGCGGATGCGTTGGGTAATTTCCGACGTCGCTGTATTTTCGACGAATTTATTTGATTATACATTCGCTTGATTGAAATTGATAAATATTTATTCTAATTGAATAACGAGAGTTAAATAAATGATAATAATGAAGTTCATTTGATTAAAATAAAACCGGTAGTATTGTTAGAAAATAAATTCTTTGTTTCAAAATTTCAACTGAAATTGTTTCAACTGAAAAAGGGTTGAAACCCGGGTTTTCTGGTTTTAGAAGTCGATATATTTACCAAGTGAATGTAAATAAATAATTAAAACGAAGTAGATCGTGTTTCAGGACGCGCGAAGAGACACGTGACGGTGATGTAAAGAGCATCGGTACTCGCACGTACCGACGAGTAGACGCGGACGGAGAAATAAGGATGAACGCGAGAATCAGGAGAAACGCGCGTGTGTGATGCCCTCTTCAAATCCATCTAGCTATCGCCCTCTGTGCAGCATGTGGCACTCGTAAGGTAGCCTCAAACGTGACGGATAGCCTTCTCGTCTTATCCCATCCTTCGCGCACGCGGCTCCTCGAGTGTAGCATTAGCGTAGAAACCATTATTTAACGGTGTTGAAATACAGATAGCGCGAACAAGTGGATCGACAGATATAGATTTTTTTTTATAAGTAACGTTACTTACGAAAAAAATATGCATATTTTTCGTTAACAGACAAATGAATAAATAGTCAATAGTAATGCTGATGAGAATAAGAATTTTTTTCCGGCTTTAAAATAAATATATCACAAAAAACGTTCCCGGTGTATTCGTACGATAAATCGGCCGCTGAAATGAAAACACGAGCGAAGCTTGTTATCTGTCAGTGTCGTACACGCGTTCCAGTTTGTCCCGGTATCGGACGTCGCATAACACCCGGCTTTTAAACATCCAACCAAGGACGAGTCGCGTGGTCTGATAACCGGCCATTTCGCTGATTAACTATCGATTCTCTCTCGCCCGTTGCGCGTGCAACGTGTCTCCGTGAACACCGAAGATCTCGCCCTCGTTCACGAGCCCCGCACGAGCGATTTTATAGCGTGCGATAAAACATATTATCTCACTGTATTTTTACACCTGACAAAAATGCCCTCCTTTCAGTTCGAAACAAAACTAATGTAATTCGTACATATTTCCCACGCACCTTTTCGTCGCCTGTTTTAAATAAAAATATGCACAGTCGATTGATTATTTATTTTCACTAGACTAATCACACGCGCTGACGCGCGTGCCCGAGATACTTTTGCGCTGCTGCGCTCTTGTAAAGTTTTAAAAGGGTAAATCGCAACTGAAAAACCCTTTTTCAGTTACTTTTGAAAAAAAAAAAAGGTAATTTGTCGTTTTGCTTGTCAGAAATCGTAGATCTGGCCGCTGGGCCGAAAACCGCCTAAATCGGGGTCACAAAATTTATTTTTTCAAAATATCGATTTTTGACCTATTAGGGTTAAGCAGCACGGGCGCTAAAGCGCTCGTGTCCCTTTCTGTAAATTTTGACATTTGACATAATCGACAAAATGTCAATAAACGATCAGTGTGTCTGACGACAACGTCGACCAATCATAGCACGAATAGAACGGCTTCACATGAACATAGCTGAGAGCCACCAACTTTTTAGAAGAGGATTCGAAAAAACCCGCAGACCTCGCACGTTGTAAAATCCCGCACGCGTCGCTCGCGTGATTTTTCGTTTGCCCCCGGGGGCGTGATTGGACCGCGGTGATTGTTATTATTGACCGAGAGTGCAAACGAGGAGGGAACTTCCGGCCGGAGTTTCGGATGCGAGGTGGATAATGGTTACCGCTGGCCTGTCTCGCTGATGAGCAACCGCGAAGGGAGGGGCCGCCGCCGCCGCCGCCGCCGCCTGGCCTGCGAGATACAATTACACCACACAGCGAGCTGAAAATAGATGAACGAAAAAAAAATACCCGAGCCGTACCCATCGACTTCCCTCCACGAAATTTTTTTACGCCGTGCCAAATAATTCGAAGAAAAAAAAAGAGTACAAAGAGTCGTGAATAATTTACCCGTATTTACATAAAAGTGTTAGAATTCTATTTATCGTCTACCCGGAATTCGCACGAAACTCGGTGGGTCCCTTTTCTCAGCGGCAAATCGAACCGACGACAAATTTGCCGGTTGGGCGACAGAATCGCGCAAACACTCGACGAGTTCGCGCTGAATGTAATTACAACTGCCAACGCGCGCGCGTTCCACGCGTCGCGCCGTCTCCCAAGGACAATGGTGTCAAGTCGCAGCTGATGAATCATCGCGCTAAGCCGTAGACAATAAATCCGCTGAATGGAGACTTTTAAATCAATTTCTTCCACTTCTGTCAACGGGTGCATTAGAATATAGTGGAAGCGATCTTCGATGAATGAACACCTGCCAGTCAATGACGAGCATTTTTATTGATTTTTTCAATCAGAGCTTCAATGAAAGCTTCAATCATAATAATATGAATTATTATTATTATTCATTCATTCATTCTGTGTGCTAGTTAATTCATATGCATTTTTATTCAGATGACACCCAACGGCGTCTCGATTGCTTCGAGCAAATTTGCAAATCTTGCACTTCCTAAACCGGAAGTCCCATCCGCGATTTCTGAAATCGGAAACTTCGAACAAGAAACTTCAGCGCGGGCCAAGAGTCGTCAACTACGAAAAAAAGTTTCGATTTTTTTTTTTTTTTTTTTTTTTTTTTTTTTTTTTTTTTCGCTCGAAACACTATCCGCTTCTGAGAAAACCTTCCGTGAGAACTATCGACGCCGAGTTTCGCTTCGCGCGCGCAGAGTCCATAATTTATTCCCCCACTTCGCCGTCGCCGCCGCCGCCGCCGCCGCCGCCGCCCGTTCGGCACAAAGAGCCGTTAATCGAACGGCTTCTTTCGCCGTTCCACGCGCGCGCGTGATTAATGTATTATTGACGTTATTCGGTAATTGGAAAACATTTTAACGTCCGCGACAATGTCGCGGCGCGGACAATGCACGTCGAGTTCGCCGTTGTACAGACGTACAACCGAGACCGAAGGGTGTGTGCATACAGCGGACGGTGAAAGAGGCGGAAGACGTCTCTGGTCGCGTCTCCGAAGAAAGGGATACGGCCCACGAGAATGTAAACGCCGCGCGAGAGCGACGGAGAAGCACACGAAGAGAATGAGAGGGAGAGAGATGAACGTGAACGGACGGGTGGAAGGAACAAGTAGAAAGTGAAACGCGCAGATAAAGCAGACAATGCGTGCGCGCCGGTAGCAGAGAGCTAGGAACGCGCGAGACGTACGCGCGCGGATAGGACGTCACAACCCTCTTGTGCACAGTTAAAAATCTGCGGTGTCAAATGCTGCTGGTGTGGACGTTTTTCCTAGTGTTACTTATTACAGTTTTAATAATAACACTTTTTACGGTGTAAAATTAACACCAGCCGTTTCGTTACATTTTTCCTGTGTTACCGACGAAACATTGTAATACTTTTCGCTTTAAAGGCACGAATGCTAGTATCATGTGTGATTTTTTTATTATCTCGTGAATGAATTAGTCGCTTTTTTCAGTTTTAATCGAAAAATTGATGAAAAAAATCGATTTTCATTACAGATTCCTCTACCGGGTAATTGATCTGTAATTATTATTTTCGAAAATCAAAATTCTGACTAATTCATTAACGAGATTCACATTACTGGCGACTGTATTTCAATTTTTTGCTTCGATCCGTTGATAATTCGCGAAAAACGGGACTTCTGACTTTTGGATGTGTAAGTCGGTCTTTCAGACTGCGTTAACACCGCTAATTAACACCGTGATTGGTGTCGATCTATATAAGCACCGTCTTGGTGTTGTTTTTAACACCGGATTTTTAACAGTGTGCAGTTGGCGATTCGCGCCGAGCGAACGAGCCGAGCGAGCAGAGAGCCACAATCCTGTCGTGTTGTTTCTTCTTCCGTTTTCCCTCGCGTTCGACGAAGCGGCAACCGCCGCCGCTTCTTCCCCCCCCCCCCCCCCCCACTTCCGTGCTTCTCCCATTGGCTGCGCGCTTCCCCTTTCCTCTCTTCGCTGCTCTCCCTCACAGCGCTTTTTCCTCGTCTCGTGTTTTCGTCTTGAGCGGCAGCTCGTTCTATATAGTATTTACCTTTCTTCCCGCTTCAGTTTTCTCGTCGTACAGTATTTTCTCTCTCGCTCTCCAGGCTCTTTCGCCCCGTCTCATCCTTTTCCACAGTCGCCCCAGCGTCGCTCGCGCACGGCAGAAACTTGGCAAGGAAACGGGAGACGGCTAGACAGACGCGCGGCGAGCGCGTTTCACGTTGCCATCGAGATATAGAGCGATACAATTGCCCCATGGGTTTGCTTTTGAGCTGCTCTCGGCCATTCTGCCTGCGCCTCCTCGCAAAGCGCACACTGCATCTCCTTCTCTCTCGCTCTTCGTCCACATTGTATTTATTATTTAATGCCTCGCGGAGAATATTTTCCGAAACGCCTACTCCCGTCTCTCTGTCTCTCTCTCTTTCTCTCTCTCCCGGTTCTTTTGTGTCGCGCTGTTCAAATATCCGCGGCCGCGTTTATTTCGTGAGCTTTTTTTCTCCGACCGACGGTTTAATTCTCTCGTGCCCGACGGTTTTAGTGGGCGAAGAGATTAATGCACCTTCGTGGCATTTTTGATATTCACGACAATGACCGAATTAAAATTCATGAGAATGTGCGACGTTTATCGGACATTCGTCAATAAAACAAAATGGTAACGAATAAATAAACGGATTTGCCGTTACGTAAATTTCACGAATTTCACAATTCCACTTCTCGAAGCGAAACGTCGAAGCAGCGCGCAGACTCCCGTTTGTGTTTTCGTGTCCCGAGTTCCCGGCGTGCACTTAGGCGCCAATTACTTTTACAGTCTATTAAAGCGCGCGCGGTGTCTGCGATCGCAGCCCGCCTTCTATTCAAGAGAGACAGAGAGAGAGAGAGAGCGAGTCGAGCTGAGAGAGAGAGAAGGACGACGAAATTACAGTCGCGCGTCGTTTGTCCAATCGAGCGTCCAGTAAATTAGTATCCCGGCGCGATAGGCCACTATAATCCGGCACCAGACTCACTCTATAATACGTCTCTTACCTGACTCCCGTACGCTTTTTTTTTTCTATCGCTATTTATATTCGCCTCTGATGTTGCGAAAAGCAACGGCGCCGTCGCGCCGTTCTATCAATGAAAACTTGGCGCGTGTCGGGCGCCTACCTCTCCCCCTCCCTCCTCCTCTCCTCCACCTCTCGAGCCCTGCGGCAAACACCTCGCGCTCACCTCTCCCATATTCCCCCCCCCCTCCCCTTACCGCCCCCCTAGACTACATTTTCCACTCGCAGCTGATAGAAGAATTTTTCGCGACTAATAAAACGCCAACGTGCGGAATACATCGAATCCCGACGGGTCTTTCCCGCAGAAGTTGAGCGAAAAAAAAGAAAAAAAAACGACCGAACTGAGCGAAAAAGTAAAAAGCAACGCGGCGAGCGCACGACGGACTAACCCACGCATTTCACCAACTCGTTTCACCCACCTTCGGCCTCGCGGACGGGTGCGCCAACCGCGCCTACGGAGCGAGCTGCGCGCACCGCGTTCGCGCAGCTCGCTCCCTCGCGCTTGCCCGATCAGGGGAGAAGGCCCAGCGCGCTCGCTTGCTCGCTCGCTCGCTCGATCGGGGGAGAAGGCCCGGCGCACGCGCTCCCGAGAGGAGGATCGTGTCCTGCGAGATGTTTGGCGCGCAGGGCTTTTTTTCCTCTCTCGCCACAGCTATCGTCCCGCAATCTCGAACCTCGGCTGCGTGCAGGCCAAGCAGCAGCGCTGCTGCACCCCACCACAGCCACAGCAGCAGCAGCGGCAGCCACCACTACCAACATCAGCCGCGGTAATCGTCGTCATCGTCGCCAAGACATTCAACGACCACGACGACTTCGCCGGGATCCGGTGCCCGGTTGCCCGGACTTTATGCCAGTTCTGACCGGTCCACCGCGCGAGTATTTTCCTCCCGGCTCCCTCGGAACGCTCGTTTCTTTTTAATCGACATTTTTTTGTAATTCACGCGTAAAACGCGGGCTGTGATTTCGTCGGTCGTGTGAAAAAAATTGATTTACGCGTTTTTCGGTGGCGAAAAGTTTTTTTTTTTTTTTTGGATAATTATTGAACGTTTTGTAGTTAATTGAAAAATTCGTAATAACAAAGTACGATGATAACAAAGGAGATGAGTCGTCGAAAAAATAGAACGTAAACACGTGTGATAACCGCGTGCGCTGTTTACAAGTGACGCGACCCTCGAGGAAACGAGGCAACGGAGGTCATCGGTTGGCGCACCCGTGAAGAAATCCCTGCGGCTTCGCTCTTCTCACTCTCTCTGTGTGTGCTCGGCCCTTCCGAAAACCACCGCTATCAGAAGAAAAAAAAATGAAAAAAAACGAAAAAAAAATCAATAAACACGAACTTATCGCACGGCGAGAGCGGAGCCGTCAGTGACGAAACGAAATTTTCCCACAAAAAAGGCGGAAACATCGAAAAACGCGCTCATCGTCGTTATCGATCGTCTCTTATCACTCTCTCGCGAGGGCCCCGCGTGATATTTCCGTCATCGCACCGAGGCGACAATCTCTCTCCGACGAATTCCTCTGAATAATCGTGTCGACGAAATTTCTCGATAAAAAAGAGGTGGAAAAAAGAGGAAGACCCGAAGGAAAAAATTTATATATACATATATACAGGGAGATTATGCTGCAGTGTGTTTGCATGCAGACCGGTGGCGTCGCCCACGCAGCTCGCGCGACCCACGCGCTCCGGGAATCGATCGATCAATTGGTGTAGAGAGCTGGAGACGCGGAGTGCGACGGACAGAGAGAGAGCTCTCTTTTTCTTCTCGGCGAGATATTCGGAGAGACAGAGACGGAGGAAGAGAGAAAGAGAGAGAGAGAGAGAGAGAGAGGTGGCTCGAGCGGAGAAAAGGTTCGCGGAGATTGCGGAGAAGTGGGGGGAGGCGGAGAGCGGCGGCCGCCGCGTCCGCATGGCTGTATAAGGAGCCACGCAGAGCGGGCATATAATACACGTAACGGCTGCCGCGTCTCTCCCGGCGCTGCACACCCAGAGCCGAAGAGCAAGAGAGACGAGAGACAGAGAGACAGAGAGGAAGAGAGAAAGAGAGAAATCTACCAGGAGCACCGATATACGAGCTGAGAAAAGTTGCAGCGCATTCGTACACTTTGGCAAAGCCCGAGCGAATAGCGAGCGATACTGGGAAAAATGGCCATAACCGCTGTTTCGAGCTGTATCCTCGGACCGCCGCCCCTGCCGCCCGGCAAGCGATTCGTTCATAGGTCGAGCAGCAGCGCCGCCGCAGCAGTAGCTGCTGCCAACAGCAGTCACAGCTCGACGAACGGCAGGAAACATCAACAACACGAGCAGTCGTCGACTTATCTGAGCTTTCGCGACCCGGCGATCGAGTCGTGGATCCCAACGGGGATCGTCGTCGCCTACGCGCGCGACTGCAGCGGCGCCCGAACGTCCACGGGTCCTCGCGGGCCGAGCGACGTTGCTGGCAATAATGGCGGCGGCTGCTGCAGCAGCAGTCGAGACGATTGGGGAATCGGTGGTCGACGGTTTTCCGTTCCGCGGAACGGCGTCTGCGCACAACCGGCGATTGCGTCGACGACGCGCGGCAGCGGAGGGACGATCGGCGGCAATGGCGATGAGGTCGACGAGGTCGATGGGCCTGTGAGACGCGACGTCGTGAAGACGACGACGACGACGATAACGACGAGGACCAATCTGTTTCGCAGCCGCTCGGAGGGAAATCTCGAGCGCGTTAGGAGCGACAAGGGACGCAGCGTCGGGGGCTTCGGATTGGCTGGGACGCGATCGCTCGACAAGTGCATCAGGGCGATCTACGGCAGTTGGAGAAACTTGCTGCAACGTAAGGCGACAACTTATGTCTAATAATTCCGTAGACTCATTAATCGGAAGATGCGGGGGAAGAGGGAATTCGCCTGCTGGAATTTTCAGTATTATTATTTCTCAACTGGAAATCGATTAATATAAATATCCGAAGCTCCTACTCGCTGCTTATATAAAAATAAAATAGAGACTAAAAATAAATCCCATCGTCGATTGCAGGTCACTTTTGTCTATAAAAAAAACATCCCCCATTGTCGAGAGATAAATCGTGGGATGCACGAGCACAGTAACCTATTTGAGAGAGCAGCGGCCTCGGGTCTCTGGTTACCGTTCTCGAGTGCGCGAACGGTAAGAGACCCGCGAGCCGGCCGTACTATATATATATATATGCTCGCACACCTCTGAAAGACACCGGTAGGGCGATGCCGCGACGACGACGACGGCGCACAGAAGCCGCGGTTGCAGGCTACGAGCGTCGCCTTATTACACCTAGAGCGCGCGCGTGTACGCGCGGAATGACTAATTGACACGCTTCGCGAGCCGAGGTGCACGACCCTCGGGTCGGCCGGCCGAGGAGACACCGAGAGCAGCGGTAGCAGCGGCAGCGGCGAGAAATACTCGGCCACCTTCGCGCGGCGAGTGAACGAGACGCACGTATATAGATACATCTACCGTAGTGCATATATATAGATGTACAGATATATAGATGCACGGATAGTCGGATAGAGGAGACACATGTGTGTCCACATACTTTCAGCTTTTACGCCTTATTGGATCGAATAAGAGAGAATCGCGCGCGCGCGCGCGCGCGCTCGCGCTCCCTGCCTTTCTCGGTTCTTGTTTGCCGCCCGGCTCGCCGGCTTCGGGGAGACCGTTCCAATTCCTGTGCTCGCGCGCCCCGACTCTCGGACGCCCGCTGCATGATGGTTCGGATGGGGGGAGAAAGAGAGAGAACCCGTTTACGGTATCGCGCGTCACGAGAGCGTTTTATCGTTCGACGACCGCGTAAGCCATTAAGGTGATGCGATACACCGCGACGCAAGGGCCGAGATAACACGGCGAGGGGGGAGCGCGGGAAATTCGTATTTGGAAGTAGAGGGAGGGAAAAGAGAGTTTTTACGATGAGTTTTTATGTCGAGGAGCCGGGTTTCGGAGATGCGAATATTTTTTGTGGTGGGGTTGAAAAAAGGATTTTTTTTTTTTTTTTTTTTTTTTTTTAATAAGAGTAGATCGGTTCCCACGAGAAATATTATGAGGTCAAACGTTTATTCTGCTTCTCTCATCTAAACCTAGATAAAAAAAATGCTCTGCCGACTGCCGAATGATTTAGTAATGCGTAGCTTCTTCTCCGACTTCGAATCTCTCGCGCGAAGTCACAAATCGAGCGCATTGCCGAGAGCCGCTGGATAGGAAAAACGTCGCGCGCGGATCGACGACTTTACCGCTCGACTTGTCCGTTCGTCGCTCGCTCGCTACTATCTTAGGATTTCTCGTCCATTTGCGTCACCGCTGCGCGCAGCCGTCGGCGGATCTCGAGGACGGAGAAGGACGCGTGGAAGGCGACGCGTACGGACGAGAAAAAAGAAAGAATAAAAAGAAGGGAGTAAAAAAACGGCGACGACGACGACGACGACGACGACGAAGGCTTAACGCGCGCACCATTCACTTCTGCGCGACAGCCGAGGGACGATCGAGTCGAGTCTGTCACCCGCGCACACGCACGCCGCTTCGTTAAGCCAGAGAAGTCGGCTAACTCGAGTAACGTGCCGACCGCTTGACCTTCTTTTTTTTTTTTTTCACGAAGACACTTTAATTGTGATGCCGCGCGACCGATGTCCCAATCGTCGTTGTCGTCGTCGTCGTCGTCGAAATTCATCCTACGCGTGCGAGTCGCCTTACAATGTCAGCCACTGGCTATTGACTCAACTGAGACACTGAGAAAAAACAGATCTGGCATTGTTCAGTATAAACCGTGGAGGGAAAAAAAACGTTGATTGTATTTCACGGTTAGTTTAACTAATCGATGGGCGGGACAACCGCTTAACCATTGAAAAGAAGAAAAAAAAAGGGTTGTTACTGCAAAAATAGAATCACCGAAGACCATTAATATCTGTCACTCAGATTTACAATTAGCATTTTTTTTTTAAGTGTCAGAAGTGTCGATGCTGAAAAAAGTTGACAAAGTGGATTGATATTAATGTTCGTTGTTAGTTTTTATTTCCTTTTTCCAGACTTTTGATCTTCGGTGCAAAGTTATAAATAGAAAAGTGCACTGTGGGAACTGGAATAGAAGTAATAGGCGAAAGGATTTGCGGCGGTTTTCGCAGCCGGACTCAGGGGGAGGGGGGGGGGGGGGGGGCTGTGTGTATTGTGCTATAGGCGACCGCGTAGGAAAAATCAACAACCTGTTGATTTCACGGCAGCTCAAAGTCAAGACGCGCTAGACGTGGGAGAGACGAGGAGGAGGAGGAGGGAGGGAGAGAGGAAGAAGACGGAGGAGGAGGGTTCGGCCACCACGTTTACGGCCACGTCCCAGATTCTATAACTATACCGACTGCCTACGTTGAATTCTTTACTAGCCGCTTAAACCGCGCCCCCACCGTTCGGACGAAACGTTTTTCCCCGCAACACTGTAAATTTCTTATAGGTTCCCATTGTGTACACACGATGACCTCTGCTCGTTTCTTCAAGTCTGCGGAGACCTACGAAAGAGTCACAAAAAAATGGGGAGAAAAAATCTCAGCCACCAATAGAATTTTTTTCTCATTTATTAAAAAAAAAAAAAAAAAAAAAAAATGCAATTTTTCTTACAGTTAAATTTAAATTCAACCACAACAGGAAACTAATGAAAATAATCATTTTCACAGTAGCTTCACCGATTTTCCTGACATTTGGCGCTGAGGTGAACCTTGAGGGCTCCCGTTGTATAAATGTTTGTCATCAATTCCGTCGGAAACTCGTCCTCGCATGGGCCTCATCTGCTTTGCATTAATAGACAGCACGTGTCTATTTATCTTTTTTTTTTATCGCGGTTGCATTAGACTCATCCACACGGGCCATAAGTGTGTCCGCGTATAACGCGCGCGGCGATGGCAAAGCGTGCCCGGCGCTATTATAGAAGCTTCTATACCCGGGCCGCAGCGGATTCGAAACGAACGGATGGCAGCAGAGAACGAAACACGTGTACGTTGTACATACAAACTGCGTCGTTCCCCTTCGTTTCTCCCCTCTCGTCGACAGAACGTGCGTTAAAGACTCGGATGGAGGGGAGCTGCTCAGCGATAGTGATAGCTTTTCGTGTTGCGTGACGAGGCTGTCATGCTAGTTGCAAGAGAAGGAAGCGCATGAATAATCATAACAAGCATCTGCATAGACCTAAGCGTAGGGTTATCTACGGGGCTTTCCGCGCCAAATCAACCTCGCCCTAAACATTTTTTTATTCGGTATCTCCATTTAATTCATTTATCGTTGTGGAAAGCTAATAAAATAATTACTTTATTTAAATTTTTTTTTTTTCTTTTTTTTTACGAAAAATGTAGTTTCATTATTGAATAAGCCAATGAGGTGGCCAGTTAATAAACCAGCGTCTAATAACCAATCCGGACCCGCTAATCAAACCGGATTATTAATTGACCCAGCGATACCTTAATTGACCCAGAGATACCTGCGAAAATTATCGACCGGACTGGCCTCGTGAAAAATTACCGAATAATCGGTCGACCCGGAATCGCGGAAATCGATTCTGCTGATTAATCATTTCACTCTGCGTTCAGGTGCCTGCGAAGCTCGGTTGCTACTTTTCGATGTGGAAAGTCCCATACGTGTCCCCATCTTCGGCCTCGACGCGTCGGCTGCTTCCCAGTTTGACCTTCGGTGCGCCCTTCGATGTTGTATAATCTCCTCGCTTGGATTCCCTATATCCGTTTCACTCTGTTTTTTTTCTCTCTCTCTCTTTCTCTCTCTTTCTCTCAAAATAATGAAATATCGGTCGATGATCGGGGTCGGATCGACGTCACGTCGCGCCTCCCGGGTTTTCAGCTTGGCTCTCTTCTGCCGTCAAGCAAGAGAGAGACAGAGAAATGGAGACTATCTCTCTCGCTCTCTCGGAGAGAGAGCGAGGGAGAGATAAGGAGGGAGAAACTCTCTCGCTCGCACCGCGACTTCACAATGCCGCAAAAGGAAGTCGGAACGTCACGTATGACGGCTACGTGCCTTCTTTTCAGTGAACCTCATTTTTCCCTCCGCGCTGTTATATACATGTGTACTCGGCTTTTTCTCTCCGTCTCCTCGCGCTGTCCTTCCTCCCCCCACCATCCCCTCTCTCTCTCTCTCTCTTTCTCTCTCTTTCTCTCTCGCTCTGCTCTCTTCGCTGCCTCCGAAGTCCGCGGAGCTTTTACTCACACAGCGGATACTTTAGCGCTCGACGTACAGCCGCCGCGAGGTAGCGGCTCGAGTCCACGTTGAGGGAACTGAAGATTTTGCTTCTTTTTTTTTTTCTCAATTTTTTTTTTTCTTTTTTCTTTCGCTCGAAAGAGAACGACTCGAGGGTCTGCACTTGTCAATGGCCTCATCGACGCTGACGACCAAGACGGCGCTCCCGCTCGTTATAAGATTTTTCAGACCGCTCGCCACTCCCTCTGCTACGGCGCCGTCGCTGCTGCTGTCGGCTGCTTCGACGTGACCGCCGTGTGGTCTCTCTTTGTATTTGCACAACGAATTTACGAAACGTCCCGAGTGTCGTGAACCGCGCGCGCGAGAGGTTAAAGACTTTACCTGTAAAATCGGTGATTGAGTGGAGACTCAAGAAAAAAAACAAAAATTACAGACTGAAAATCGTAACCACTTCTTTTATTAATTTTATTATTTTGAGAGGTTTCGTATTCGATTTATTATAAATAATAATTTCGAGTAATCATATCCAATCCAGGAAACTTTCTCACCTGGAAAAAGATCCAGTTTCGAGCGACAAAGGTTGTCCCTCGAGGCGACTCGCCCGTGCGTTATCCGTGAACGCATCGAGATTAATCCCCGTAATCAGGCGTCGACCTGCCCGTTAATCACGGAACCCGCAGCGAGACGCGTTCTCGTTTTCTCCGTTGCCACGCTCGATGCGTTCCGGAAATTCTACTTGAAATTTTAAAAAAGATCTATATATTTATTTAACCATTTTTCGGCCACTTACGAAAAAATTGGAGTCTTGACACGATTGGACGATTTTCGGATTATTGAGAACGGACCCCGAGCTTCGTTGGGGGGGAAATGGGGACTTGGTGCGGGGAATGAAAATTTCCTTGGTTGCGTCCTACGCCCATGAGAACCTGTTTACGCTCGGGGTACGCGGAGCGAAGGAGCGAGCGAGATGAGAGACGCTCGCCCCGGGTTCCGTCGCTGCTGCTGCTGCTGCTGCTGCTGCTGCTGCTGCGGCTCTCGGCCACTGCACCGACTCCGCTCGGGTCCACCTTCTCTCTCTCTCTCCGTTCCTTCTCGGCTCCTCCGGTCCGTCGTTCGCCGTCGCCTCCGATATAACCAACCGACGTGCAGCAGCAGCGCTGCTCGCTGCAGTCGCCGGGCGATCTGTTCTCACCGTGGTACCGAGCGCCGTCGTCGTCGTCGTCGTCGTCGCCGCCGCCGCCGCCACGCCACGCGATCTCTCTCCGCAGTCTCCCTCGGCCAATGTCGTAGACGAGTGAAAATTCGAGACTCGCCGTCAGCGCGAGACGCGGAAAAATCAAAACGCTTCCCATGCTTCCGACGCTCCGACAAATGTTGCCCGCGCGTTCTGCGTCGCAATCGTACGTATCCGGCATTTTTTTTTGTCACCGAAAATCCGGATCACATTTGATCGGAAATTGTCCCGCGGGACATTTCCAAAGTGAGATTAAAAAAAGGCGATACTGGACTGAACGTTTTTGGACATTTTTGCAGAATTTTTTATGGGAATATTTTGGCGAGCCAGATTTTATTTGGCGGGGGGATGATTTTTTTTGTTTATAGTGAGAAACGATTTTTTGGGAATTTTTGGGTATTAGGATGACCTTGAGATTTTTTTTTTATGAAATGTTTGTGTTTTATGTATTTATGAAATTGAAATATGTTGTGAAATCAATATGTTGATGTACTTATGGCGAATATTTTGATCTGATTTCAGTTGGCGGCATGAGCCGTCCGTCGAAAGCGGTTACCCAAGTGAAGAAGGTCGCCCCGCCGGCGGTGCCCGATGTCTTTCGGCACTCGGGCTCGTCCTTCGGCTCGGCAGGATACGCGAGTAGCGAGGACGGCGGTTTCCTGTCGAGCGGAGGTGGGAGCGCCGGCGGTGGATGCCCCGGCGACGACGGATCTTACGGGATGCCGTCCGGCAAGAGTCCTGGACCGATATTCACCCACTCGGGATTCGCGTTTCCACCTGTGGTCGGCAAATATGCTCATGCGGAGGATCAAGGTACGTCGCTAATTCCATTCGGACCAACGCAATCCAATAATTACCCTCCACTATCTCCGCTCAAACATATCTTCATCTATTTTTTATCAGAGTCTGAAATTGATTAACATTTTTTGCAAATTAATGTCAAATTCATTTGTCGAATTTATTCAGGGCAATTGTAGCGAAAAATCTTCAAAAATTTATGGACATTTTTTTTTATGTGTATTGTTGAAAAAATGATTAAATATTTGTGGGTAGCACAACTTTAATGCCAAATTCATTTGTCGAATTTATTCAGGGCAATTGTAGCGAAAAATCTTCAAAAATTTATGGAAATTTTTTTTATGTGAATTGTTGAAAAAATTATGAAATATTTGTGGGTAACACAACTTTGAGCGGTGATGCAAAATGTGAAAAATACGTGAGATCTAATATGGCTTCGTTGTCCGCTGTCTTCTCGCAGGTATCGACATGACGCAAAGCCCCGGACGCGACAGTCCCGGGAGTTCGGGCTCTGGTTCCGGCTCGAGGCACTCGACGGCTTCCCTAGACTCGGGAAGAGCGTCCGGCTACCACCTGGGGCCCCGGGGACCGGGAACCCTCGCCTCGTCTCCCAGGTGCTCTATAAGCTCGCTCGGCAGTCATCCCGACAGGCCGGCCGATCTCGACGTCGTTCACGCCTGGCTCACCGAGCTTCAGTTCGAAGAGTATTTCCCACTTTTCGCCTCGGCTGGCTACGATCTCGCGACCATCACTCGCATGACGCCCGAGGATCTCACGGGTATAGGTAAATATCCCTGGCAATAATTTTATATTTTTCTAAAAAAAAAAAAAAAATTTTATTCACATCTATTGGCATCTTTCAGGTATTAAAAATCCCAATCACAGAAAGCGACTGAAAGCGGAGATCGACAACCTGAACGTGGGCGACGGTCTGCCGGAACACGTGCCGGGTTCCCTCGAGGAATGGCTGAGATTGCTGCGATTCGAGGAGTACCTAGGCGCTCTTCACCAGCAGGGAATGCGCTCGGTCGAGGACGTGACGACACTGACCTGGGAGGATCTCGAGGACATCGGGATTGTTCGGCTTGGACATCAGAAAAAATTGCTGCTGGCGATAAAGCGAGTCAAGGACATTCGCGCGGGGAAACGCATTCAGCCGCTCGATCTCGCTCGGCTCCCGCCGCATCCCGGACACACGCAGGTAAACCCCGCCGTACATTTTTCGCTACATATATACACACACTGTTCTCTTGGTCTTAATAATTGATAAGCCTCCTTCCCTCCGTAAATCCATCAATAAATTGACAATTTAATCACCCAGGACGTCGTAATTCAACGCGGTGGACCGGACCTGCCGTCCCCGGACGAGGATTGCTCCTCGCCGGTTCTGAGATCGTTCCAACGCGGCGGCAACGAGGCCACGTCGACGTGGCGAAGCATGTACGCCGCGTTACCCGGCGGCCTGGAGTACAGCGGCAGCGGCGGCGCCGGCACTGTTGGACGAGGAAGCGCCGGTTCGCGCGGTAAATCACTCGAGAGCCTGGAGGACGCGCCCCTCGCGTATCCGCCGTCACCGGCGCCGACGTCGCACGCCGATCCGATCGGCTGGCGGCCTCGATGCTACGAGGACGGCGATCTGACGCCCACGAACGAGGCGTCCGCGACTGTGGAGGCCGGCGGTGGGACTCTGCCGAGACCGCGACATTGTCTCGTACGTCCACGTCCCGTGGCCAAGGTAACGATCACTTCTTCCGACGCGAGAGACACTGACAAATCGCTGGTTTATCGAACCCTTTCGCAGCCGAGCTTTTTTCAATTAAATTGTCGGTCTCATCCTTCTTTTTATATTTCTGAAATCACTGGAATCGTAAATTTTCAATCGTTCGAAGTTCCGTGATAATGTTTTTTTTTTGCTTTGATTTCGGTTGCGAGAGGGTCGACCGGTCATTCGGCGACGAACGAAATTATAATAAATATCAGTGGTTCAATCAGGTAACGGCGACGCCCGGGCAGTTCAAGTCGTTGCCCCGTGACTTCGACAACAAGTACCAGCTGACTTACGGTCTCGAGAGCAGTCCGCATCTTCCAAAGCGACGACCGCCCTCGCCGCCGCGACGACAGAGCTCGAGGGAGCTCGTCGCGGGCGTGGCCGGCAGTCAGAGCGGCGACGTCGTGATTGACTGCAGCGGACCCGTGCCAACCGCTTCCTGCGACGATCACCGCATACCCCATCATCTTCATCATCCGCCGCCGCCCGCGCCCGCGCCCGCGACACCGACGACCCCGCAGCTCAATCGACCGCCATCGTCCATGTCTCGATCCTGGGGCAGCGTTAGCGTCAACGTCAACGAGGAGCACGAATTGATCGCGACGCTCGCCCTTCAACATCGCAACGGTTCTGACGCCAGTTTCAAGGTAAGCTCTCGAGGGTTCGGAGACGAGGGAGAAAGTATCGTCCCTATATCCGGAAATTCGTCAAACTGTCTCGTTATCTCTCATCTCCGTTACTCATCGATTCGTCTTGTTACCGTTTTTTCCAGTCAAGTTCGAGCACGGAATCGGATTCTCTGCCGTTCGCAAATGAGAATGCGGGCACGATAAAGCAGCGAGCCGCGAGGGTTCAGGAATACGTCAACAGTCCCGGGGGTCTCGGTTCCCACGTGATGGGCGGTCATCACGTTGGCGGCGGTCAGCAGCCGTCCAACAGCGGTGGCGGCGGCAACGGCAGCGGCGGCGGTGGCGTCAACAGCGGCGGAAACGGAGGCGGCGAACCCGCGGACGTTCTCAACGATATTGGCAACATGCTCGCCAATTTAACTGACGAATTGGACGCGATGCTCGAGGAGGAGAAGCGCCAAGGCCTCAATTCATAATCTTAACTGCCATCCTGCCGTATCCCGTTCGGGAAAAATCTTCCTTTCGTTCCTTTTTTTTTCCCGCCCCCCCCCACCCGCACATTATTTCCGCGTCCTCGTCCTCCTTCTCCTCCTCCTCCTTCTCCCTCGCATCGTCATTTATTACCGAAGGAAAGGAAAAAAAAACCACTCTCCGTTGCCATAAGATAACACGAGATATATTTGCGATTACGATAGCGCGAGAATTTCGCGATTCGCGATCTCTTTCGTTCGGTCGTCATCGATCGCTCACGGGGCGGTAGGGACACATTAAGCAAACTGCAGAAGTAGAATTAGTGGGGGTACTAACTAATCGGAGACACACACGTTGAGAGACCGCGAAACGAGAGCGGCGAGGACGACGGACGAGCGGTGAGAGTCGAG
This sequence comes from Itoplectis maculator, assembly GCA_964034905.1. NCBI lineage: Eukaryota > Metazoa > Arthropoda > Insecta > Hymenoptera > Ichneumonidae > Itoplectis > Itoplectis maculator. Next base: position 150,758 of record OZ035853.1, on the reverse strand, counting down.
GATACGGCGGATACAATAGCGATTCTACGGGATTTTTGTACGGATTTCACGACGTTTTTACACCGGAAACAGTACCGATAATGTCGCACGAGCGACGGCTCTTAAATTCGCTTTCCTTTCACCTCCAGACTCCGCCGCCGCTTCGTTCGTCGTTAATTCGTTATTGATCTTTTTTTTTTAATTTTTTTATTTCGGGTGAAATACGCGAGGTCTCTACATTTTTTATACAGGGTCGCTGCACAATCGCTGTATGGTGTAGCTTTTTTTACTCTTTTTCCAAACGAGCATGATAGACGGAGACTTTGGAATTCTAGATAATAGTGATAATGAAACGCCAGAGTTCTTACGCGTGGGCGGCAACTCGCGCGGTCGAAATTGAAACGCCGCAACTGCCAATTTGTCGCGTTCGAACGAGGCCCACCAGCCGAGCCCACGTCGACCATAGAGATAACAGCTGAATTTGTCATTTTCTTTTGCGTCTAAATAATTCCACGAGCTTTCCGTGTGCGAGGGGGAAAGATTTGTTTCCGTTGTTGATGCGAATATCGGGTCTGGCTCGACTGAAACTCGGTGCGAAATCTCCGGCGACGATTTTCGTCAGTGACAATGAATCATCGACACCAACGAAAATCCATCAGACTCGAGATACACACAAGTCTTCCGTGCAATACGATCTTCAATCACGGAAACAAAGCTCTCCGCCGACTGTTCGCGACATGCGGAAGCTCGAAAAGCAACAAAACATTGCAACAAAAAGAAAAACGTATCCATGTTGGATTTCACGTCCGTTCGAAGCCGCGAAAAGTTTTCTATGTCTTTACAAAACATCTTTTTTAAGCGAGCTTACTTCCCGACGTCCGAGCGTCGGTCGATACTTGTATCATAACTTTTTCGATTTACGTTACGATTATCGGATTAATAACGATACGCGTATTAATTCTTACGTAAAAATACAACAGTATGCCCAAAACGTGAGTACACATTCCAATGCGCAGAATTTCTTCCAGTATCGCCTTCTCCTGAAGTACCGTTTTTTTTGTATTTTCGTAGCGCTACGAAAAAAACGACACCGTCAATTCAACGCCGAAAAACGTTGTTCTTAGAGCGCCGACTCACGTTTCCTTTTAAATATTTTCTACCGACACGTGAACGCATGTGTCACGCTGATTAATTGTGTCGAGGGAATGAGGAGGAAAATCATGCGACTACGAGGCCGCCCGAGTGTGTTTTTGTTTTTAACAAATCGATTCTTAGGAACGATTTTCGTGCGTTACTGCGATTCGTAGACTCCTCCGGCGTGTTTGTACACTTTTTGCAAAAGGAGAAAATATAAAAATAATCGAGGAGACTGTAACCAGCGAGAGAGGAGAGTCTAAACGACGGCGCTCTGTGTCCCAACGGCACAAGTGCGAGGCCAACATTAAATAGACCCACACTACTTACGATTAACTTAACGTTTAAGATTAATCTATTAAAGAAGATGAAAAAAAAAGTGAGAGAAGAAGCGAAAGAAAAAAAAATTGCCTCGATTATCTCGGGCCAGCGGACTTGTCTTGTTATCTATTGTAGGTGTATAGTTATAAATAGATGTCATGAATGAGCAGTGAATTTAGGAGGCCTGTCTTGTCGATGCTACGATACATTCGGACCATCCAATGGTATTATTACTATTATTATTATTATTACTTTAGAGTTTTTATCGTAATCGGGCCACAATCAATTTTATACGTGCTCCACGATTTTATCGCGACGCCGATCGAATAATCGCGCCCCCCCCCCCCCCCCCCCCCCCCAATCGAATATAAATCGGATTTTAGGAGTGACTCGCCGATCGTGGTGCGACTCAGCGTCGCACATTTGTTTTTTTTAATAACGCATACACCGTTTATTTGCGGTTATATATTTACAGACGATAAATAAATAATGCGGCAGCTAATGGACATCGCCTGAAATCATTGCTTCTGCATGGTGTATAAATATTATATATAAATATATATTATACTAATTATAGTTTTTGTACAAAGGTATGTGCGCCCCCGAACGGTGACCTCGCCCAGCGAGCTGCCAGAGCGCTCGCCTAAACTGTATTGTACACACACAGACACACACACACAACCATCCTCGGAGCCCAATCCCCGCCTTCCTTCCATCTTTATTTCGAATATGCATTATATATATTATTTGGTCTAACAATTGTAAAAGATTATTATTATGATCTTTGAATAAAGCCGATTGATGCAGAAGCCGCGCCTATTGAATCCCTTCGCCACCTTCGTTATTATATTCCAACGATCATTTTCATTTTCAACCACAAAAAACACCTACTTTATTATAAGTAAATCTTCGTCGATAGCATGTCATTCAGTAGCCATTAAAAAAATCCAACTTCTCATCCAACATAACGAGTTTGAAGAATCCGCCTTGGAATAAATTGCGAGCTAAAAAAAATCGCGAAAAGGGAAAATATGCAGAAACAAGAAAATGCCGAGAGCAACGTGAAACGAAAAAAAAAAAAAAAAAAAAAAAAAAAAAAATGAAAGTGGCAACCCTCGTGGAACGATATAATAGCCCACTCAACCCGTCCCTATAAATCTACCGGCGCTCCAAAAAGTCCACCACGACGAACTAGCCGCGCGCCGAGCTAGTCGACTCCTGGCGGCGAGATCGCGCGTTACCCGCGCCGCGCGCGAGAGAGACAGAGAGAGAACGCCTTTGACTGCGCAGGAAGGAGCGCAAAGCGCCTGGCGAGCACTAGCGGCGCGCGCGCGCGCGGCACCCTAGGAGCTCTCTAGCGAGCGCCTTGCAATACAGTGTCAGCAGGAGAGCGGCCACCGCTCGCGCGCGCGCGCGCACCCGCTCGTACATTCCTCCCTCCTGCTGCTGACTCCGCGTTCCTTCCGCTCGGCGTTACCCGACCACCGAGTCTACGTTGGAAAAAAAATACAAAATTTTCGCACAGCAAAGTTTCGTCCCCCTGTTTGTCGCAGTCCCAGTCGAGACATTTCCAATTTCCCGGCTGCGCGAATCTTCGTAAGTGCTCTTCGTTCTCTTCGGTCGTCGTGCGCCGCTCAAACGTTCGCCTCTCTCCCTCTTTCTCTCTCTCTCCTCTCTCTCTCTCTCGCCGTTACCTGCAAACGCGCATTGTCTAGATGGGTAAGTAAGTACGCAGAGCCGGCAGCAAACAGCTATTTATCCCTCTCCCGAGAAGCTAAGCGCGAGCGTCCCGTGTGTGTTTGTTGCAACCCACGAGCAGCGCGCGCGCGCGCGGATGCGATGCTGCCGCGAGATACAGGTCCGTGCAGGTTCCGTGCGCGCCGCGTGGGGCTCCGCGCATGCGCAGTCGCCGCGACCGTCGCCTGCGCGCGTGTGGGTGCGCACTCGGTTGTTATATACGTGCGCGCGCGCTGTGTCTGTGTGCGCGCGCGCGCGTCCTGTGCGTACAGCAGCGACTGTGGCGCTGGGGCAGCGGCGGTGGGGAGGGGGAAGAAAGAGGAATTGTGTAGCTAGTAGTGTAGAGTTGCGCGCGTGGAGCTCGCGTACCGGGCAAGCTCGGCCGCTCCGAGACCGCTCAGTCCCCGAGCAGTGGACCCGCTATCTTGACACGGACGGCCGTGTTTTCCAGCGCTCGCGTCGATTCTGCTGCGGGATACTTTTCGCGAACGGGCTCCGTGCGCGACTACCGCCGATGTGTATATCTATATATATTAGACACATATAAGCGTATATAAATGTGAGTGAGTGTGATTGTGTGTGTGTGTGTAGTACGTACGTGAATCGTACTACATTTTTGCGTGCCCGCCGAGAGAACGAAATTCGAAATTTTGTTCGCGCCAGTGTTTGGTGAAAATATTTTTGTGAAAAAGATATAGGTACACGGTTTATATATATGTATATATTAATAGTAGAGTGCCGCGCGAGTTTTCCGCGGCGATCGGAATAGTTCGGAGCTCGACACCCGCGCCGCGCGAATTGATGCGGTGACACAAAAACGGGACTGCGGGGCCGATGCTGCGCTCTACGCGTTGTCATTAGACACCTCTCGTCGGCCACGACCCGACTCGATTCTCTCGAGAGCCGCGGGAGACGCGACGAGTTTCGAACTTTTTTACTGGGTCGCGCCGCGGCAGCGGCGGCAACGGCGGCGGCGGCGGACAGAGGTGACCCGAGCGCTCCGACGCGCTCAGCTGTTTTTCGCGAGCGAAAATTCGTGGTGGAAAAATTTGCGGCGAGGGAAGGGGTTCGGGAGGCCCGAGCGGATTGCGAGGATCTGACTGCGCGATTTTATTTTTGAAACGCGAAGAGCTTTCTACTGTGTATTTGTGCATGTGTGTATATATAATTTTTTTTGTTTTTTTTTTCGGGCGTTTTAACGATCTCTCCGCGCGCCCTGCACATCCAGATGCTCCATCGATATTCCCGGGACTCGCGGAGCGCGTGCGGCGAGTAATCGTCGTGGGAAGCGAAAATACATCACCGACCGAGAAATCCATATCGCGTTCGATCTGCGCGGAAAAAAAAGAATTCACGGAAGTACGAAGCTCGGAGCGCGTGAAGTAAAAATTGTGACTCGAGCCGAAAAGTTTACGAGCGTTTCGTGTCGCTCGAGTAGCGATTTTTTTTTTTTTGCTTTGGCGAGCGTTCGACGGGTCGATCGTAAAGTAAAAAAAGGAAAATAAAAAATGAGATTGCGGCAAGTTGTTAAATTTAGTTTATCACGTCTCGTGTTGGTTCTGATGTTTTGTTTAACGTTTAGCGAATTTTTATCGAAGCCGGATTTTATATAATCGGGATGACCTATTTATGAGATTTTATTTTTATTTTTATTTTTTATCTGAAAACACAGTTTTGGCAAAAACAAAAATGTTTCGCGTATCCAGACGAGATCTCGAGATGTTCGGGTTCGTTAAAGTCGCCCGCGGGGCAAAACCCGCGTCGTACCGAACTATCCGTGAAAATTGTCGGTGTGTGTGGCTGCGCACGATCGCGGCTCAAGTGGCTCGTAATTTCTTCAACGTCGAGTATAGAGAGTCCCGTATCTACAGTTACGCGACGAGAGATGCGATGCACAGTTCTCTCGGTCGGTGCGATGCGCGCGCGCGCGCGCGCGAGCTGATTCTCGGTTATATCCTCGCGTAAAAGGTCCATTGGGTGCGAATAAAACTGAATCGACCAACAAATTTTTCAAACATTTTCTCACTATTGTTATCAGCCTTTCGTCTATTTCTTTATCAGTTCCAATTCACATTTTTGCATCGATATAGCGAATAAACATTTTTTTAATAAAAATAATACAGTGACTAAAAGGCAACGTTTAATTATTAATTAATGTCAGTTTACTCAGATTTTTCGATTTCAAAAATAATTTTAAAAAAATGTGAAAAAATGAGTTTAAAAAGATTTTCTCTAATTTTGTTAATAAAAATAAAAAAGTAATTAAAAGGCAACGTTTAGTTATTAATTAATATCAGTTTACTCAGATTTTTCGATTTCAAAAATAATTAAAAAAAAAAAGTGAAAAAATGAGTTTAAAAAGATTTTCTCTAATTTCGAAACAAATTATTTTCTCATCGCGCAATTTCGGCCGTAATCTGATTAGCCGCCCTCGGGATGACTTTTTAAATAAGAATTAATTAAGCGGCCGCGCGTTCGCGCCGCGCGCTTAACGCGATTTCCACGCGGAGTCGTCGGGTTTCGCATTTCTAATTGAGCCGACCCGACTCGAGATAGATATACATATATACATGTAATATATATAATGCGCGAGCGACGAAACTACGCCGAATGCTAAAGCCAAGCGCACTTTTCATTTTCAGACCGAGCATACGTGACCGGTTAACCAGAGCTGAAACGGTGCTTTCATCACATCGAGCAGCCCATCGAGAGAGCACATTACGAGCAGCGCGAGCGTCGCGCAATACACACGAGGAGCGGATTCAACGCTGCCGACGACGACGACTACGACGACTACGAGTGGAATCGCCGAGGAGGTCGACGAGTATAGAGCGTCGTCTTTGTCGCTCCAGCGATCACGTGGGAATCAACGCCTAGGAATCTACGCCTGGATTATGAGTTTGCGAGTTTTGTTAACAGTTCAGTGCGACAACTGTGCGTCCGGTGCATTATAAGAGAAAAAAAAGAAAAAAAAACGAGGGAGAAGCGAAGATAGATAGAATTTTCCAGTGAACAAAAAAGTGAAATCGCGTTGAAAAAAAAAAAAAGTAAAAGGAAAGAATAATTGTCGACTGTTCCCGAAGGTCGGACCGTTTGGCGCCGGAGTCGTCGCCGGAAACGAGGAACAAAATTGCGCGACGCGTGCGAACTGAGACGAGTCGAGAAGCCTGACGAGCGCTGAAAAAAAAAAAAATTGAGCTCCGAGTTTCCGTCGAGAGCTGCGGTAAAATGCGTTAATTTCTTTGACGAAAATTTTGCTCGTTAGGTTTACATCCGACAAAACGACTGAGATAAAAACGAGGACACTTTTTTTTAGTCTTTCTAGGTTCGGGCCTAGAGGTGACGCAGAGGTGACCTCGACGTGTCGATTCGTCAGCGAGACGCCGTACCGAGGGCCGAGGCGATGGCCCCGGCGAGAGCGGAGAAAAAGCGAGTGCTCGATAAGACGAAAAAGATAGCCGAGGGCGAATAGAGGAGCGGGAGGACGAAGAATAAGAAGAATAATAATAAGAACAAGAAGAAGAAGAGGCAGAGAGGCAGCGAGAGAAGGAAAACGCGGCGTCGAATACCGATGTTGAGGAGGACACGATGGCCGGGGCTCTGTCCGAGAATGCCCCGAGGCCGGTGAGCGTCGTCACCGTCGACGGCGTGACCGTGCAACCTCATCCGCAGCGGCAGAATCGCCACGAGACGGAGCACAATCGACTGCTTCAGTTGCAGCAGCAGCAGCAGCAGCAGCAGCAACAGCAGCAGCAACACCAGCAGCAGCAGCAGCCGCAGCAGCAGCAAAACGATGAGAATGTCACGGGCACTTGCGTCTCGACAACGAACAGTCAAGTCCAGCAGCAACAGCAGCAGCAGCAGCAGCAGCAGCAGCAGCAGCAGCAGCAGCAGCAGCAGCAGCAGCAGCAGCAGCAACAGCAGCAGCAGCAAATCGAGGAAAACCAGCAGCAAATCAGCGTCGCAGGTAGCCGAGAGCCACAGGAGCAGCAATCGACGACGGCCTCCGTGCGACCGGCGCGATCCTTCGCTTCGACGGAAGCGCAGACGGAATTAGCGGTCGGCGCGCATTTTCTCGAGGCCCCGAGTCATCATCATCATCATCATCATCACCCCCCGCACGGGGCGTCGCTCTATGAACAGCAGCAGCAGCAACATCAGCAGCAACCGCTGCAACAGCAGCAGCAGCAGCCGAACGAGGATCAGCTGCGAGACGCCCGGAGACGCGAGCGCAGGGTGCGCCGGCATCATCGACGAGCCATGAGGAGCTGCTCGATGCCGCCGACGTACTCGGGGGTCGTGCCGCCCGGCGGTTGCGTCGGCGCCGCCGGGGCCGGAGTCGTCGGCGCGGGCGGCGGTCCCGTCGGCGGACCCGCCGGGATGCCCCTCGTTCCCCCGGTCGGCGGATTTCTCCATCCGCCGCCGCCGCATCTCGGGCTTCGCGGACTCAGTCTCGGGCTTCCGTTTCCCGTACCCGCCAGCGTCTCAGCTTTCGGCAGGTAGGATTGCTTTTTTTTTTGCAATTTTCGTGGGTTTTTTTTTTTTTTTTGGGTGAATGTTATTTTTATTTATTTGTTTCTTATTTTTATTTATTTTTATTTATTTTATTTATTTATTTATTCGATTTCGCCTGCGTTAATTTTTTTCGCAAAAAAAAAAAAAAAAAAAAAAAAAAAAAAAAAAAAAAAAAAAAAAAAAAACGCAGACGAAATCGAATATCGTGGACGTTGGTTTGTTGATCCACGATAAAAAAGTGATTAAAAAGAAAATAATGTTCCTACTAGAAGAAGAATTTTTTTTTTTTTTCGGAATAATAGGTTAAACGATTTTTTACAACTTCAGGCTATTATCAGACACGCAGCTTCGTCTTCTTTGGATGACGATCGGTTTCCAGAGTCTCGTTAATAATTTCTTTCGATTTATCGGGCGATCGTTTTGAGCTGCGGGAACGTTTCGACGGGAGCGCTCGCGTCGTATATCCGCCGATAATGGCCTCGGCCGATGCGGGCCAGGATTACATTCCACGGCTGATCAAACATCCCGAGACGTCGGGGACAATTTAATGGCCCGCGGGGGTTGGACTTTGTAATATACACGCGATACACTATTAAGGAAGCCGTGCGCAGCCCGGATTCTGGCTCGCTCTTTGAGTTTCCGGATCTCATTCGCGTTATCGGCTTAGCCCGCGCGCTCGATTCCGCGCTCGTTGTACCCCGCTTCGATCTTCTCCGGCGCCGCCTGACGAAGATCCCGATCGACCTCGGCGATTAATTTTACCGTCGAATTGCCGACCGTCCCGAGCGGAATTCGCGTCTGCCGGACGTTTCGCGGGACATTTGTCCGCGGCCAATCGGCGACGACGGATCTGCTGCTGATTGTTTTACGGCGGCCGAGGGTCCGAACTGCGGCCAGATAAGATATCATCGATTCTCCTTCTTGGATTGCGACTGCGGAAGACAGAGGACGGAACTGTATTGTCTCTTTTTTTTTCTTGTGCCAAATTAATTTCTGGGCTGTCGTTAAGAAATAAACCATTCGAGGATTCCAGAAATGTAAGAAAAATTGCTTTACGTAGGATGAAATTAATTTATCTTTTTTATTAAAAAATATATATTATTATTATTATTATTAATATTAATAATATATTATTATATAGATTTAACGAGCGATTCGCCCGACCTTCCCGGACGGCAGAATCGGTGAGAACGCTGGCGCAGTTGGCGATTTCCGCGGGTCCCGAAGATTCGTCCGCGCGATTTTCGCACAGCTCTCGCGCGCGCTCAACGAGCGGCGCGCATTTTCCTAACGAAAGAGAGAGTGCGAGACAAACGTTTGCGCAGCAGATTCAACCCACTGTTCCCATTACGCGTCTTGCGTGCCTCTCGTCTCTCGCATTGTTCAATCCCTTACGCACAATGCTCCGCGCACGCACTCCGGGAAAACAACAACAACGCGGCGTCTGCTCTATCATCGCATTACAAATTAATTATAAAATTTAACAGACTTTAATTGCTGGAAAAAAAATATTGCACAATTCATTGTCTGCCTACGCAATTATTATACAAATGTATAATACGTGCCATATCTTTTTTTTGTCTGACAACAGAATTAATAATTCCAACTTTAAGCTTTAGTTCAGGCAAATAAAACCTGACTCAGAATCTGTCGGATTTTTATTTTTTATTTTTTCGGCAAATATCGACAATAAAGGAACAAAGAAATAGAAGCAAAAAAGGAGGAAAGTTGGTACACAAAAAAAATATCAACAGACTCCGGCGATTGAGTCACAACATTTTATTTTCTCATTCCCCTCCGAGCTTCGGAGTTTTCTCGTCTATTTTCCACGCACGAAAACTTCGACATGCGACTCGACACGAGAGACTCTGACAATTTCTGGCGTCGCGCCGGACGCACGCCCTTCGAGAAGGGTCCTTCCCCTCGCGACGCGGTGTCGTTACAGTCACGTGGCGTCGAACCACTGTACCATGGCCCATTATAGGGACTCTGCACTGTAGCAAAGGCAGCTCTCCGGGCTCCTTGTAGCTAACAGCGGCAGAAGGCGGCGCGGAAACTATTATACGCCGTGGAAATATGAACGTCGGACTGTCGTAGTGGGAGTAACGCTGTAGTTGGTATTCCCGTCGGAAATTCTGGGCTCCGGGGGATCGAAGGGATCGGCCAAGGTTTTCCTTCTGCTGTGTTGTCCCCCTCGTTCACCCCCCCCCCCCCCCCCCCTACTCCCTCGTTCCCCTTGAACGTATCGCACAAAGGTTCGTCGGGCGAACTTAATTCTCGTGAATCATCGGATTCGCCTCTGCCTCGAGCGTTTTGCACACTTCACGATGGACATTGAATTCGCGTGGCGAGTTTTCCTCAAGGGATACTCGAGAGGGGCTGGTCAGTAAACTTGAATGTGTCTGCGGAAAAATATTAATATTTGGTATAGAAACAAAAAGCTAATATTTTTGAATTTCTATTACTATTGTTATTATTATTGTTATTATTATTATCCAGTATAGGAAATAGCAATGGTGGTAGTAGTAGTAGTAGTAGCATTAGTATTAGTAATAGCAGGTAACGTGATAAAAAAGTAGAATATCTAGTATTGTTATTATTATCTAGTATAGCAAAACGTAGTAGTAGCAGTAGTAGTAAGAGTAGTAGCAGGGTGAAAGGGGTGAGTATTGGACCAACCCGGCCACTGCCTGAATCAATGGACCGGTCCGTATTCACCACTCTCACTCCAGCACTAATAATAGTACCACTAGGCGGCAGTCGTAGTAGTAGTAGTAATAGTAGCAGGCACCAGCGGTAAAAACATATAGGACAGCAGTGATACAGCCACAGCCGCCCGGTTCGGGGACCCAGAAATCGAAGGGCTCCGCGCGGAGAGTTCCCTTTCTCCGGCTGTTGCCCTCGTTCCCCCCCCCCCCCCCCCCCCTCTCCCGGAACGTCATCCTTGCGCTCCGCGGGCGGACTTAATTTTCGTGAATCATCCGCGGAGCGGGACACCGCCTCCCCCCTCTCCCTCTCCCACTCCAGGGAAGCGAGTTCGTCCGCGTTGCTCCAGTGGCTAGAGAGAAGTGAGAACGCGCGTGAGAGGCGCGAGAAAAGCGGGGCCAATGGCCCGGATCGATGCGCGCTGGCTAAAAAATGGGTCTCGATGTTGCCCTATAGTACGGGGAGCCCGGGCCGAACGCTGCGAGGGAGGGAGAAAGAGAGACGGAAAGTGCGAGAGGGAGAGAGAGAGACAGAGAGTCGACTCGATGCTCGGTGCTCGTGCACTAGTCGAGCTCCCCGTATCGACGGAGTGAAAGACTCTCCGCGGCAGCAGCGCAGCGCCGAGAGATCTCGAGGCTCCTGCTGCCTCTGCTGTTGCTGTTGCTGCTGCTGCTGCTGCTGCTGCTGCTGCTGCTGCTGCTGCTGTTGGGTTTCTCTCCTCCCAGAAACTCCGGAGCCACTCGAGCTCGTCTCTCTTTCTCTCCGGTCGCCGCACCAGCTGTCTTTTCCTTTCTTCCTTCGCTTCCTTTCTCGTCCCTCTTTCGCGCTCTCCGTGTGCCACATACGCGAGAGATTCTCCCTCACATGCAAAGCCGACGCGCGCGGTGAAACTCGTTTACTCGCCTTGCTATATATAAATACACAGATAATATGGAGAAAGAGAAAAAAACAAGATATATATTTGTGTTTATATATAGTGTTTATATTTTGGGGATATGCAGTGTGATATATATATATATTTTTTATATGTTGCATATATGCTGGGTGTGTATATGTATGCGTATGTACACCCACCTGATGATTTTGCTGCATTCCTCGATGAATTATTTACGAAAGCAGAAAATAAAAATACGCCGGGCTGACGCTTTAATTAATTTATCGACCGACACCCGACGGCGCCTGGAGAGCTTTATTTTTACTTTTGTACCGCGCGCGCGGGCGCCACTCGGAGACCCGGAGAGCAGCCCGCCACCTATGTATTACAATACCTCGCGCGAAAGAGCCTCTTTCCTCGTTCGTTCGCGAGCTTCCGCTTGGTTTGTGCATTTTTTTTTCTTTTCTTTTACCTACTTCTGGGTTTTAAAGGGGCAACTCTCGCGACCTCTCCGGTTTACGTCAGTGGCCACGCGCGACTGCGAATTTAAATTCAATCGCGTTTCTGTTGACACCACAAGGCTCTCGAGAATTTTGGGGGGAGGCAAAAGACAGAATTCGGAGCAGCGATCGGATATTCGATGGTTCTTGAATCTGACGTATTAAAATATGTTTTAGATTTTTTTGTTAATCGGAGTTGCGCAGATTTAAGTCAAATATTAATGCATTTGGCGAAATTCATTCCGCCTCCCGTGGGCGGATTTTTTTTTATTACTCTTCTCATTGGCAGCGCGTCGACGACGGAAATTACCCGAGCCTGAATATTGCCAATAAATTGCAGTATCTGCGAACAGCGAAATCGAATGTAATGCCGGACGATACGCGCGTTGATTTCGCCTCGGTGCTTTCATTAAACCGAGTGGCAAAGAATCGTCGATGGGACTCGTCGTGTCCCCGTTTTGCGAGTTAAATTTTCCATTTTTGAATCCGATCGTTTCGTTGCACTCGTGGAAATTTCGACTTCGACTCCGAATCTCTGAAGAGACCGAAAACTGTAGCAAAAAGCCATGAGCCAGATTGGTAAAAAAAAATACTTCAGGCTATTGTGCCGCGTACGTCACTCGGGCCTAAACATGAATGAAATTTCCCAAAAAAAAAAAAGCAGGTCGTAACTTCCGCCTTCGTCGACTCTGCTACACCTCGAAAATTATCCCGGGCCGGATACAACGGTGACTGAATCGGCGACGGGCGAATCGGGTGGGGGAAACCGACTTCTTCTTTCTTCCGTTTACCAAAGTCGAGTAGAAAAAATAAAATAAAAAAATAAAGTCGAGAGCGGCTCGAGCACCGATTGAGCGCCGGTATCGCTCCTCCGGTTCTCGATCCCCGCCCACGAAACTCGGTGAGAGTTTCCTCGGCGGCTCGATGCGAAAAAATAGCGCACTATATGCACGATAAAACAGTACGTGTATATTTTGCAGAGAGGAATTACCGAGACTTCGCGAGGAAATCGGCAGCGGCGACGGCGACTAGGAAGAGACACCGCGCGCGCACTTTCTACTCCTTTCGTCGGTTATTAGGCCGCGATCGCTTCTTCTTCCCTCGCATCGATTATTCGAGCCAAAAAAAAAAAAAGAACGAGCAAACAAATCGATCGACCAAACCATCACGAGCCGCGAGCTCTCGAGCTGCCTTCGCGGCTTCGAGAATACCCACGAAGAAGATTTATCGCCGCGACGAGCGCAGGAAATTGAAACTCTCGATAGGCGAGATCGACGAAGATTCCTGGGCGAAGGAAATTTTCACTCCGTTCCTCTGTACAATTTACCTCGCGTCAGTCTTCACATTTTTTGTTGCATTTATCCGATCGCTTTTCGATTAATCGAAAATACAAAAAAATGTAATTCAAAGCTCAACTCAAATTTTCTCACCGACCATCTCGGTTTTCTTATTTCTCCCAAAGTCCACAAAACTGACCTACAGTCTCCGAGGAACGCCACGTGCGCTCGGTTTATATTCAGGCAAATTACATCCTGCCCCCGGGGGGAGAGTAATGAATAAAAATCGAATGTGGTCGGACTAGTGGGTCACGCGGGTGATGAATATTAAATTGATTACGAGGTGAATAAACGAGAAATGGTAATTTCCAACCGAGAGAAGCGTACGCGCTTCGGGTAGAACCTCGGAGAACCTTCTCTGCTCCATTCTCAGTCTCAGTCTTTCTCTGTGCGATCTGTATGTCTCTGTGCGAGTCTGCGGTTTGCGTGTGAGTCCCGCGACGTCCTCTCCGTTCCGTGCGTCGCGTTCTTGTCCATTTTTCCGCGTGCTCCCTCGTCGCCGTCACCCACCGAGATAGTCTGTGTCAGTGGGTCAATTTCTGCTGCGAGTGTTTTATATATATACCTCCGTGTATATACGTGTAACTATATAGTATATATAGGAGGAACCCTGCACCGCAGTCGGTTTCGCTGTGCGTTCAGCGTGTCTTAATACAGATTCTAACTCGTCGTTTTACTCGTTTACAGGGACGCGGTGCCTAAGCAGTGCTGCGGATTGGGATCGCCGCCGGTTCGCTGGTCCATCCTCGGAGTCGGCATCGTCGGCCTCGTGTGCGCCGCTGCCGGCGCCCTCCTCGGCGCCCTGAGAGCCACTGGACGCGACCACATAGCCGTTTCCCTCCTAATGATCGGTGAGAGAGACGTTATCGACGCCCAAACCGCTTCGAGACTACGTCGAAGCCGCAGCCGCAGCAGCAGCTGCCTCGATAGTAATTGCATCACCGGGACGAATCTCGGCCGTGTGGCCCTCGCGCGTGCGATGATTCCGTTAATGCTGCAATTAAGTCAAGGGAATCGTGTCGATGATTCACTAATCGATTTTCGCCAAACGACCGCTAAGTAGTCAGCTCCGACATCGGAATCGCGACGATCGAGCCAGTTCAAATGTTCACCGCGAAGCGTTTATTTCAAGCCGCAATTTTTTTTACATTTGTTGTACCTATTTTTGTGTAGATTGTATTATTGTGAATTAATGTCATTCGCGACGAAAATAATGTAATGTTTTGGCGCATCGAAATCTGATAGACAACGTGAGAATCGTGCGTCGCGCTCGCGGCGTGAAATTCCAATTAGTCGATGGAAACGCCGATGGAACCGCGCGGAAATTGTACGGCGCGAGGATTGCAATTATAATGTGCGTAAAGCGCGGGAATACACGCGAAGGCCTCGCGCGCGCGGCCACAAAGAGCGGGCGCGCGATATCGGCCGCGCGTCTCGTTGCAATTTAAATAACATAACGAGCGGCTACCGAGCTGCCGTCGCGCGTGCGTCGTGTGCATTGTCATCGCGCCGGCGAAGCGACACTTGACGCTCCGGAATATGTCGCAACGCGTTCAATACGCATTGAATAGTCACGTACACGCGCGGCGTAACGTTCACGCACACACCGGGCGAACCGAATCCCAGCGAGCGTCGTGTCTCGCTCCAGCAGCCGCGCGGCACGTGCGTTTATTGCGTTTCTGATTATGCGAAACAGCCGCCCCCCCGTTGGTCTCGCGAGCGTCGAGCGCCGCCGAGCATCCGCGCGATTAAAGCCGCTCGCGTTATTGCGAGAGCGAAAATGCGTCGCTGATTATTTCAAGCGTGGGAGCGACAAACACGGCTCTGCGCTCGTACGCAGCGCGCGCTGTATAATCAGTGGGTCAGGCTGTGTAATTTCGACGCGAATGGGACTAGTCTAACCGACGAATCGCCGGGCTAAATTCTATTAGCTTTATATAATTATTATTATTTTTTTACGAGGGGATCGTGTCGACTGAACAAAAGGAATTGTTTTCCGATTCCGCTTTGAGAATGTATCGGGACGACAATTCAACCGTGGGTTACGCGTTCGAGTTTCGCGAAAGCCGAGAGAGTTATTAGCCGACGGGATTATTATTATATCAGAGCCGATAATTGCCGAGACCCCCGCGGGAAGAAACCCAAAGGACAGGTATTTCAGGCGCCTCTTTTGTAGGAAATACGCGGTAACTTCCCAGACGAGTGTCTCCTCGGTGGAGTTGCGCGCTCTCGCTACTCGTTGTTCCATGAAATTACAGAAAACTCGACTCGACGGTGATACACTTTCCCTCTCTCTCTCTCTCTCTCTCTCTCTCTTTCGTTCTCTCGCTCGCTCCGGCAGCTCGAGATGAATTACCGCAATTCACCGGCGTATTAGCGTCGTTCCGGTGAATACGATTCATTCTATTTACGCCCCCCGCGTACGCGGCTCGTGATTCAATTGCGCTCGATCCATCTCAATCAACGACGGCGGAAAAAAACAACATTAGGCAAATTCCGGGCAAACCGACCGAACACAAATTTCAATCATTTTTATTTATTTTTTGAATATTCGGATAATCGCTCGATCTGGTTTCAGAAAAAAAAAAAAAAACTGAAATACGTTTTGTCGAAGGGACTCGTCGACGAGTGGGGAAAATATCGAAGAGGCGGAACGTGTGTTATCTCGGACATGTGTAAAGCGAATCGCGACGAAGGAGAACACAGAGAGGAGAGCGGCGTCGTTCGTTCGTTCGTTCGTTCGTTCGTTCGGTTGTGGAAGCGGAGTAACCGAGAGCCTAGGCAAAAGCGAGTCAGTCCGCTCACGGCGGGTTCTGTTACTTTCTAAACGCGCACCCGGCCGAGTTGTAACCTCTGCGACCCGGAGAATGCGCGCCGTTCACAATGGAGCCGGAGCTCCAAAGGCCCCCTCGCCCCCCGCCGACGACGAGAAGCAGAAACTTCGGAGGCAGTCGTCTCGATACTCTCTCGACGTCGTCGACGACGCTGCAGACAATCCCGGCACCCACACCACGAGAGCCGTCGGGCAGATCGTGAGTGGGCAAGTGGAAGGCTGCTGCTGCACCGACCCTCTCGCCGCTCGCTCAGACGGACATTCTTTGTTTACCTGTTCTCTCGAATTACCCAACATTCGCCGCTACATTACAACATTAATTTTCAAAAGGTTGATACGCGATACAATGTTTGAGGTTGAAATTTAAATGAATTTACCGTCGGTTATATTAGTCATTTTTAATCTTAGTAACGCCACAAATCAAATGTTCACTGAATAATTCATTCAATTAACGCAGCACTGAAGTTAATGGAAAAAAAAGTATGAACCGAATAATAACACCGAACGAAAGTGATGACCGTCGCTTTCTCTGCGACTAATTGGTCATTACACTTCTAGCTTTTTTTTTTCCTATTCATTCACTGTAAAGAAATGAAACTCATGGCAGCAGCAGTAGGGTACAAATTTCCCTTGCAAAAATTTCGATTCATGAGGGTCAACTAAAAAAATTTGTAAAAAATTAAGGAATCGTGATATCGCGTTCTGCCAGGCCTTATTCTCTTCGTTGAAGAGTTATCTTTCGAGTGGAAAAAGAAAATCTAGATTCCATCCATCCAAATCGAAATGACATCGATTCTAGTGAAGCGTTAAAATTCGACAAAAGTCAAGGCCATTTTTCGCGTTTTTCTCCTCGAAATTTTTATTTTTCGGGAAAATACCGGTCATATTTGGAATCAGCGGAAAATTTCCCATCGGATAGGGTTTTAAAACTTCGTTAAATCGAAAAAAAAAATTTTCGCCAAAAAAACGGCAAGGCTATAGGTCTTGCTGTTTTTTCGATTCACGAGGGTCAACTTAAAAAATTTGTAAAAAATTTGTTTTGAAAATTCGTTAAATCGAAAAAAAAAATTTCGCTCTATTTAACGCGCATTTTTACGAGTATTGAACGTCGATAATACTTTTTTTTTTTATTCAGTGACTCGGAGCGAAACTCATCTTCGTTAATCTCACTTTCTCATTTTTTTTTTCAAATCGCGTTAGCTGCAGTTTTTATTGTAAAAACAAAATCGTGGGGAGGCTACGGTAGTTAGTAGTAGGTCACTTCTTGCGGGACAGCGTAGATTCGATGAATGTGGGATAATCAAAGAATGGCAGTTTCCGAGGCAGGCAACGAGAGAGGTGTCCGTCTGTGGTCGGTGGCCAGGTAGGCGGACAAGAAGGACGTCGAGAGAGGGAGAGAGAGAGAGCGAGCGAGCGAGCGAGAGGGACAAATAGAGGTTGAGGCTGGCTCGTCTCGGTTTCTTCAACAGTGGCAGTCGACCGACTGATGGACGGCGACGACCAACGGGATCATAATACCAGCGGCGTATATATATATATATATATCTATAGACATTTAGCCGCGAATTCCCAAGATCCATTGTATCTCCGTCTGTAGTCTAGAAATCCCGATGGTGAATTAGACGGGCGGCATAATCCTCGGAATATTCAGAGCCGGTCACAGACGGGAAAAGGGCTGAGCGGCTGCGGCTAAAAGTTCACGCACTAACTCCACGTACACTCGGCATTCTTGTACTCATGGTTTTATATTTCTTTTTTCTTTTTCTCTCTCTCGCCTGGCGACAGGCATAGGTGTGGTGCTGGTGACGGTGAGCGCGGTCGCCTGGCGAGTTACCAGCCGAGAAAATTGCGGAAGCTTCTTCGGTTTCACCGGGATCACGGGAAGGATACCACCGGCGAGGCCCATGCATCCCTACGCCGCGATGATATACCCGGAATTCCAGTTCAGAACGCCACCTCCGAGTTACCAGGTAAATTGAGAGCCCTGCAATTTTTTTTTGCTCCCAAAAGTTCCTAAAAACTTATCCCGGAAAATCGTCATTGAGCTTCTGGACGTAGCGCCATTAATTACTTCATATTGTCGCTAAAAATAATTGAACTGGAAAAAAAGAGGGGACAAAAATTGCACAATGTTAACACGGAAAAGTGACTGTTGCCTCAGCGAGTGCTAATACGGCTTATCGACGAGAAAAATCTGCGTTCAGCGGAGGAAAAAAAACAATTATTCCAACGTACTACTTAAACAAAAATCGTTTATTTTTCCACTCAACTTGGAGCGATACGAGAAAAAAAAAACAGGAGCAAAAAAAAGAAGTTGGGAATAGCGAAGTAAAGCGAGAATCGAATGATCGACGCCGAAGTTAATTAGAGACCCCACATGGACGTCCCGATATGCATAATGCATGTATCGCGGTGTGTCTCGAGCGAACTTTCGCACAGCGCGATGAGAACGCCGCCGCGCGGAACCGGAATAATTCCGTTTGCAAAATTTGTTACAGGCGAGCATGCAGGAGTACAGGCTGCGTCTGTTGCTGCTGGATCGGCTGCAGCCGACGTCGTCGCCGCCGCCGACTTACCGATCGAACGCCGCGAGCATCGTCGCACCGGCGTGCACGACGAGGGAAAGTCGACCGCCGAGCTACTGCGGCCGGGCGAACGTCGCCCCGGCGACGACCCTCGCGCCGTCGAAGAAGGACGCGAATCTCGTGCGGATCGTCCAGACGGAATCGGAGCCGGTGATACTCAGCGGCGACCAGACTCCGCCGATAACGGCGGTCGAGGTGCTCGCGCATCTCTGAACGCGCCGAGACGTACCAGCGTCGCGGCGTTGGACCTTCCAGTTTTTTCGGGGAAAATTCTTCAACTTCTGCGCGACGAGGGAAAAGGAAAAGCGAGAGAGCGCGAGAGAGGGGAGGAAAAAAATTATCCTGTCGATTGCATCGACTTTGTAGATAATTCTTCCGACGTCTCGAGCATCGACGAGATTCAGCGGCATCTCCGTGTCGTGACAGACGGGGTGAGAAAAAAAAGAGACCGAGGGAACGACGACGAAGAAGAAAAAAAATTATTTCGTCGATTGTGTCGACTTTGTAGATAATTCTTCGACGTCTCGGGCTCGTCGCGGCGGAGCTCGGTAGCGGCGCCGAATAAGAAGCCATTGTCGATCGAGGCCTCGCACTGTACCCTCCTCTCCCACCGCGACGGGTATAATATATTTGCTCTCTCTCCTCCACCCCCATTCCTCCCCCCGTGCTCGAATCGGGGGGCGAGACGACGAAACGACGGGGGACAAGGGAGGGACGAGTTCGTCGCCGGGGTCGTTGGATTTTCGAGGGGAAACGAGAAAGCGCGTCCCGCACAAAGGGGATTGAACGGGGAATCTTGAGTATAGTCGTAGACGAGGCGCTCAGGGGGAGTGGGGGGGGGGGACGATTGAATCCACGAAATCCGCTCTGCTCGGCGCAGCACGAAATAGAATCGTCGACGTCGTTGGCCATAACGCGCTGTGTAGCGTATTAGACGAAAATTAGGGTGGGAAATTTAACGCCGCTAGACACGGCCGAGAACGTCTATTCTGCTAACGATTACTGTATTATAGTGCCTACTGTGTCATGTGAGAGTTAATAGGAATTTATGCCAAACTTCCTAACGATAATACGCACTGCCTATAACACACTATATGTACTGTATATAGCATATATATTTTTCGAGAAAAGAAAATAATTAGCGCAACGCCTGCCCCATCCGCGACGCCAGCCCCGGACCGTAATGATAATTCCTTGCCGCCTCCAGCCGCATTTTTTTTGTTTTTTTGTTTTTTTTCGAACGTTTCTCGCGCTCTCGAGAAACGTTCGCTTTGTCACTTCTAACGCGCCCGCCGGAGTCGGGCCGACAAATTGTGCAATAATTCAAGCTCGGTTTTTTCCAGACTTTCCATTCGCGCCTCTTCCGTCGAGCACATCGGTGCGCGAGCTACACACGACAATAACGCGTCTCCTACCGCATCCTGGCGCGTGCTCGGCGGTCATTGAAAGCCGAAATAAAATCGGCAAAGTTTTCAATTTGTTTCGAAAAGCACAACATCCGATGTCGAATTCATTCGGAAAACTACTGTACAAATGTACTGCGAATTATGTGAAAAAAAAAAAAACAGTTTCCTTCGCGTCTTAGAGGATTTGAAGATTATCGTCGCTTCGCAAAAAAAAAATATGCTGTATTCGAACTGTTAATGACGTAGATGTATTAGCGTTTTAATCGGAGACTGGTTTAGATGACTACGATAAATGCGCGATTGGCGAAAAATCCATTGTGTCTAATAAGCCGTGTATGATACTATTGTACGAATATAAATATTTTTATAAATACCGTTGGGGCCACAGCCAACACAATCGATCGGTTCTCGATGGCAACGGTAACGCGTTCGAGACGACTGGCGACGACTTCTCGCGAGAGAGAGAGAGAGAGAGAGAGAGAGAGAGAAATGACTAAAGGTAAATTCGTCTCCGCACACTGACGAACGGGAGGCAACGCAGAGTCGAGAGCTCTCAATGATTTCGTGATACGAGAATGATTTATCGTTAATCAAGTCATCGATCGAATAAGTAGTTCCTTAATATCGTAGGCAAACGTTGTATATTGACGGAGAATTATTAAAATTATTTCACCAGAATAAAACATCGCTTCTACTGTTCTTTTTTTCCCCCCCTCGCGGATATTTGATCATAAAGGATGGGTCGACGATACGCAAGAGTCAGAATACATTTCTAAAGAGATGTATGCTTTAATGTCTTTGTTCTCATCATTGGTTTTTTTCTTTTGTTGTGTCTGCGAGTGAAAAAAAGAAAAAGAAAATAAGGGAAATAAAATACACGTTTATGTACACTAGTCCGATGTACGTGAAATGTAACTTGATAAGTCGCGCGCGCGTGCCCGTTGGCTCGTTTTTTTTTTTTTTTTTTTTTCCTTTCTTTAAAAACAAATGACGAAAAGCTTTTAACGGGTGCGGTAAAACGTTAATTCATATAGCCTAGCCTTTGACTAGCGTCCGTGGAAAAGCTCGGCGCGAGCTTCCGCGGCTCGTTCACCACATGTGCGTCTCGCGAATCTCGCTGATGATGTGACCAGCCTGCGTCAATGCCTGGAAAACGAATTGAAGGATAAATAAATATGTAAATAAGTAAACATACGAGAAAGGAGATATCGCGAGAATATTATATACGCTACCTTGAGCATATCGCCGGCTTCTTTGCGCCGGACGGCGATGTGTTCGCTCTCGTTGAGCAGCGCCTCGGCGTGATCGGACTTGTAGAGATGTGTTACCAATTCGCTCTGCAGGTTGTCCTTCACGAAATTCACGAGGAAATGCATCACGGCCTTGGGAACGCTGTCTTGAATGGATTTTCGTACAATGTAGAAGTACGATTTGATGAGTCGCTCTGCGGGAGAGAAAAAAGTAACGTTACATTTTGCGGAGCTTGTGACAATTGGAGCATGAGGGAGGAGACGGAGAGATAATAGCGGCGAGTTCGCGTGTATGTGTGTGACGTACCGATAACATCGCAATCCCGCTGCTCCCGGTCGCTCAATTTGCGCGACGTCTGCATCGGCACTTCGGGCAAGAGATTAACGGGCTTCTGCTGCGGCGAGCCACGCTGCATCATGTCGACCGGCAGACTGTTGGAATTGGCGTTGTTGCCGGGATACGGCGACGTCGCGCCCTCGCGATTTCTCACCGGCGAATTGTCGGCCGTGCTCACCGACTCCGAGCGTCCCTGGGGCAGAAGATTGCTCAAAAGCCAGTGATTCTGCTGCACCTGTTGCTGTAGCTGCTGCTGTTCCTTTTTTTCGTCGGAAAAAACAGAGTCGTCTCGACTATTTGACGATTTTGAATTCTGCGGCACGGGTGAAGGGTGACGAACGTGACGATGAGGAGAAGCGTTTTCAAAGTAAAAAAAAAAAAAAGGACGATGAAAACGAAATATGCGATATTCCGATGAGACTGATGACCCAGGTGAAATTATTTCCAACAAAAATGATACAATTTTACGGAAAGTCACCCGTGTCCTCTGGATGAAGGAATTCGAAGCTTCTTGAAGTGAAAAAAAAAAAAAAAAAAAAAAAAAAAAAAAAAAAAATGTATACTCACAGTATCGGCTTGCGGAGCGTTTGCGGCGGCGGCGGCGGACGTGGGTCCGTTGGTATTGGCCATGTGTCGTCTGCTCTGATGCTTCGGGAGCTCGTTCTCGGCGCTCTTGAGTAGGGACGACACGAGAGCGGCGTCTTTGTGAAAATCCGGATGCTTCGTGTTGATGTAGGCAAGCTCGATGGCGACGAGATTCTCGACCATCGAGTTGGTGGTCGGCAAACGTCGTCTCAGCAGATGCGTGACAACGTCGACGATGCGCTCGTGAAGTTTCGGAAAGCGCAGCATCTCCTGCTGGACCTCGGTGCCGCAGTGCTGAATAATCCTCTGCATCTCCTCGTGCACGAGCTCGACGCAACGCAGCGAGGGCTCCTCGAGGCGGCGAATTTGTCGTTTAACGAGCAACTCGAACGATACTTCGGGAACGAAGAGCGCCGGCCTCGGACCCGTTGCGTTGCGTATGGCCGTGAGAATGTCCATTTTCGTGAGTCCCGCGAGCGGGTGAATCGAGTCCAAGGTGCGACCGAACGTCTCGTGAAAGATGTAACATATACGCGCGCCGCCGCACAATTCCGTCGTCTCGATGTTTCGCGCCGTGCCCTCGATCGTCGAGCAGTAGCTGCTCGCGAATTTCGTTATTATCTGCAGCAACGTCTGACTCTTGTCCGAGACGTCGTCGCCGTACGAGTTCAGCAGAGTTTGGAACTGCGACACCATCACGTTCACCCGGGTCTGATTGAACGAAAGACAACGGGTTGAGAAACAAGGATATTCGGTTGTTCGGTGTCAATTCAATGCAATGAAATTCAGTGAGACAGTATGACGATCGATACCTTGAGATCGGGCAGGCAGTCACGAATGTGATGCATGAGCAAACGATTGAGCGTCTTCGCCAGATAAGGCGTGCCGTTTCTGTTGGCGAGTGTGGGATATTTTCTCTGCAAAAACGCGGCCTCGTCCTTCAGGGCGTCCTGAATAGTCTTGTTGTTCATGATGTCCTGCTGCGAGCGATTGACCACTCCGATTATTCCTAGTTTAACGGGAATCACGCGGCCGCAGAGAATGTCGATCGCGTCGGTTCCTAATAAAATCATACGAAATATTCAATAGCTACTTTCGGATCAATGTCCAAATATCTACTTTGAAAATGATGGGAGTTTCGTTTTACCGGCGTCCATGAGATCCAGCTTGGTAACCACTGCCAGAGTGCGTCTTCCGTCGGGATCCACGTCTTTGCTGAGCTTGAGACTCTCGCTGCACGCCATATCCGTGTTCGCAGTGACAACGGCGAGTATTATAGAATTTGGATTACAAATGTACTTCAGAACCAGCTGACGAATCTGTTGTTCGATGTCCTCCGGCTGATCTCCCACCGGGACTTTAGTTATACCTGGCAGGTCGATCAGAGTCAAGTTTACCACCGACGCGGAGAATATTTTCAAGTTAATCGGCTCGGGGCAGATGCCTTTGTTAGCTCCCGCCATTCTGTCCGTCTCCGCCTCAATTTCCCTGCGTATCTCATTGAAATCCTTGTATATTCGATTCTTAGTGTGAAGAAAAGTTCCCCACTCGGCGAGGTCGAGAGTTCCATCCTCCGCGCTGCGATTCTCTCGATCCTCCTTCGGTGTGTAAACCAACTGCAGAACCAGAGGTCTGCGCGTCACTATACCTGTGCCTCGTGGCAGGAATGACCTACCCACCAGGCTCTCTATCACCGATGATTTGCCCGAACTCTGCAAATACAATTTCAATCATCCACTGTTGTAGAAAAAAGCAAATTATTATTATTATTATTGTCAATTCTATAAGAATCACAGTTATTATCACGAACATTAAAGAAATGTTCGAGATAATAACAATAATCGATAATTTGCGACATCGCGAATAATTTGCAAAAAATTTGCGAATTATTCGCTAATTGCGCAATAATCAGATTTTTTTGTTGTTTTTTCCGCCTTGCTGCAATATTTTCGGACTCGCGCGAGGGGTTAGCTCGTCGATATTCGCGACGATAATGATGATAATAACATCGGTGCTAAGAATCGAGCGACTAACCTGAGTGCCGAGGACGACGATCTGCGGCAATTGAATGGCATCGGCGCCGACGGTATTGAACACATCCTGGAGTTTATTTATCACGGGTATGAGAGCCTCCATGGTTCGCGGATTTCCACGTACGGACGACGGACGAGCGATCGAACGGCAATGCGCGACTGCAGCTTCGCAGTGTCCGTCGTGTCGGTTCTCCTCTTCGGTGCGCGCGAATTGTTCTTTCCCCGCGAAGACTCGTCGTTTTGTGTTCCTTGTGCGAACCTCAATCGACGTTACGCGCGTCGATAAATAACACGCGACCCGCGAGAATTGCGTTTGGGCCTCGCGCGCTCGTCGCCCGAGTGTTTTGCGCGAGGTTTCCGAGAAATCGCGCAACGCCTGCGAATATGGCGAAAAAATAATAATATAAAACCGTTTGTACGCCGTTAAAGTGTCCAAACGCCGGCTGCTATGCACCTATTTTATAGCAATGAGAAGAACCGATTCGATGCTGTCTGTCTCTTTCTCTCCTTTCTGTCTCCCTTCCTTCGTTTTCTCTCTCTCTCTCGCGCTCACTCGAATAGTTACTTCTGTCGTAGCTCCTCTTGACCTTTATTTACCTTCTCTGTCACTCTCACTTAGCAATTACGCTATGTGCGATGTGTCGTCGTCGGGCTCGGGGCTTTGCAGCTCGCGGCCCTTCTGCTCGCGCGCCACAAACCGGTCGCGCCATCGGGTAACGGCAGGTATCCGAAACACGATTCCTTCTTTACCAACAGGCTCTCCTACCTGGACGGTATGGACAGTTTCTCGGTAAAGAAGGAATCGCTTTTCGGACACCTGCCCGTTACCTCGCGCCATCTTGCGGCCATTTTTGGCACCGATTTCTCACGCTTTTTTCAAGCAAGCGTTTTGTTCGGTGCTCGAACTTGTTTGAGAGCGTAACAGTGATAATAGCATTAATATATACATGAAAAAGAAAAAAAAAAAATATATACATATAAATTATTGAAGTTGTCGGGCAGATGATGGGACAAAGAGAGAGAGAGAGAGAGAGAAGGTGGGAGACGGAGGCTCGCAGGAGACGGGACTATGAAATTATTAGATCGGATAGATAAAAAATAAGGTAAAACCAAAGGGAAGTGAGACGAGGGAACCGAGTACAGTTTACGAACGATCCGAAGGAGGTCGGCGACTGCGATCGCTCGTGAGAAAATTTAGCGGTTGAGGAGAATTCCCTCGGATCCGTCGAACCGAGACATTCTTCGATGCACCTCGGTTCCTCCGAGGCCCGAGCTCGGAATTCGCTCCTCGTTGCGTTACAATGATTCGTGTATTCCGAGAGGCAGGCATCGGTACACAATTTTGCATTGACTAGATTTCGGAATATAATAAAAATAAAGAAGAGCTGCAGCTCTTTTTTACGGACACACGAATCACTATACTATTCTATATATATTTGTCGGGGAGGAAGAGATCTGTGAGAAAAAAATATATATAGCCCTTCGATTATCCACAATCTTGTCGATCTTTATTCCACGTCACTGACGTCTGGTACACATAATAGAATCATTTTTAAATGACAAAAGAAACACCATTTCAGGTTTAAACCTCTTATAAAACAATAATATCACAGTTCGGAGATCGGTGTCTTACGCTCGAAATATTCGCGGTGCTGCACGCGCGTCCGACGAAAATACATATAAAGATTTGCTTTTTTCTTTCCTGTTTTTTTTTTTTTTATATATATATATAATATATACACACGATATACGTATTTACAATATCTTCAAGGCCTCTCGGCTCGCCTGGACGTCGACCGACGACGACGACGACGTTAACTTCGGAGGAAACACGGGGCGCTCTTGAGCTCGCGGACGGCCTCCGCCCACGCCTCGAGCCTCGGCGCGCACGCCAGCGTCAAGTCGCCGAGCCGCTTCCTCGCCATTATCACAAATTCGCCCTGGCCGTGACGGGCGTCGCACGCCGTCGGAACCCGAACGCGGACCTCCCTCTGGTATCTCAGATCACCGGAGTCCACCTCGTTGTCCTGCGGAACAATAAAAAATAATCAAAAATTAGCTTCTTTATTCGGGGTTATTTTGAAAAAAACACACACACACACGAATTGTCGCGGAAAGAAAGCAACCCACCTCATTTTCCTCGACGCGTCGCAGCGTCTTGGTGACCCTGAGAACGAGTTCGGCGGCTTCGAGGTCGGGTCGCCTCTCGACCGCGCTCACTGTGCCCCGGGCAACGAGATCGCTCTTGCAGTAGGCCTCGGCGAGTTCCTCCTTCGAGCACGGCCGACACTCGGCTTCCTCGTCGCGTTCCGCGAGCGTCGCTGGCGTCGCCGCTTCACGTTGCTGCTGCTGCTGCTGCTCGTTGCGTACCGCCGTCGCCGTTGCCGCGAGCTCGAGATCGTAGCGCAGCTTCACCGCCGCGCTGTCGACGCTCGGCTCGTCGGCCTCGACGTACAGCGCCGCCAGCTGTCCGCGCGAGTGAAAGCACCGATGCAGCGCCTCGTGTTTGCCGTCGCCCGGCGCGTAGATCGGCCTGAGCGTTCCCTTGCCCTCGAGATAGACGCGCGCCGGGCCCGAGACCTTGACGCAACCGCGAAAGCTCCGTCCGTCGCTGCCGCCGGACAAAACGATTCGCAGGGCACCGCGCGGATAGCGCCAGGAGACGGTGCCGCGCGAGCAGCGCAGATAAACCGGCCGCACGCCTCTACCACCTCCGCCACTGAAATCACAAAATTAACAGACCTTCTTAACAGCCGTCAAACGTCAACAAATGTATTACGCAAATACAATTGTAATTGCAAACATGATAATGATCATTACGATAGCAACGACTCGTTGAATTATTTATCGTCGATAAATAGTCGGTTGAACTTCAAATTTAGCATCGTCGCGAGGTTAGTTTTGTGCATAACCGACAGAAGCGGTAATCGCGTATTATTCGTGACACAAAGAGCAGTCGAAAGTGATGCTGCAGCGGGTTCGACGTGTAGAGCCTGACGCCGCTTTATTAACGTCCTTGATTCGATCGCGCATCAACGCGCGTGCGTGCGACGCGGCACGCCGGATAATAACAGCGGAACGGTATATTTACGTTGGAAAGAAAGAAAAATACTAGACCGCGCGACGCAGCGGACAGAGGTGCCTGCCTGCCTTCCACTCTCCCTTTGTCGCGCATGCGCGGCCCGGGGAGAACCGGTTGCTGCTGCTGCTGCTGCTGCACCGACACGAGCGACCGGTTCGCGTTTTAATAAAATCCCTCTCGACGCTTCTCTCCGTCTCTCTCGCTCGCTCGCTCTCCGCGGGCTATTAAATTATCATCCGAGCGCCGCGCGCGCGTTTAACGCGCGAATCGCATGCACCGCGCGCGCGAGCTTTTAATGACATTGGAATCTGCGTGTGCATTGAAAACGCGCACGCGCGCGAGAGAGAACAATCGTGACACTGATAAAAATAATAACAATGTGTCACGGTCGCCGCGGGGCTCTCGTGATTCGTCAACGCGAAATACGATATCATTGCGGAATTTTGCATTCTCGAACTCGCGAGCGCGATTGTGAATTGCGACGCGTGGGCGTAATTGGACACGCAAGCGGGCGACTCACCCGGCGACGGCAGCCGCGCGCGTTAAACGTCCCTCCGCGAGTGGGAGGACGTTCGCGGATCACCGACGCGACGGATATTTTGCGGGAACAATCGAGGGTCTCTCTTGTTATCGTTGTTATTTTTATTTTCAACCGAATCTACGCGAATTTTCCATGGAAATACTCGGAGCGGTGAGACACGATTGGCACGTCAACAAAATGTATACATAACCACGGGAAAGCGGCTGCGTCTCGACGCTCTGGGAAACGAGTACCAACGGAACGGCTCGCAGCAGCTCGTAGCCGTAGTGTTGTTGTTGTTGTTGTTGTTGTACAATCGCGACGGAAGCGGAATAGCCGAGCGAGAGGCAGCAGCAGCAGCAGCAGCAGCAGCAGCAGCAGCAGCAGCAGCAGCAGCAGCAGCAGCAGCAGCAGCAGCAGCAGCAGCAGCAGCAGCAGCAGCAGCAGCAGCAGCAGCAGCAGCAGCAGCAGCAGCAGCAGCAGCAGCAGCAGCAGCAGCAGCAGCAGCAGCAGCAGCAGCAGCAGCAGCAGCAGCAGCAGCAGCAGCAGCAGCAGCAGCAGCAGCAGCAGCAGCAGCAGCAGCAGCAGCAGCAGCAGCAGCAGCAGCAGCAGCAGCAGCAGCAGCAGCAGCAGCAGCAGCAGCAGCAGCAGCAGCAGCAGCAGCAGCAGCAGCAGCAGCAGCAGCAGCAGCAGCAGCAGCAGCAGCAGCAGCAGCAGCAGCAGCAGCAGCAGCAGCAGCAGCAGCAGCAGCAGCAGCAGCAGCAGCAGCAGCAGCAGCAGCAGCAGCAGCAGCAGCAGCAGCAGCAGCAGCAGCAGCAGCAGCAGCAGCAGCAGCAGCAGCAGCAGCAGCAGCAGCAGCAGCAGCAGCAGCAGCAGCAGCAGCAGCAGCAGCAGCAGCAGCAGCAGCAGCAGCAGCAGCAGCAGCAGCAGCAGCAGCAGCAGCAGCAGCAGCAGCAGCAGCAGCAGCAGCAGCAGCAGCAGCAGCAGCAGCAGCAGCAGCAGCAGCAGCAGCAGCAGCAGCAGCAGCAGCAGCAGCAGCAGCAGCAGCAGCAGCAGCAGCAGCAGCAGCAGCAGCAGCAGCAGCAGCAGCAGCAGCAGCAGCAGCAGCAGCAGCAGCAGCAGCAGCAGCAGCAGCAGCAGCAGCAGCAGCAGCAGCAGCAGCAGCAGCAGCAGCAGCAGCAGCAGCAGCAGCAGCAGCAGCAGCAGCAGCAGCAGCAGCAGCAGCAGCAGCAGCAGCAGCAGCAGCAGCAGCAGCAGCAGCAGCAGCAGCAGCAGCAGCAGCAGCAGCAGCAGCAGCAGCAGCAGCAGCAGCAGCAGCAGCAGCAGCAGCAGCAGCAGCAGCAGCAGCAGCAGCAGCAGCAGCAGCAGCAGCAGCAGCAGCAGCAGCAGCAGCAGCAGCAGCAGCAGCAGCAGCAGCAGCAGCAGCAGCAGCAGCAGCAGCAGCAGCAGCAGCAGCAGCAGCAGCAGCAGCAGCAGCAGCAGCAGCAGCAGCAGCAGCAGCAGCAGCAGCAGCAGCAGCAGCAGCAGCAGCAGCAGCAGCAGCAGCAGCAGCAGCAGCAGCAGCAGCAGCAGCAGCAGCAGCAGCAGCAGCAGCAGCAGCAGCAGCAGCAGCAGCAGCAGCAGCAGCAGCAGCAGCAGCAGCAGCAGCAGCAGCAGCAGCAGCAGCAGCAGCAGCAGCAGCAGCAGCAGCAGCAGCAGCAGCAGCAGCAGCAGCAGCAGCAGCAGCAGCAGCAGCAGCAGCAGCAGCAGCAGCAGCAGCAGCAGCAGCAGCAGCAGCAGCAGCAGCAGCAGCAGCAGCAGCAGCAGCAGCAGCAGCAGCAGCAGCAGCAGCAGAAGTGAAAGGGACACGCGAGCGCGCACGCGCGACGGGAGAGAGAGCGAGTTTTAGTTTTCATCGCCAGAAACGGCGAAACCAGGCGAGTCCCTTTCGCGGCAGTGGCTAATCTCGTCCCGGACGGATAATTACTCCTCGTTGCCGCGAGAAAACGCATGGGAGAAAAAAAAATGTGTGCGAGCCGCGCGCCTAACGAGAACTTTGAAACCACCGCTATTATTATTATTGCGCGTTATTATCAACAGCATGGTCGTTGCTATTATCATTATTACGTTTGTAACAGCGTTAAACCGTTGCTCGATAACCGTACATTGTCTGTAATATAATCAGAGACGTACCTTCCGCTCCAGTCGCACTGATCGGCAGTCGGAACCGTTGCGGCGGCCGCGTGGGACGACGACGACGACGACGACGACGAGGACGGAGCGGCTGATATCGTTTGCGCCAAGAAAACCAACGTCAACGCTCCGAGAACGCGTATCACAGACCGAGCGGCGTGGTCGACGGCGGCGGCATCGGGTCTCATCGTTGCGACGGCTGTCGTCTCCCGGCTTCGTGTAGTCCGGATTATCCGGAGCGAAAGAAGAGAGATAGTGTTTCGAGCACTCGGAAGATCACAGCAGCCTCATCACAGATTCCGTCGATTAATCGGAAAATCGAATATCGATTGTCGCGATATCCCCGATTCACTTGAAACACTCGAAACGTCGTCGCGCTAATTCGTCCTCGCGCCGAGATTCTACCTTTCGTTCATCTTACACACGCGGGCCAATCACGTTTCCCGTAGACGCGATGATGTTTTTCCGTCGCGGCACTGATGTTTTCACTTATTCCCTCGATTGCACTTTGTTCGGCTCGTTGTGTGTTTTCGTTGCGTCGGGGATATAGAGCGAATTTGTCACGACTATCAGCGAAGACGCGGCGACGATGCGAGGTGGTTGCTGCGTGGTGACTGCGAGCGCGTATCGAGCCGACGAGACATGACGAGACCCTCTCGGTTGCGAGCGGGCGATCGTACTGCTGGCTGGCGTCGAGCCGAGCGTTAACCCACAGCCTGGCGGCGGCGGCGGCGGCGGCGGCGGCTTCCCCCCCTTCGAGACCCCCGGCGCCCCGCGCTCAGTGGTCCCCCGCGAGCCGCCGTTGCCGCAGCGCTCCGGCAAACTGTTGATCCCGAGGGCTTCCCCCACCCTCGCCACGGCCGCCGCGGAGGGGTAACCTCCGCTATATATAGCTCTGCGCTTTAAACAGTTATCAATGAATTTCCGTAAGCTTCGCTAATTATTCTCGAAACTATTTTCGATTCTTTTTCCACTTTCGTCCACATCAGCGTCACGCGAGAATCACGGATACAAGAATCGGGCAAAGACTGTTTTACAGTCATTCGTACCGCGTCCGTGAACTCAGTTTCCAATCGGTCGCTAAAACGAGGCTGAAGCGAGATTTCGCAGTGGCAAATTTGGAGGTTACGTCGCACACGCGAAGACGCGCAGGGGCGAAATGAGGGTCCGGGAGAAGTTTTATCCGCGGGGGCGGAGCGAAAGAGCAGCCGCGAGGGCCGAGACACACACCGAACAATGTGCGAGTTCTCGAGGGAGATGCGAGGTGAGGTCCGCGGGACCGAAGCAACAAGTTGGCCCGCGGCGAAGTGCTCGGGTTATATGGGTAACACGCATGCCCGGCGTGGACGGGCCTTTCTCTCTCTCTCTCATTCGGTTCCTTTACCGGCCGGGCTGCGAAGGCTGTCGCGTCCCTTTCGCGACCACCGAACGCGGCGCGCGCATCTCTGTATACATATACACATAAGTACGACGCACGGGCTCAACCGCCGCGCGCAGCGTCACGGATTAAAACGCTCGCAGCGCCAATGACGCATGCGCACGCATCGACGCGCGTGTGCGTGTGCGTATCCTCGGAGCCTGCGGTTCCGAACGTCTCTACGTGTCTCGTTACACGCTCGGAGCACACGACCGCGCGTATCGCATACGCGTTACGACGAATGCGCGTCGCCGCCGCCGCGTGTGTATAATACGTGTGCGTAGGCCACATAACGCGCGAGTGCGACCGCAGCAGCAGCAGCAGCAGCAGCAGCAGCCGCAGAGAGAGAGTCGCACGATACTCCGTGGCGGTCTCTTCGCGTTTTTGTTTGGTCGGACCTCGCGACGGATCGGGTGCGAGTTGCGACAAGTTGTCTCGTCGCACTGGATTCTCGCTAGCGTATCGACGCGACGCGTTTAGGCCTCGCGCGCGATACACACATGGTAAATATTTAGCTCGGAACAGGAGAGTCGTGGGCTCGAGGTTATATTCGCCCGGCGAGCTGCGGCTGCTGCTGCTGCTGCTGCTGCTGCTGCTGCTGCTGCTGCTGCTGCTGTCCGGCCGCGCGACGAGTGCGACGACGAAATGAGATGTAGAACGGCCGCCGCCGGCCAACCGTGACTCGTTATCGACGAATCAGCGAGCGCGCGCGCAATGCTCGTTCGACCGTGACACGCGTATCGATCCAGCGACTGGCGAGTCGATCGGCGGTTAAGTACGCGCGATACAGTTTCACCACCGGCGACCGGGACAGCGTTTCGACTTTATTTCGAGCGTTCGCGATGCTAAATCTTTCGGCACAATTCGCGTCGCCGATTCCTTTTCCGACGCTACAACCTCAATCCGATTTCTTTATCATTTCGGAAAGCATCTCGACGAGGCAGCGTTTCCTGCAAATAAAAAGCGAACAAATTAAATTGTACGAACGCGAAAATCAGCGAAAATTGCGATAATCTCGCTGGAGATTTTTCCAGTGAGAAAGAAATGTTTCCGTGTGCGAGAAGAAGAAAGAAAAAAGTCGCAAAGACGCAAAGATTCATCGGATAATTGCACTCGGCGGGCGGCGGCGGCGGCGGCGACGTCTCGAGCGAACGCGTGTTTCGTGCTCGTCTTTTGATGAGAGCCACTTGACCCAAAGATGCCTGACGTCACGGTCGTCGGGGGCCTCGCGACGTGTCACGAGACTCTCGGCGCGGCAGACGTTTTATTCGTGCAGGCGAGGAGGCAGAGCCGAGAGCGGGAAGATTGAGCGGGACGCGAGCGCGCGGGGCAATTGAACTAAATTACCGACGGCACCGAGCGCGCACGCGCGCACGAGTCTCGCGCGACACACGCGCTCTTCAGAAAATCATCGCCAGCGTCTCCGCAGTCAATAATCGCGGAGACTGCTCTCGCCGCCGCGCGCGCGCGCCGGGCACACGAGAGAATTAAGGACGCGCTGCTATTTTAACGCTCGACTCAATTACGCACCTAACGTCCCTCGTCGCGCGGTCCTCGTCTCGGATTCTCGCCGCGACGTAATCACTGCGAATCTCGCGATATTTCCGCGATAAACATTCGATGATAAATTATTTTCGATCAGTGCGATTAATATTCCGCAATTAAAGCAGCGTGCGTTTTTCCGTAAATTCAACGCGTTTCAACCTTCGACCACCGCATCGCCCGGGGGTGCTGAAAAAACGAGCGAAAACGAAATATGCGGCGTTTCGAGCGTGCGGAGAATGCAAATTCAACGTCAACGTTCGACCGTGCGCCATAACTTTTCTCGTTCTCCGCTTCTCGCGATTCCGCCCCAAGGGCGTATGTATATATATATATATGTGCACGGTATATTCAAAGTATATACATGATGCGTGAAGCAGCAGCAGCAGCAGCAGCAGCCCAGCGGGGAAAAGAGAAAAGTTTCGCGCGGGGATTCGAGTGAAAAGAAGCGGAGGCCCCGAGTAGGTATATAACGAGGGCGCGCGTGCAGAGCGCGAGCGGAGAGAGGGAGACGTTATTACGACCGCGCGAGGCGGAGGAAAATCGCGCGCGCGCAGCCCTCGCGCTGCCTGCGCGCAGCGCGGCCGCCGCCGCCGCCGACCGATGCATAATGCAGCGAGTACGCCGAGCGCGCGCAGCGAGCACGAGGACCAGTGTGTCTCGAGAATCTTCAAAGTCTCCGCCGCGGGCCACGCGCTTCGTCCGTCCGTCCATGCACTTCGGTCTCCCGCGCGTTTACATCAGTTCCCCGATCACTCCGCGAGACTTTTTTTTAACGTCGGTTTTCGAAAAATGTCGCGACGCCATTGTCTCGTATCGCACTGAGAAACGCGTTCACGAGAAATCTCTTCATTTGTCGCCGCGCGATTCTTCGTCGCAATTTACAGGGGCAACGCTCGCCTCTGCGTTGTCTGCCGCCGCGCGCCGCTCTCGTTGATTCAGACCTCGTGTCCGCGATCGTCGCCGAGGCGGAATGATCCGATCAATTAGTGACGGCGCACGCGTTTCTGCGTTTTCACCGAACATCGTGTGCTCGCGATCGCGGAACGAGCGACGAGCGCCTCTCGCCGAGGCACATTTTCCCAAGATCCAACCGACCGATATGCAAATGTCGGACTCGCGCGCGAGAAAACAATTTTCTTTTTTTCTTGTCGCACATGTTGCAGGAAAATATTGTTTCAAAAGACGCGACTAATTTTTCACGCCGGTATTATTTTTCACTCACGCTTCGGCGACGAACGTCTCCTTGGTGACGAGACCGCCGCCGGGAAGCGACTCGCGCGGCGGATTCTCGTCGTACGAATTGATCCTGAGCGTCGTCATTCCGGTCCTGTAGGCGTCCAGCGAAATACCGGCCGAACCCGCGGCGGGAGCCAAACTCTGAAAAATACTCTCAATGTGCCTTGAGACGCGCATGCGCGGCGGCGACGCGAGACACATTGAGCGATTTGTCGTGAATATAGCAGATTCGCAGTGCGAAAAATGAAAATGAAAAAGGAGATAAAAATGATAGATAGATAGTAAAAAAAAAGAGAGACGTTGCGGGCAGAGACTCGAGCCCTCATCACGGTGCGCTGGCTGGCTTTTCGTGCGCGCCGTAATCGCCGTCGCCGCCAATTGCGTTTGTCACGAGACACGACGAAGCGACGACGAACTCTGGCTCACCGCAAAATTAAGGCCCCCGCGCGGCGCAGAGGCGCAGAGGCGCAGAGAGGGATCGAGCCGCGACCGAAGACGCGGGGCGGCTGCTTGTCGGGGGCGGCTGCTGCTGCTGCGCTCGGACGCGCTCGACGAAACCGAGAAGACGCGCGTATATATATATATATATATGTATAATAATAACAATGTTTCCTCGCGCGATTCGAGGCTGCGCGAGTTTGAGGTGCAGTCGTCGCGCCGCCAGCGGATGATTCTCAATTTTCCCTGATGAACCGTTGCGGCGAAACTGCTGCCGCCTCTGCGCTTCCTCTCTGATTACTGGACGCGCGCGGAATTTGCCGCGCTCGCGCACCGCGATTCGGAGTCTCGGAGCTGCTTCTGCTGCGGCGACGAGTTCGCCACTCGTTTCGCGAATCGCTATTTTTAACAGAGGATGCGACAATAATATATTCGTAATTTCTTCTGTGCGGGGAATAATTACCGTTCGTCGAAGAACAACGGCGGCTCCGCGAGACCCGATCTGAAGAGCGCGCATCTGTCGAGCAGATCGCGCAGATACTCGAGCGGATCGTCGGCCTGATTGACCAACAAGTGGCCGATGAGCAAGTTGAACAACTCGCGGATTTTTTTCTCCCGGAAGTACGCCTGAACTTGCTGCTGCTGCTGCTGCTCCGAGCTTCTTTTCTGCAAACAAACAAAAAGGCACACGATTTTATTATTTGTTTTGTTATTTATTTCGATGTCATATTTTCTGCGGTTTCGCCGAAATCGCATCGAACGCGACCTCGAAGCTAGTCGGGCTAACGCGCCCGCGCAAAAGTCGAGACGAAACGCTCACACGAGGAACACGAAGGGGCCGAGAGAATTGAATAGAGTAATAATTGTGGGGGTGCGAGCGGGAATATCGTTCGTGTCGGCGCGCGGATGCCTGCGGCGGCGTGGCTGGTCGTTTTGCCGTTTTGCGGGGGTTGCCGCGCGCGCAGGCGGCCTAAACGCAACCGCGGCCGCCGGATGCCTTCGAAATTGGGGCCGATTCATCGAAATTCGCAGAGTTCGGGAGGACTGCCGCTCGTTTTGTTTCGCGTTGCTGTTCGGGAGAGACGAAAACTCGAGCCGAGCTACTCGCTGCTGGATATAATCGGAGGCCCCGCGGCCACGAGGGCGCGCGAGGAGGCTCGCCGAGCCGACCGGAATTTATTTATCGACCGCATTCTTTCGGGCGTGAGACGCCGCAGTTCTCGCCGTCGCCGCGCGAGCTCCTCCGACGCATCGCAAACAATTGTCCGCGTCAAAAATTCCTGTGCAAAAATATTCGCGACGCATTTGAAAAATAAATAAATATCGCGTGTATGTATGTTTGACCTGGAAAGCCGCGTACATAACGTACCGTGTATTTGGGCTCTGCGGATAGTGTATATATATGCCGCCGTTTACCGTTTATATATTCACACTCACTCGCACACACTACAACCGCGTAACCACCACTGTTGTTGTTGTTGTTGTTGTTGTTGCGAACTAGTACCGACAATAGACAGTTTCGGCCGAGCCAGCGCTGCTGCCGCTGGGCACTCGCGGGCCAAACCATTTCCAGCGGATTAAACAGCGATCGATTCGGTCACCGTATTATATATACGTGCCTGCTTTCTTTCTCGGAATAAAAGAAAATTCTAAATCAATTTCAAATTATGATTTAAATAATTCCGATATTTATATAGCGTACCACATCTGGCGAGCACACGTTGTTTTTTTTTTCTCGCTACGCTCTACATCGGAGCGGCTCGCGCGTAATTGGTCGCGGCCGGCTACGTCAGAGCGAATTTCGGTGCGTCACGGGAGAAGTCGCGGCGCGTTGTAGTCCTACTAATTAATCGCCGCGAAAGTGCATCGCTCGGCCGACATCCGTGACGCGTTTTGCGCGGGACCCACCACGTGTTGCACCACGTGGACGCGTCTCGAGCCGCCGTCGCCGCCGCCGTCGCCGCATCGCGTGTACAGTTATTTTCGGGCCGGGCGATTCATTAAGACCCGCGCACATGTGCAATTTCGACGAATTACCTTTTTTCCCCTTTGGCATTATTATTATCATTGTTTATTATATTTCGTAGGTGACGATTTTACGGTTCTCGCGGCAACTCCCACGAGCAACGCGCGCAAGCTCCCCTCGTGTTTCGCCTTCTCGCCTGCTTCTCGCCCCCCCACCCCCCCCCCCCCCCTTGCCGCTGCCTGTGGGAAAGTTGCGAGTTTCACACACCGAACGAGCAATAATAAACAGAAACACAACGACGAGCGAGGGAGGGATGGGGTCTCTCTCCCCTCCTACGCGCACCCTTCGTGTAGCCACACGCCGCCACGTTTCACGGGGTACGCGTATCATTCCATGGGAAACTACTCGCGCTGGTGAACTACGCGTAAACGCGCAGTCGATGCGTATAGGGGCGACGGCAAGAACGGGGGACGAGTGTTCCGAGTGCTTCTGGTGTTTCGAGCACGACGAGCTAAATGGGGGGGGGGGGGAGTCGACAAAAAAAAAACATAGCTGACTTTAAACTACGAGTCTGATATCCCGATCGATATTTTGTCCTCGCGACAAAAAAACTAAATCGAAAAGACGCGTCGTGCACGTTACGTCGACGCACAGGACGAGTCGACACAGCGACTGCCTATCACAGCGTCGAGCGAGCGAGCGAGCACTCGACGCTGCTGCTGCTGCTGCTGTTTCGATGCGCGCGTTGCGTGTGCGAGTCTCGAAAAAATCAAGTACCCACGCTTCTCTCCGTGCCCGCTGGATGGAAAAACCGAGGGTACACACCGAGGGCGATAGAAGAAGAGTCGTTTCCCTTTATAGCTCGCGGCCGACGGGAGGAAGCGGAGCAAAAAAAAAACTGTGTCACATGTCGTACATGAGAATTTACGTGTCCGAGACCATCGGAATTTATCGTCTGCGCCAGAGCTACATCGCGCATAGTTACCGTCGTCGCCGTCGTCGTCGCAGCCGCCGGTTCGTCCTTGGCACTTTCGCGGAGGTTACGCCAGTCGGGTTTGCCATCGTGGCAATTTCCGCTCCCGGAATCCCGATCGCTCATTCTCGGGTAAGTATACTGCGCGAGACACGGAGAGCTTGCGTAGCTTCGTCGCATCGGACGAGGCGACGATTAAATAAACGTCGACGCGCGGCGGCGGCGGCGGTTGTCGGGGAAACGGACGGAGACACGTGTTGCCCGTTATTTTTATTCCGGCGGCAATCCGGCGAATCGGCTGCCGCGACGTAGGTACGCGGGGAACAAGGGAACGAGGTGGTTACGAAACTTGACAAAATCGAGCGCGATTTTACGCGAGGCGGCGGCCCGTGTATGTTATCATTACTAGTATTATTATCGTTATCGTTATTATCATCGTTATATCCTGGCCGTGTGTATTGTACGTGTATCACGCGAGGCTGCTCTCGGGCGAGCCAGTCGTTGAGAAAAAGCGCGTGGCGCGCGTGCGCGAAGAAACGAACTCGTGCGACGAGAGAGCCGAGCGAGCGAGCGAGCGGCAACAGCAGCACCGCTTTTCCGAGAATTCAGCGACGACGACGACGACGACGCACGAGCGTCACCGATCGCAGCGCGCGAGTGAGCGCAAACACGCAACCCTCTCGCGCGGCGGCTGCCTTGTACGGGCATCGACTTGTATACGCCGTCGACGAGTGAGCGCGCAATTTTTTTCGCCCCGCTTATATTCGATCAAATCGAAAACCCAGACCGCGGATCTCGCCGCGCGGGTTGAGGTAGGAGAAAAAACAAACGAACAAACAGACACGGCGGGAGCCAATGGGATTTCGCGCGGGTTTCACCGCGGACAAAGGGACACGTCGAAAATTTCGTCGAATCTCGGGGATGTCCGCGCTCGCTCGCTCGCGTCTCGAGAGCCGATCGAAGCGCCTCGAGTCGATAAATCACGCGTCAAGAGGGGGGCACGTGCTATGCGCTACGACACACACAACGCGCAGCGTTGGTAGTACTTAATTTTATATTCCGCTTCTTCTTCTTCTTCTTCTTCGTCTTCTTCTTCCTCTCCGCCTCCCCCACCTCCTTCGCCTCTTCCTTGTCCTCGTCTTCTTGTTGCTCCCCCCCCCGCGCTTCGTCCAATCTGCCGCCACCGCCGCTCGGCCGAGTTGCTGCCCGGCGGCAGAAACTCGTAACCGTTTCTGTTCTGGGTGGAGCGAGCGAGCGAGCGCTGCACCGATGTCCGCTCGCCCGGGCTTATAATATACTGTACGACACAGGGGACCTTTCAGAGTCCACCGGAGCCCGCAGTATACGCGGAGCGAGCGCGATTG
This sequence comes from Itoplectis maculator, assembly GCA_964034905.1. Taxonomy (NCBI): domain Eukaryota; kingdom Metazoa; phylum Arthropoda; class Insecta; order Hymenoptera; family Ichneumonidae; genus Itoplectis; species Itoplectis maculator. The sequence goes on along the minus strand of OZ035853.1, from coordinate 111,913 downwards.
CCCCGGAGCAGCCTCGATGACTCAGCTCGAGCGAGAGAGAAAGAGATACGAGAACGCCCCTCGAAACCCCTCGAAACCGTAGAAAGGAAATTAATATTAATGCCGTGGCCGCATGACAAAGAGTGTGGAAAACGTGTTTTAATGCGTTCGCGGGGGCGGCGGCGGCGGCGGCGGCGGCGGGCACGCGGGGAGTCCGCGCGGCTGGCGAAGATAGAGCTAAGTAATTCGATGAACGAGAGGCGCGGACCTCACACGCCTCTTCGACGCACTCGTAGCGCGCACATATTTTCCTCTATTCGATTAAATAGCCTCGCTCTTTGACAATTGTTTACAATTGCTCGCTGTAAATACGAGCAGTCGACGAAACAGTTGATAGTCCGGAAAGGGGGGGGGGGGGGGAAAGGGGGCATTCCTCGGCTATGCCTTATCGTTCGAATTCCGGCGCAGTCCACTCTCGCGTCCGATTGTCGTCCTGCGCCGTCGGTCGGTCATTCTCGAGAATGGCCCGGCGACCGAGCGACGATTAGTCGCCCGACGCTACATTTCGCTGATACGTCGAGGCGATTGAGCCGAGTGCATTTAACGGTGCGGCTCGGCGCGCTCGGCCGGTCTCGGCAGGTCTCGGCTCGCGACCGAGTGACGAGCCGACGAGTCGCCGCCACCGCCGCCGCCGCCGCGCGGGAGGCCGACGTCAGGAAGGAAGAAGCGAGGAGCAGCGAGGAGCGAGCGGGACGACGGCGAAAAGAGTGCCGAGAGAAAGGTCGAGAAGCGCGCGGAGTAGGTGGGAGAGAGGAGAAAGACCCGAAGATGGCGAGAACGGGCACTTTTATTCCGTTACTCCCGAGTCTCGCGACTCTCTTTCTCGTTTCTCTCCTTCCCGACGACAACGACGACCAGTCAGGGTCATTATCTTTATCAATCTCTCGGATGCGAGCTCCGCGCGCCCGCCGCGCTCGTCTGCTCGACCGTTTGCCCGCAGCAGTGGCAGAAGTAGCAGCGGCGGCGGCGGCGGCGGCGGCGCGGTAACAGCCCGCAACGGCAGCGGGGATCCTTCGTTCGTGACCATCTTTGGTTACCGAGCACGGACGGGTTTACGGAAGAGCCAACGAGCGCGCGTGGAGAAAGAGAAATAGCGGGGCAGCGACGAGGAGACGACGACGACGAGGACGACGACGCCCGCGAGGAAAGCAAAGCACATCAGACCCTCTCCACTCCGAGCGCGACCGCACTCGCTTCTCCCTCGGCCTCTCTTAATCTTGCTTTCTCGCGAAGCTGCTGGACGGAAAGAAGCCCCCTCCATCCCCCCCCCCTTCCAACCCGCCCTGCCGCTGGCTCTTTGCGTTTCAACTTTTTAACTCGACGTATTTTTTTTCTTTTTTTTTTCCTACTCGTTTCCTTTGTCGATGCGATAAAAAGGGACTGCGCTCAAAGGTCAGGTCGCACGTGCGCGCGTGCGTAAGTATACAGCCAATAAACATTCGAAGCAGCCACTCGTCTCCCCCTCTCTCGTTCTTTGTGCCCCGCGACGCGCTGGCGTTAGCTCGGACTGTTTCTTTGGCTCAACTGTAACCTCTCAACGACGTCGCGTGGATCTCTCGCCGGACGGCCGACATCGAAACGAGTGGCCACGCGTTGTGACCGTGTGTATTGCGGACAATCGGCGATGCGACAATTACGACGACGGTGACGCTGCGACCTGTGATGCGGAGACCTTTCGGTTGTTCGGGAAACCTCTGTGTTTTCCTGGCTGGCTGCGACCGAGAGATTGTACGTACGTGACTCGGTTGTAGCGCGAGGCGACGGCTAACCGACGAGCAGGTTGGACGCGCGCACTTGTACCGAACGCTCGTTCCACGCGTGTCGCGAGTGTTTCGTCCGTGTACGATTTTACGCTTTATCGTCCGGTCAGCATCTTTTTCTCCGGGCTCGTTTACTCGTGTAGCGCGCTGCCTTTGACCCTCCGCCTCGCAGGTACACACACACACACACACACACACACAGATCGGGATCTCCGACGAATCTTCCGAGGAAGCTACCGATGCTCCTTTTTTTCTTGCATTTTATTTTAAACTAGGCTAATCACACGCGCTTGCGCGCGTGCCCGAGATATCTTTGCGCTGCTGCGCTCTTATAAACCTTTAAAAGGGTAAATTGCAACTAAAAACCCTTGTTTAGTTGATTAAAAAAAAAAAAAAAATTTTGGCCGAACAGTTTGTCAGAAATCGTAGATCTGGCCGCCGGGCCGAAAACCGCCCAAATCACGACAAACTGTCAAATTTCGCGCTGTTAAACAAAAATTGTCGGTCGTCACGGCCCTCGACCAATCGGAGGCCGAGTTATATCGACAACAATGGTTGCTCACGCACTTTTTAATAGAGGATACTTTATTTTCCGTGTACGAAGAAAATGCGGAAAATGTTCGCACGGCCGGACGAAACGAGGAGCATAATTGGTAGACGCGCTCGACCACCGGCACAACCGAGTCGCATCGGTCGCATCTCTGCCTGCCGGGCTAAATAGAAGAAAATGAAACGGGACGGAGCGTGAAGCAGCAACTTCGTCAGCGTCGATGAAATTCGAGACGGGGTCTCTCCCGCGCTCGCGTTCGGGCGCGCCCGAGGTACACGCCGAGCAGGATAAATATTTACAGCGCGCGGGACGGACGAGGTCGAGAGCAGCAGCCGCAGCCGCAGCAGCAGCAGCAGCACGAGTGGAGAGAGACGTGCCGAATGGCCGTGGAGCAGCGAACCGGGTACACTCGTTGTCGTCGTCGTCGTCGTCGGATTTCGGGCCGAGAGGCGCCAATCTCTCGGGTGTTATGACTACGGGGGACGGCGGGTCGAGAGATCCCGACGGTGTAGGTAAGACAACGCGTCGCTGGGCGGAACAGGAAAATATTTGTCGAACTTACTCGGGCGCTCGGAGAGAGGGAGGGGGAAAAAAAGAAGGATGTCTGTGGGAGTCGCCGAGCCTCGGATTCTTCTCAAGGCTCTTCACACTCGCACCTCCTAACCTCTTAATCCACAAATCGTCCTTGAAAATTAAACGCGAGAATACGAAAGTTTTTTCTCCCTCTTCGAGGTTACGTAACGCGTATTTTCCGCGAATCTCGAGTTGCGAACCGGACAACGGACAACGGATAATTAACGGAGATTCTATTTCGCGAGATTCGCCATCTCGGAAACGGGCAAACGGCGAGAGACGAGCACAACGCTGCCGCCGCGTCGGTTGGCTACCGCATTCGGCCGGACTGTGCTGCTCGCTGCTTCTCTCTTTCTCTTTCTCTTTCTCTCACTCACTCCACCTCGCCGATTCGAATTCCTCGGAACTCTCGATCGTCCCGCAATCTCGATCCCGATTCACGATCGCGCGACGGCCGCTTCGAGGCCGTTGATCGTGCAAAAAAACAAACGTACATTTCGCTCGTTTCCGAATCACTGTTTCACTATATTCGGTCAAAGTGGCGAGTAACAATTTATTTCACGTCGTAAATATTAAGTTTTATCCGTAATTATAAAACGAATAATTTTTATTCCACTTCAATACCGTTGACTCTAATCGGACTCCTCGACGCTTTGTCGAGTGTTAATTTATGTCCGCTGGAAAATATGCGAAACGCGTTTATGGCCGCTGTAAAAGCTTTTAAGAAAACTCCCGTCTCTCTCTCTCGCGCTGCACCTCGCGCGACGCACGCGGTGCGCGCGGACAATCGAGCTACTCGAGTGGAGAAGTTCACGGTCCTCCGCGCTTTACAAGCGGCCCGGAGAAAAGTGCTAACGCGGTGCTAATTGGCGGCGGGGCTCTCTCCCCCCCCCCCCCCCCCGTCCCGCGGCACCGACGACGACGAGCCGACTCACCAAAGTGTTTTATTCCCGTTTCCTCTTTGCGAGTAGAGGCCGCCGCCGCCGCCGTCGCCGCTGCGGAGGACTGCACTCGGGACAACTTACATTTATTGGGGGATGCACGAGGAGAGTCGAAGGAATCTTTCACGGAAGCGTTCGAGCTGTACGTTTCGTGGATTACGTAACGAAGGTTGCTGCGTGCCCGGTTCGGCCTCGACGTGACCTTCGTGTTCTCGCGTCAATTAGCGTTCGCGTTGAGACGCTAAACAATGCAGCGGTTATTTCCTTTATTAGCCAAAAAAAGTAAAAAAAAAAATGTTCGATTTTACGAAGTTTTGAAACCCTATCCAATGGGAAATTTTCCACTGATTCCAAAAATCACGGTTATATGCCCGAGAAATCGAAAATTCGTGGTGAAAATTGCGAAAAATGATTTTTCGCTTTTTTCGAATTTTAACCCTTCACGAAAATCGATGTCATTTTTTTTTGGTTGCATGGAATCTAGATTTTCTTTTTCCATTCGAAAGATAACTCTTCAAGGAAGAGAATGCCGCCAGGCGGAACGCGATATCTCGATTTTTGAATTTTTTGCAGATTTTTTAAGTTGACCCTCAAAAATCGCAAATTTTTAGAAGGGGTACCCCTTGCCGTTTTTTCGAAAAAAACCGAAAAAAAAAATTGTCGATTTCGCCAAGTGTAAAAACCCTATCCGATGGCAAATTTCCCGCTGATTCCAAAAACGACATGTGTTTGCCCGAAAAATCGAAAATTCGAGAAGAAAAACGCGAAAAACGATGTTTTTTTTTCGACAAACCGGGACGAGAAGGCGAGAAGGCGAGCGAGAGTGGAACTCGGCTGGCCGCGCCGATAATCAAGTTCCGCGCGCCAAGGTAACACAATCCTCGGCGCGTACATATAGCCAGGGGTTGCGCGACCGTTCGCTGCTCCCTCGGTAACACGAGACTCGCGCCGACCGCGGGGCCGTGTCCCTCCCTCCTCCCTCCGCCCCTACCGTCCGGCCAGTTATCTCCGCTCGACTAATTTGTGAAATTTAATCAACTGCGCAGTCGCGCCGCGCGAAGGGAACGTGCGCGCGCAGCTTTCCGACTCGCGTCGGCGCGCACTATTAGCCATTGTGTGCGTATACACGCGCGACACGCACGACGCATGCGTACACGCAGCTTGATTCGCTCTGGACGGGATTGCCGAGCGCGTCGGGAAATCATAACGCTAGCTTCTTCTGTCATCTGTGTAAAAGAGTTAAAAAAAAAATGAGTGCGCGCGCACACATAACCGTGGAATAAATCGGAAGAGACGCAAGCGGGGGGGGGGGGGGGGGAGGAAGCGGAGAGCCGAGGACACCGACGGTTTTTACTGTAATCGCGTAGCCACGAATTTTGGTGGACAAAAAGAAGATTAGGGCCTCGAAGCTCGGGAATTTTGGGCCGGAAGCGAAACCGCGAGACAAATTCCAAATCGACTTACGCATAAAAATTCGAAGCCGTGAAATTTGAGGTTGGAGCACCTCGAAAATGACGATACAACTTCGGTGTCTCGAGTAGAAGGAAAGATGAGCGTTCGATTGTCGAGTATGCGGCTCACGTGTCCGCAGCGGGCGAAGGTATCTTTATAGCCTCCGGCGTATCTCAGAAAACTTGTTGGCACGAGTCACAGCATCTGCTGCTGCTGTTGCTGGTCGTGGTGGTGGTGGTGGTGGTGGTGGTGGTGGCTCGCACAATATGACACTCGAGCGCCTACAACAGCCGCTGTGTACTATAAGCTATATATACGTACCACATATATTCCGTATGTGTACATACATAAAGATAATATAGAACGTGCACAGCTACGCGAGAGAGTAGCCGCCGCGTGCGGTAATGCAGTCCAAACGATCCCTGAAAGGAGGAGCTAGGGCCCTGCATAAATTCTATCCGCGAAGCGCTTCGCATAAACAATGGCGCGGGGTAGACCAGAGGCATCTGCGTACAATGGAACGAGTCCTGCGGCTCTCCCCTCTCGCGCTCGCTCGCTCGCTCCTTGCTCTTATTCTTTCCTCGGGCGCTGTGTCTCTGCGCGCGGAGCGCGGCGAAAGAGAGCAGCGACGGCGACAGCGCCGGCCAAAGCAACACACGAGCAGCAGCAGCAGCAGCAGCAGCAGCCTCGATCTCGAGCGAGCAGCGAGCAGCGCGCGATCAAGTTCGGTACACCGCGCGAGCGCGCAACCGCGCCTTCGTCTCGCCTTTTCATTTCTATTTGCTTCCTTTCGGTCGGCCCACTCGCAGGGCAACAATGGACGTTGTCCCCCGGCCGGGTAGAGTTGCCGCCGCCGCCGCCGCCGCACCCACGCCGCGGACAGCAAGAGAGAAGGAGAGCGAAAAAGAAAAGGTGAATAAATATATCGAGAGAACCCGCGGCTCCAACGACACACTATTTTCGTTTTTAAAAGTATAATCTCCTCGCGTACGCCACATAAGGATAAATATTTCACATTTCCGACAAACGAACGATATATCAACGTGACCAGAAAATAACCGCCGTCTCGCCGCGCGTCTTTTTGTCTTTCTACTTACGAATGCTACGCGCGTGCGCGCGCGCAGCGACGTTGACGACGGGACAGAAAGAGTCGCCTCGGAAGAAGGCGCAAGCGCGGGGCCGCGGGGGTGGTATACCCACTGCGCCCCTCTTGTCGCCCCTCTCTTCGCCGCTCGCCGGCGCGATAACGCGACAGGGACCCTCGACTGTTTGCACACCAGCGCGATACCAGTGTTTGTCGCCCTTCTTTATCGGCCGAACAAATACCAGATATTCTCCACGAATCCGCTCATAAATGTCGCAGGGTCGAAAGTATACAGGACAATACAGGACAGGCCGCTGTGTAGATTCGTACTCAGTAGAGAATTGTATTTGACGAAAGAGCGACGAAAGAAACTCGTCGGATTGCCCGAACGGTCGCTCTCGTCACTCGGGGGCCGTTCGCGTCGACGTAGACCGTATCGGCGCCGCGCATGTAACTCCGGGCAAAAATCCTTTTTGCCACTCGTCCGATAAGGTTATGGGGCGACTCGCGTGCGCGCTCGTGCCAACTCGGTTGGACCGGTATTCCGACTTCCAAGTACACACTGGTGGCCGCACGTAGTCGTATATCTATACGGCGCGCGTCTCTCGACATTCGCGCTGCCGCTATCTACAGAGCCGCTACTATACTGTCTACTACGCGGGGAGCGGTAAGTACATGTGGTGTGGATACCTATAGCAACGTCGTTTTCTTCCCGAAACGGGGAGTGGCCTCGCCAGAAGCGTCCACCGAGCCAATGAAAAGAAAGAAAAAAAAAAAAAAAAAGAAACGAAGAAAAACGACACAAGACGAGTCGATTTTGTAGCTGTGTTGCGGGGGCTACGCTGCGCACGCGCCGCATTTTAACTTTATTTGTACATTCAACTCGGTGCAATCGGCGGGTCGGAACTCTCGATGATAAGAACACTGGATATGTCGTAAAATGACCGATTGATCAATGTGCATCGACGATAGAGCCACTGCTGACGAATGTTACTGTTTCGCGGTGCAAGCGGAACGTACTATAAATCGAGTGACCGGCATTAGTCACTGACCGCCATTGCCCCCCCCGTGTGTCTGTGTATGTAGATAGTACCTATGTTCCGTTTCAGGCTGTTCCAGTTCACCGAACGTCGTCGCTTGCATAAACGAGATCCCGGCGAGCCGAGCGACGGCGGCACAAGCCCGCGCGCTCCCGATCCATACGTCGCCACCGGCTGCGCACATACAGGATACGCGAGATGTGATATGGGAGTGGTCGTCTGATAATAATATTAGCTCGGCTTACGCGGAAACCGAGCGAGCGAGCGGTTCGTATCGCGCGCGCGCGCGCGCTTGAAAACTCGTTCCCGACTATGTCTATGCGCGCGCACGGCACGCAGAGTGACATACAGCTTAGTTGTCTCCAGTCTCGTAAAATTTCGTTCCATTTTTTTTTTTTTTTTTTTTTTTTTTTCTATTGTTTCTCCGCCTCTCGACTATTCCCCGCGGACTTTCACATTCGCGGACCGCAATTCTGCGCGCCGTAACTCGCGAGCGCTGTAAACTATACGCGAATAGCCGGACATTTCGGTCGCGACGCATTCTCGGAAATGTGAAATATATATTCGCGCACAACTCTCGTTCCCGTGGACTCATGCGAACGTAACCTCGAGGTTACGTAACCTCCGTCGCCATCGGCCTAGTGTCGTTTTCGCGGTTCTTCCGGCCGCGCGCATCTCGCACGGCTCGCGAAGACGTATCGACGAATTTCAACGTGGGTTGAATTCGACGGAGAAATTCAGAGTCGAGCGGCGGGCGATCCCTGCGTTGGAAGCCATAATTACGTCCTCGCGCCGGGACGAACGCCAAAGTCGATCGGTCCTACCGAGCCGGGGATTACAAAAGATCGAACGTCGTCGAGACGTACGTGGCCCGCGCGCGCGCGCGCGCGCGTTGCCCCGGCACCGCGCCGGAGAGTATACCCAGAGCGACTATACCCAGCCGCGCGACGAACACTGAAAGAAAACCTGTTGGACGAGTAGCACGAGCTCGACCGGCCGCGAGCGTCGCATGGCTGTGTGTTATGTGTGTGTGTTCACAGGAGATATATACACGAGGCTGCGAAGAGGCTGAGCGCTAGATCGCGAGGAAGCAGAAAGAGAGGCACGAGGATAAAGAGGAGAAGGAGAAGGAGAAGGAGAAGAACAAGGAGAAGAAGATGAGGAAAGAGAAAGGGCCCGAGGCGCGCCCGTGCTGCATACGATTATGCCGACTGGATCGATCTGGATTTCGGTTAGCGACAACGTTCGACGTTTCGCGTGTGTGTATACACACAGCGCGCGTATAGATAATGTAACGGCCGAGCGGCTGCGGCGGCGGTTGTCGACCGCCTTCGGCCATCGGAATTATATATCGCGCCGCGCCGCGATGCATCTCACCCGCGTTTTCGTTGTTGTTGCTTTCCCTTGAATTTTATTTATCGCAAAAAACGCCGCAACATCTTTACGGCTCTCGCCCCGGGCGTTTTCGCGAGATATTTCGTTGCGCGCGGCAGCGGCAAGTTTCGCGGCTCTCGCTGCGTTTTGCGCCTCGCCGCGTTTTGTACCTCTGCCGCCGTGTCGCGCGATCTATACAATCTTGTCGAACGAATATTTTTTTTATCTACTTTACTTCGGTGAATAAATAAATATACCCGGTACGTTGATAAATGCACTCGCACGCGGAGGTATTATCGCTGCGTCGCGGATCGAAATATGCGGGGACCAGGGGCAGCAGCAGCGAGGAAGGGCGCAAGCTGCGTGCACGACGAATCGCGTCGCCGCGAATCTTACGAGGGCGATTCGAGAGCGAGTTCCGCAGCCTTCGGATTAATGGCGCTGCTCGACTCTCCCTGCTGTCCGAGCCTGCTGCTGCTGCTGCTGCTGCTGCTGCTGCTGGAGGGCGTAGGTGTGTCCTCGAATTCGCGCGGTCCCTCTTTCCATCCCGCATTCCGCTTCTCCGCACTCCCCCCCTCCCACAGCCAAACGAATGCGGCGTGATCGCTCCGCGTCCCGATTGCGAACCCCGTCAGCTGACGCGCGAGTCGGTTGTCGCGCGCTCGCCGCGCACGATTCGTCGCGCGGACACCCGCGCCGCGCGTGCTTCGTCGTATCTCATTGCGGCGCGCGCGCGCGCGCTCGACACGCTCGAATATTCATATCGAGACGGCGGAACTCGAGGAGGCGGCGCGATGCCTTTGACGATTGTGATTCGAATGGGTAATCGCGCCGCGCGAGTCCGAGCGAGTCGCGACGCCTGCGTACTTGCGAATACTTTATTCGCAGCAGCGCCACGCAAAATTCAAGATGGCGGAAGCCATTTGTTGACTCGTACTTTAGACGAAGGGGGGGGGGGGGGGGGGGGGGTACATATATCGATAGCGATACTCGCGGACGAGCGGGTCAGCTGATGTTCCCGCTGCTCAACCGCCGCGATCGCGTCGCGCCCTTTCGCATTCCTGCGACGCAGGTCGCCCAAAGAGCAGCGAGCACGGAGCAGCGAGGCTTCTCTCTGCTGTGGAAAAAAAAAGCGTCTCGCGGCAACTGATATCCGCTCGTACACGGGGGACGATGTGCGAGCTATAGAGTTGCACGGTCCCACGCGAAGACGTAGACGTGCGCAGCTCTACGAAAGGAGCAGAATGCGAAGCTCTTTTGCTTCCTCGCGTAGAGGAACATTTGTTTTAGTGGAAACAAAAAAATCGTGTCGCGTCGGGTCTCACTCGTCCCGAGTGGCCGCTCACTCGGTAGTATCTTTCCCGATAAAGCGGGTCGACGTCGTCGTCGTCGTCAGACACGTACGCTTGTTCAGGGAATAAGCCGCGGGGTTTCGAGTGCAGCAGCCCCGCACACTCGCACACACACAGAAGCGGCTTCGAGTTTCACGGACGCGCTACGCTCCTCGGGTGTACCGCGCTCGACGTGACCGAGCCGGAATATTATCGCAATCCGTCGTGGACAACCCGGAGCTCTCGGAGAAAAAAAAAACAACAACTCACAGTTTCCAAGGAGAGACCCGAAACGTCGATGAGCGAGAAAACGAAAAATCATCTTGGCACTCGACTCGCGCGGCGCTACGGGAACCCGGCGGCAGCGGCGGCGGGTCGGGTTCGCCATTGTCAGGACGGTACAAAGGAATGGCACTTGACGGAATCTGCGAGAAAAATGGCCCACGAGAAAAATCAGTACTTTCACGCCTCTCTCGACGATCTCAATTTCCCGGCACTTGTCGCCGCGCGGCGTCATCCCCCCCTCCACCTCGAGTTTCAGGCGAGGGAAACCGGAGGGACAACAACGAAGCGAGCGGCGTGAGGGTCGTGGCGGGGAATGGCGGGAGTCAGGTCGGCCAAACGAATCCCGCATGATTCGAGAGGTCGCGGCGGCGGCGGCGGCGTCGTCGCGCGCGACGTCCGGAAGGCAATAAACATCGAGAAGATTGGAAGCAATGAGACGGCGAGCGAACTGCGTTCCCGACAATCGCTCGCTCGCTCGCTCGCGTAATGTCCAACGCGTAAAAGCCTCCATCGTTTTTTTTCCACGATAAATCACGGGACGCCTTGAGAGCATTGATTTCTCGCGCGACGCGCCAGCGTCGCGTCTTCCGTTGTCTAGTCAGCAGCGTGCGTGGAATGCACGAAGCAGCAGCAGCAGCAGCAGCAGCAGCAGCAGAAGAACGAGAAGATGGCACGTACGCTACGTGGGCGTCACGTAGGTGTCTCGGGATTTGAGGAAGACTCGCGCACTCGAGTCTCGAAACAGGCGGAGAGACCGTGAGCGCTCCACGGGCCTTTGCTGCCTGTGCGACGACTCGGATAGCGGATGTGTGTGCGTGTCAAAAAAAAAAAAAGAGCCGTTGAATATGTATTTCACGAGCGTGTAAGGATAACGCCCGGTGGCTGCCGGGACTCCGGTAACGTGGGCGGCGGCACAGCGCGTGCGCAACCGCTGCTACTCTGTGGCCACTTGGAGTTCGCGCGCGCGCGCGCGCGCTGGACCGTTCGCAGATCGGAGAAATGCACGTTTGCTCGACAATGGACGACGCGAACGGCCGCGGCCGGCGGCCGAGCTCGTGCCCGATCGCTATAGCTACGGGACGCGCGCGCGCACAGCTGCGACGAGAACGAGAATTACCGCTGATTAACGAGAGCCGAGCGCGCGGGCAGTCACGATTATCACTGGTGCATTTATACGTGGACGCGATGCACGTGTGGCGCTACACGCACACATACAAGTGTATATATGTGTGCGTGTATGTGTACATGCAGAGATATACGACGAGAGATAAGATAAAATCGAATATCGATGGGTCTACATATTTGATGTATTTAATGGTACCGAGTCAATTAGAATTCTATTGATAATTAATTAAAGGCGAGTCGTGGCGCAAATGCGTCGTAGTAAATTGGGAAGATCGATCGAAGTTATTGTACTCGCGTCTTGCACAATGTGTGACGAAAAGCGGAAATAAGTTTCTCGTTAGAGCGATCGGCGACGATGGCGATTCTCGGGTGCGAACGGTGGACACGAAGTGTCTCTTTAGGTATTCAGGCCACGTAAAATTCCGGGTTTCACCCAGATTTATCTTTAGGCACGCCGGCAGCTTGGTATCCGTTATCGCGGTTGCGCGATCTACGCTAGTTGGGATACATTCTGTGGGCGACGTATACATATATATGTGACGGTGAAAGTATATTTCCGTTTATAGCGCTTGCCCGATTAAGTGGACTCGGAATTGTGTTAATAACGAAAAATAAAATGAAACATCCAAATGCTACTGACGATAAGTGTGAATCCTCGTGTTTGCCGCGATGACCGAGCATTGGACGTCCGGTGTTGCGTCAACGCTGCAACGGTCGCGTCCGTGGTGTCGCCGTCCTTCTCGTCGGAATTAACAATTTCCTTGTCTTCCTCCGCGATTCTTCTTTTTTTCTCTCTCTCTCTCTCTCGTTTGTCAACGAAGAGCACTGTCCACTTCCCGAGCCACAACTGCCATCCTAATCAGCGGCGCATATTTTGTGTTGTTACATAAAGTGTTCAATTGTTTGCGATCGCAGGAAAATAAGCGTCGGTTCGGGACGCCTTTCGAACCGGCAGTCATGGCGGCGAAAACTCTCAGCTCGAAAAATGGAAAAATCATTCTCACCGTGATGGTTAATTCGTTTGTTTCGCCGCGTCGCGTCGCTAGTGCGCCGCGCGACTCCGCCGCATCTGCCTTACCGACAGAGCGCGGACGGAGCTTCCAACAGGCGCCGCTACATTTGTCGCCGCTGGCGCCACAGGCGCCGGTGGCGAACTGTGTTTACGATATTGCCAAGCGTGTGGCTATCTCGCGGCGACCACGTGGAGCAGCGTAAAGTGTCAGCCGATATCAGCGATATATCAATAAACTCAAATTCGACCTTTATTTTTCCCTTCGTTTACTTTTGTTATTGTGCCCACCACCGTCGTCACGCGATTTCCGACAGTCGCTACTTCGACGATCCATCGAGCCGCAAGAATCGGTCGGAAAAAAAACCTGTAACCAAAATTTCGACCATTCGCAGGTCCGCACCGAGAAATAATGCTGCCGACTCTCAGTGTCAACGGAAAATGCTGACGGTGCGCGAACATCTGTGTGCGAAATTAGTCGAGTCAACGATAGAAGGATGGCGAGCTCGGAGTTCAATCTGAGCGTATTGGAGAAAGCCACTGCGTTCAGTACCCCGTTGAAAGAATGTTCGGACTACGAGGCGATACTCAGTCTGATCAAGGAGGAGATAGACATAGCGCCAACCGAGGATGAGACGGAGTCTCAGAAGAGTTCGAAGAATTCGCCGAGAGGCACAAAGAGAAAGGAATCGGTGACCTGCGATACCGAGACTGTATTCAAGTCACCTTACAAGAAAAAAAAATATTCCCTCACGATGCTGAGTCCGAGAGCGCAGCCGGCTCCCGAGAAGGGAAAACCGCTCGAGTCTCCCACAAACGGCAGCAGGGAGAATAGGGCAAGGTCGTTGGGGAGAGCCAAACCAGGGAGAAGTTTGGCCGCTCGTACAAAACGATCGCTCAATTCCAACTCCGAGTCTTCCAACTTTTCACCTTCCGACGATAGTTCAAAGGCAGAGACGCTCGAGAAATCCTTGTCCAAAGGGCATAATGCGGCGAAGGTGGATAAAAATAATGTGGGTGGTGGGAAAGTAACTTTGAGCGTCGAGGGGAATGGCGCCGAATCCGCAGACGAGACCGGCGCTTTTAGCAAGGTGAAAATCAGACTAATTTTGTTTTAGGGGTGGAGAGTTGTACTTGATAATTTTTATCTTAAAGTCTGTATTTTTGCGATTATTAGGATTCATCGACTTGCCAGGAAAGTTCAGGTCCTCCGAACATCGAAGCGGCCAATGAGAGTTTTGTCGAATGTTCCCAGACAATGTCGACGTCTTCGGAGCTGCGGATAAAGTTGAACAACTGTTGCAGCCTCGCGGAAAACACTTTGACGAAATCTGAAACAACTGACGAAAATGGAGGAAATAGTTCGGCGATCGACGACGAGGACAACGAACATTTTTCGCTAGTTCTCTCGCCGGTTCGGCGTAAGAAAATAAAAACCAGCGGCAGCCCGCTGAACGGTCTCAGCCAGGAGCTGGAAAGCTGCATCCGCAACGGGGAGTACGTCGAGATGTGCGACTCGGAAACGGAATCCATGAGCTTCACTTTCGAGACGATTCAGCTGCTGAACGAGTACGAGGACGGCAATCAGCAAGCGAACAACAAGATTTTCGACAAAATTCTGTCGTCGCCCGCGAAACAGCCGAAAATCGAGCCATCGCCGATTTTCGGCGACGTCGCTTCCGAAATCGAACAGCCAACGGAAGATCCACTGCGCATCGAAGAAGCGAACGCGGACACGTACGCTTCGTCAATGTCGAGGAGAAAAACGAAGACGACGAAAAAGCCAACTACACCAAAGAGAAGGTCGACGAGAATTCCGAAAGGAACTACAGAAGCAACTGGCGAAAATGATACCGAAAAGGACGTTCCTCCGAACGAAAACGAGACGAGAAAAAAATCTCCACCCTCGTCGACGTCCAAGAGAAAAGAGAGCACGAAACGACAGGCCAAAAGAAAATCCACGACGAAGACTCCGAGAGAAGAACAGTTGTCCGATAAACCGAATACGGGCGAAATTGATAGCGACGGAGGAGATGACCCTGCAATGTCTTCAAAGAGAAAAAGTGCCAAAAAAGAAGCGCCGACAGCAGCAGCAGCATCAGCATTCGGTGAAGAATTCGCAGACTCGGCGACTTCCGGTAAAATAAAAATGCGATCTAGCAGCCGATTTTCATGTAGAACGCCGGTAAAATCATATTTCGAGAGAGACAATGAACTCGAAATGAAAGCCACGGAACTCGCGGAAAACGTCGCAGTCGCCAAGAAAAAAGCTGCTTTGCCGAAGAAAATTCTCGATGTCAGTAGCAATTGCACGTATTTTTTACTTAACAAATGATGTAAACAATAGTCTCGTTGTTTGTCTAATTAAAACCACGTTTTTTCTAGAAATTAAAAAATCTCGTCGTTCGACTGAGACACGAAGTTCCGCCTCAGCACGAAATCGAGAATAGGGCTGGATCTGCACCTCTTTCTTACGAGCAACAAAAAGAATTCCTGTCTTACGCTCCGCTGAATAAAGGAAAGTACAATTCCGCGGAGGACGAGATAATAAAGAAAAACTGGAACTCTTTCTGCGAGGTAATTGACGCTTGTTTTCCGATCACACATTATTTTATTATTTTCGAGGCTAATATATTGCAATCGGTTATATTTTTCAGGATCACGACTGGGACCCCGAGGATTACAAACCATTTCTTCTGCTTAAACACGACCAGAAACTTATAATCCCGAGGCTCAAAGAGAGACGCAAGTTCGTGCAATATCTAGCGAACGGTTTGCCGTATCGACCGCTGTGCAGTGTTTACACGAGATTCCGGCTTATCTACAATAACTACGAGGCTTTGGGTTTGAAGTAAAACAACCCCCGTTCTTCCGTTCTTCCGTTCTTCCGTTCTCCGAGGACTACCGGAGACATTTATCGTAAAATGTAATGAAAAAAAATTACAGGTATACGAAGAAGGAAGACGAGCAGATTATTGCGTATATGACGTGCGTTTCGGATAAGGCGCCGGATCGGAGATGCGCGGAACTCGCGAAAGTTATGAACAGATCGAGGACGTCAATTTGGAAGAGATACAAAAAGCTCATCAGCAATGAACGTCCGACGTATCAGACGAAAAGAGGCGAGTAGCAGAGTTTTCATTTGACGATAGTTCGACGAATTTTCCGCAGTTTAATATATTATTCAATTATACTTTTCTTCCAGTGATAACAAAAGTCGAGTGGGATCTACCGTTGATAGAAGAATTTATAGCGACGTTGATGAGCGTTACACTCAGCGACGAGTTGATCGACTTGAAGGACGCTTTTATACCGCGAGTCGTTTGGCTGAAGATGGAGGAGAAGATGCGAATCAATTGGGACATTATCCAGAGATTTTGGGAGCAAAAACTGCACATGCAGCTATTTGCTCCCGAGCCGATATTTATGAATGAAATAAGAATCAAACTGATCGAGTAGTGAGTAGTCAACAGACGTAAAAGACTTTGCTTCGCGACAAAAAATACGTCAAACTAACGGTACATTTTTTTTTTAGTATGCACATGAACAAAATCGAAAGCTGCAAGGAAATAAAGTGGAGTGCCGTAGTGAAATATTTCGACGGTTACACGAAACCCTTCCTGCGTTACGTGTTCAACCTGCTCACCATGCAAACTGCGGCGATGCTCCAAACTCGCGAATTCAGTGGTACGCGCGGCGCTCGCTTTTTCCCTCTGCCATTTATCGAATCCGACGGTGTGGGTTAATCTTGCTAATATTTCGAAAATCTCTTAAATCACAGATATCTTGGAGTGGATGTACAACAGAAGAATTAGCGAACTGACGTACAAATTGTGGGACAAAAACTTGCCACGAATCACCTACAAGGACAAAAAGGCTGAACTCGTGGACGAGGACGTGGAGCATGTGGGAATTAAAATTGAAAGATCCGATGCTTATTCGGACGAAATGTGATTGAGGAATATCCGAGCAATATACGAAAACGAAGTTGGTCTTTTATCCACCGGTATCGAGATTACTTTTCACTGTCGAAAAATCAGCCGAATATACCACTGTGAAGAGTAAAAAGAGCACGGCAGTTTATTATACAGAAATATTGTATTTTCGTATTATTAAAGAGATTATATTTCGTGAAAATAAGTTTATCCTAGGAAAGAAAAAAAAAAACCAGAAAGAACCATGGCGTATTGCGTTTTGCGTTTTGCGGCGACGAGCAACCGATTCAGACTTTATTCTTTCGCGTTTCTTTCTCAATCGCGCGCTCCTTCGCTCGCTGATAGAGCGACACGAGTTTACCCTCTTTCGCCAGGTACTTCAGCAGCTCCATTATTAGAGGCAGATAATTGTGTTTTCGACGCATGTTCTCGATTTTGTAGCGTTTTGACTTGCCGATTTCCTCTTCGATCAGGCTTTCGAGTCGCGCCAATACCGCAGGATCGCAGACATTGGCCTTTTCCCGCTCGTACAGCATCTTTCGGTCCGAAACTATTGCCATGAGATTGAAGTGAATTTCGCCCTCGTTGTACCTGAAACGATTTTTTTTTTTTTTTTTTTTTTCTTTGCGTTCCGAGCGCCAGGAGGAAAATTCACCGGGAGTTCAGCTTACTTGTTTATTCTTTTTTGTATGATTGGCTTAGCTGCTTGAACCCACTGATCGCCGGGTGGGCAAGGACCTAAATCCATCGGACCTTCTTTCAGACCGTCCAATTCGTACAAACGTCCGTCAATTGGCAAATAACTGACAAAATGAAAAACGTCCTCGTCTTTCGATGCTGCTTTCGAGTCGTACTCAAAGAGACTTTGCCTATGGAATTGAACATCGAAGATAGCACGATTCACTTTGCATTGAAAATATATACATATTTTGAACCCTATTACCTAGAGAACGAGTTGTGGACTTTTCTGATAACATTAGAATTGCTCAGGGCGAGTCCGCTGATGGCTGCGTCGAAACCCTGACAAAAGTTCTTCAGAGCCTGAAGATTCGGGCCTAACGATATATCCGGATGTTTGCAGTTCAACAGGACACTGACTATCGCTTGAGTCGCGCAAGCGTTATTTATCACCTGACACGAACAAATAATGTTATTGGCAAAACTATTACTGTTATTATTATAATCATCGACGAAACAAACCTGCTTTGCGAAGAATATTTTGTCCAGTCTGTTGTCTTGCACCAGTGTACCGGAAGGTTCGTCATCCTGGACCCATTTGAAGAGGAATATCAAGCCATGGATCGGTCTGATTAAATGAAAAGATAAAAATACAGAATTATCGAAAAAAAAAGTATTTGCACCGATTGGTCGGTGACTATTTTCGAGAATTTCTCAATTTTTCGCAACGCTTATCCGTCGCAGGTGAAAACGTCGGCTACTCACTTGAGACTTTCGAATTGATCGTCGTCCAAGCTCCACAGTTCCTCGACCTGTGCACCCGTCGCACCTGCAACAACAGCGATAAACAATAATTCGCAGCACCGAGATAACACGTCGCTTCCGCGCGAACTGTCAACAAAAGTGCGCGCGGGTTACATTGCACTTTCGGCGAATCGCACGATCGACCCTCAATCTCGACGATATTTTTCTTTTCGGACAGACCGGACATTTTCCCCATCAACGGTCGCACCATCGTGACGCTCGATACTCACCGAATTCTCGGATTAACTCGGTAAAAACACCGGGATCGCTCTCGATGAGACACCAATTTCCTGCAGAGTCCGCCATGATTCTGGCGAATTGCGAATGGGCGAATAACGATTCCGCATGAGGAAAATCCACACAGCCGCCGCCAGCTTGATTGTTGTTATTATCGCATCTTTTGTCCTCGTCTTCGAAATAGGTTTCTGCCGCAGGCTCCCTCCGGCGGTGTTTCGATCAACTAAAAGTTTGAATATTTGAAATCGCGATAGTTGACAAATGAGAGAGGTGGTTCGATATGTGCGGCAGTGAAAAAAGAATAAGACGTTTTTTTTTGTCCAGTCTGATAAATATGATATGGTGTAAAAAAAAACATTTATTTTTAGTACATATATAAATTAATCTTGTGAAATATTAGGCATGTTATTAGCGAGAACGCAAGTGAGAAATATAATCTCATCGATATAGGGAAACAGTCGAACGTTGATAAGCTCCAAAATTCGAAATTCCTTGATCCTCTCGATCGCCTCGTCCACGTGTTCCCGCACGAAAGCCATTAGACAGTCTTCCGAAAAGGCGTCGTCATCGTCGTCGTCGTTGTCGCTCATGAGGGGATCGCGAGCCAGAGGCTGCGTGACCAGCGAGCACCGTCGTTTCTCGAGTTCCGCTCTGACGA
The DNA here is from genome assembly GCA_964034905.1 of Itoplectis maculator. Classification (NCBI taxonomy): domain Eukaryota; kingdom Metazoa; phylum Arthropoda; class Insecta; order Hymenoptera; family Ichneumonidae; genus Itoplectis; species Itoplectis maculator. Next base: position 93,038 of record OZ035853.1, on the reverse strand, counting down.
GCGGAAAATCTTGGTCGGCCATTATTTCATCGCCGGGTTCGACCAATTCGACGAACCCGGAGTCCATCGCAACCGTCTCGTCCGAAGTTCGGCCGCCGTAGCCTCGCGACACGAAGGCTACCAGTCCGTTGGGCCCGATAGCGAGCAAGTATTTCGTCGTGAAGCAACCTTTGCCCCTGGAATGCATGATTATCCGCTGGTCGACGTGCGGCGGTTCCTCGCAGCGCACCTCGGTCACATCGATTATCGCTCGGCAGTCCGGATAATTCGAGAACGTCACCGGCATCGCCTCCCTCGATGGCCACGAGATCCACGCTCGCGTTTTCGAGTACAACACTTCGAGGACCTCGAGAAAAATGGTCAACGCGGCGACGCCGTTAACGCCGAAGAAGCCGCCCAAATCGTCGAAGCTCAGGCCCAATTTCATTTTCATCAGAAACAGCAGCAAACGGTTCTCGCGGCACAATTTCTTCACCGATTTCGCACTGCCGAACGGAACGAACAGCAGAAGCTTCGCGAAGAACGAGCGGGAAACTCCGGCCATGCGATTCATCGTCTGCTCGTTCTTCACATCTCCGAATCCGGAGAATCCCGCGTTCGTTCTGTTGTTCGGGGCGGCGGCGGCGGCATCGAACGCCGCGCTCGTCTCCTCTTTCAGCGGCGGACTCGTCGCGATCGTCGCCTGCGTCGAAGCCTCGCGAAGGTTCGAATCCTGCCAGCAGAACAACATTTCCGGGGTCCTCTCGCGCGATTCGGCGGAAGCCGGGAAATCCGTTTGCGTCGCGACATCGACGTCAACTGAAAGCAGACGAAAAATGTAATGTTTTTTGTTTTTGTTTTTTCGCAAAGAGCCGACGCCGACGCACCGAAGGTCACCGAATCCTCGATCGTTATTTCCGGAGTATTTTCCACGAACTCGAGCTTAATCGGAGTCGGTTGGATCGCGGGTGCCGCCGAGCTGCCAATTTCCGTGCATATCTTTTTTTTATGGACGATCGAATCGTCGTCGTATCCTCTGGTCGATCTGTCGAGCCTCCGGTGACGCTTGAGGGTCTGCAGATCCGCCCCGCCGTCGGCCAGCATGGACGCCGAGGTACGACGAAAACTGTGACCCGTGTATTTCTCCGGTTCGCTAAGGCCCAGATACTCGGCGATTAATTTTGGCATCGCGCCAAACGTGTTTATGCCGATGACCTGCTGGGTGCATTTTCCGTCGCGCACGCACAAAAAAAATTGGTTCGACCAGGCGTTGGTGGGCCTCAGAGCCTCGTATCTCTTGAATATCTCGTAGAAGTCGCCGTCGACGGTGAACTTTCGTGGGGTGTTGGTGCCGTGCTGGCGAATCCTGACGAGCACCATGTTGTTGTGATGCTCGATGTCCTGAATCGTGATCTTTTTCAGTTCGTCGCGTCTACAGGCGCCGGTGATTCCAAAAATCAGTGCTACCTAGAAATTGCATCGACGACATTATACTCGATAGATAAACAAGTTAATAAAACTAAGTATTAACCGCCGAGTAAGAGCTCACTTTCACCGCCAGATACCGATTATCCGGCGCTTCTGTCAGGAATCTCTGAACATGTTCCGGCTCGAGAACTTTGGATTTCTGGCTGGTGAAACCCTTGCTGTTCTTGGTCAGGAACTTGTTTAACTGGCGATACTCGCTGATGTCGAAGCGAAGCTTCGTGAAGATGGTACTTTTGAGCATGGAATATTTGGACCAAGCTGTCGACGGCTTCCACTGATTTTTCATCATCTCGAAGTAGGCGAGCAGATTGTGCTCCGAGACCGACGTGTCCTCGCGCTCCTTGAGCCATTCCATAAATTGCGTGTAACATTGGTTGTACTGAATCCGCGATTTCTCCGGCAGAGCATCGTCGCAAGTGATCCGACCCGGCTTCTCGCGCAATTGTAACGACGCAACTTCCGGTTCTTCGGCGCTTTCGTCCTGTTCGGTCGAGCTCATTTGTTAATTTTCCCCGTGAATCACTGTAAACGGAGAAAAAGTAAACATAACCTCAACGCGGTTACACCGTAAGCTTTCTCGTGTTTACGCTTTGCGCGGACGACGCGACGTCGTCGAGTTTGTCCACACGTCGCAGAATTCGTGCTTCTCTGAACAATTAGCGTGACAAAAATGTATCTAAGATACGTATTTCGTGCGAAAATGACAATCGCTTCGTTTTACGAATGCGCGCGGTATTATTTTTTCGTTTTTTTTTTTTTTTTCACACCACGTCAAAAGGCACCACTTTCGTCACGCTACATAGGCACGAAAATGGCGACTTTGCGGGCTTGGCTTGCAATACAATCCCGTGATACGTGCGAGGAAAGCGTTTGTGGGTGGCGATCGCGCAACGTGAAAATAATCACGGTACTGACGCTTTCTCCTCCGGCGATTGCGCTGAAAACAAAATGGGCCACGTTCTCTCGCGTACGAGAGAGAAAAATCGCTTATTCTTCTCCTTTTTCTTTCTCCGTGTGCGTTTCCCAGGGTTCTCCGCTCTCCGGTTTCCCACTCTCTAGCAAAGGAATAACACCAGACACACGCAATGTATATCTGGTGCGCATGCGCCTTGCGGTTTTCGCTTCTCCCGCGCGGACACCGCGCAATTAATTGCATTTTCATCCTTAGGGAGTAATAAAATAAAACTCGCTGTGCGTACCGATAGACTACATTTGGCAAATGTGAAGTAAGGAAAAATAGTCGAAATTCGCGATTCGTGAGAGATTGGAAATGTTTATTAATCAGGATGTTCTCCACCGAGGGGGACATATCCGTTCGTTTGGTGGTAGGGTTACAGTCGATAGTCTTTCATAGCTGTCTTGAACCCGCTCCAAGCTCGACCGCGCGAAGAACCACCCTCGCGCGCTCGCACGCTCGCGTGGTTAGACAACACGCGAGCGTGTTAGTGTCTCTCGCCGCGACGCGCGAGCCAGTGACAGACGATACACATCTCGAGAGCAGCGTTTCGTCGGTCTCAACCGTGGCTCTTGCTCGAAGTCTTCCATTTCGTGTGAAACGCCTCGATATGCTCGAGATTTACACCTGCGACGTTAAATCAATAATGACAATAACACAGAATAATACCAATTCGTAATTGTCGATAAATTCAATTGTCCACGCGATCTCGTTTTCACTGACCTGCGGTCTTCGCCAGTCCCTCTGTATTGAAGCTCGACGTCTTTCTCTCCTCGACGCTGAAACCCGTGAGCAGCGTCACGACCGGCGGCTCTTTGTCCCCGTTGAGTCCGACTTTAGTTTGCTGAGTGAGATAGTGACAACACTCGATTATCTGGAAGAACAGCCACGCCTCCTTGTCCTTGGCCTTCGGGCCTTTGATCAGCGGCAGCGGCAGACGTTCGTTCGGTCTTTGGGCTCGCAGAAATCTCGAGCCCTTTCTCAACTGGCCCTCGAGCCAACGCGTCGCTTCGCGAGCTTTGCTGCTCGTTCTTTTCATCTCATCCAGAGCAGAGACGACTACAAATGAACAAAATAAACAAACAAAATGATATTAAATATTCGTCGATATTCGTCAAACGAATATTTCGGCAGCAGCTTCCGCGAGTGCAAATAAATGAATGAGAAAAGTTAAACAAAAACACGGAAAAATAAACACGAACGAACGAACGAACGAAGCGACCGGAAGAAATAAAGAAATACTAACCGACCGAAGGAATAATAACGACGAATTTTTTCGCATACACCAAGCGTTTCAAAGCCGGCGTGTGCTTCGCCAGGGCCTCCTGATCGGGAACCAAATACGGCGAAATGAGCCTCGATCTGAGTCGACTCTCCAAAGCGCGAACTTCCGCCTTGAGCCACAGTCGTCCCATGTGTCTCATCAATTTTCCCTTGGAACGTTCCGTCTCCGCGGCGTCTATCCCGTTCGCGTTGCTCTCGTCGCCGTCGGCCGCCGCGGTCACGGCCGCCACGGCGGAATTCTTCACCTCGGTCGTCACGAACAAGTCGCTGTCCTCGTCGAATTTCACCCCGGAATCCGCGATCGAGCATATATATTTCCCGAAGTTCGTCAATTTCACAGTCCGCAAAAGCGTCTCCTCGTCCCTGCGCATTTTCGTCTGTCGCAGCAAGCTCCAATCGAGCCGCTTGTGAGCCTCGGCGAACATCTTCAGTCCCCTCATATCGATGTCTTCCGGTAGCGGAACAATTTCCGCGGATTCCGCCAACTTCGCGGCGCTCGAGGTCAGCTGCAAATCGCGGTCCCATTTTTCGAACAGAATTTCCGCATCGACGGCCACGAGATTCAGAAGCGTGACCACTCGTTTCAACGAGGCGCTCGAGCTCCTCGCGAGCATCCGAAAAATCTCCGGATTTCCCCTGAGCCAATCGAAGGCGATCTTGATCGCCCGCAACGATCCCTCGCGCTCGAAAATTTCCAAAAGCTGCTTTGGACGCAAATTTTGCTTCTTCAATTGCGCCATGTAAGCCAGAGCGGCGTTCGAGGAGTTCTCGTCGCCGACGCCGCTCGAACACGCCGCTGCTCCCGACTCCTTTGTCAATACCGCCACTGCCGATACGTCGGCAGTCTTCTCTTCGCCGTTTTCGTTATCGTTTGTCTCGTCGAGGCAATTTCCATTCTGCATCTTCGAGTCCTTCTCGTCGTCCGAGAAATCCTCGGAAATCGCGTCGTCCGAGGCGACGTTGCTCAACGCGTCTTCCTCCTCCTCCTCCTCCTCTTCCTCGGTCTCCGAGATGTCGGAATTCATTTCGTCGCTCGAGGAACCGGCGCGGGGAGCTTCCACGTCGCTGGCATCGGAATCAGAGCTGTTCAGTCGCTTCCGAGGTCTTCGAAGTTTCGTCAGGAGGCTCTTGGACTTGTCGCTGCGAATTTTCTTCTGCCCGGCGGCGGCGGCGGCTGCGACTACGTTGTTGTTGCTCTTGGTTTCCCCGTCTTCGAAGACCTTTTCCTCGTTATCGTTGACGTCGACGCCGTCCTCGCGCGTCCTCGATTTTACGTCACACATTTTTCCGTCGCCGTTCAACGTTTTTGTCTCGGCAACGTCTTCGCGCTCGAGATTTTCGAAAAACTGCAGATTAGCATCGACGCCGCCGTTCGGCAACGCGATCTCCATCACCGCCTCTTGCAGGCGATTTATCGTTATCTCCATGAGCTGCGACAGAATCGTCAAGGTAAAGGCCACGGCGCCCTGAACCTCGCCGGACTGTTTGGACGTCAATTTAGCGACGGACATGAGACAAATGGCAACGATTTTGAATATCACCTCGTCCGACAGACCGGACGACTGCTCGTTCTTGCAATTTTCCAGGTAAACATCGATGCTGTCCTCGCTGACGATGTTGCTCGTCGCTGGTGCCGCCGTCTCGGTTCTTCCCGCGACCAAACAACCCTCCAATTCCATCAAAAGATCCTGACAGTCGTGATTTATATGCTCCGAATTCGGGGAATCGCTTTCCCACAGCTGCAGAAGGGAGAACAATTTTCCGGCACACTTCTCCAGGGGATTCTTCTCTTTTCCCGCGAACGAGTGGGCGGCTATTGTTCTCTTGAGATTTCCCTCGGCGCCTTCGAAGGGCTCGTTGCACAAGATGCACCGCATGTAGTGATAAACCGCGTCGAGGCCGTGATTACGATTTCCCGCCATCGTTCCCAGCTGATTGTGGGGCATCCCGATGCTCGGATCGATGCACACGGCGATTTTGTAGTATCTCGTGGCGATCGTCGAATCCCAGTTGGGCTCCAAGTCGACATTGTAACGCGCCAGATCACCCAGACATATCAGGCTGCGGTGAATAATTCGCACAGCGCACTCGCGAATCTCGTCAGACGGAACTTTGTTCCGAGACGACTTTGGCTTTTCGTCGACGAGTGTCGTCTTTTCCCTCGGATACGCAAAGTCAATGACGCCCGCAAGATCGAGGGAATATTCCAACTGCAGACGCAGGATAAGGTGGTGATAGAAACCGACGCCCACCGCGAGGTGCGTCGACAGCAGCGCCTTCTCCGTTTCGTTCCATACGTTGCCCTGGCGGAAAGGGGACGGAATCGCTCGAGAAATTGCATTCAATACTAACAATAATGACTACCTATTATTATTATTCTCGGAAAATAATGCTATACCTTTCGCAACTTCTTGGCGGTGAAAACAGTATCGTAGAATGCCTTTCTCCACAGCAATTCCTCTGTTTTGCGCGCATGACCCACAGGGTCCTTGAAGATCAATCTTTCGCAGTAATCCTTGAGCTTGGCTCTGAGAACCTGTCCCGAAGGTGCGAACAGATCCGTTATCGTCAGAGCGCAGCCCTTCTGGTGATCCAGCCTCTTCGCGATGTCGGTAACGCCCCTAAAATGTGTAAAAAAAAAACACATTGAAATTTACGAAAAGTGAGGTTATGTTGTGTTATTTTTTTTCTTTCACTCGGATATAATGTTCGAGAGCGACGAGAGTGAATCGCCAATGATTTTTCTGATTGCGCGCGTGTTTTTCGTGACCTGTACAGTCGCCTCGTGGCCTCGAGGCAACCGCCCGCGCGGACGTCGGGCTCGTTCGGATTGTACGATCTCCTCATCATCGCGACTTCATGTTTCCTCGTAACCGCTCGACCGACTCGTCGTCGTCATCGCGTCAGTCATTTCCCCGCGCGGTCTCCCGACGCGTGTGCCGCTGTCGCCGTCTGCACCCGACGACGCGAAAGCTCGACATTCGCGCGCAGTTGCGACGCACCAGCGGATATCCCTTCCCTTCCCCGTCACTTCGTTGCTTCCTCCGTTGCTGCTTTGCGCGCGCGCTTTCTCGGCTTGTCGGTTTGTCGAAAGTGCGAAAAACGTTGATAGTGACCAAGTGCGGGGCCGCCGTGTACTGCCGAGGAGAGAACGAGTGCTGGGGACTCCGGGAATTCGCAGCTCGGCTGGCGTGGCGGGCAGGCGACGCCTGCGTCCGAGTGCGAAGCATCGCACCGCATCAAATTTCAATCTAGAGATTTTCTTTTTACCCAGTGAATTGCGACTACACGGAAGAGCGCGACGGCGGGAGTTTTGCCGGTTTCCCACCAAAGCCGGGACACGCGATGTAAATAAGCGCGCTTATCCGCAAGCAACAACGCAAGGACAATCCGAACAAAGGGAACAAAGACACAGGGAGCAACATGCAACGCGGTATTTATTATCTTGCGTTTGGTGTATTCGCCAAAGATTTCACGTCAAATTGGTATTAACAATTCGTTATTTTTTTTTTTTTTCAGATCAGCCGCAAACGGTTGTTAGTTGGGAAGAAAGAATCGCACGTCATACGGCAGCAATTCAAGAGGGGAAGGCAGTCTTGTCGAAAAACCTCGTCAAGTCTCACTCTCGATTCGGATCCGATTGCGAATCTGATACCGAATATGAGCTTCCATCTAATGTCACACGCAACGTCAAATTTCCCGTGCCTTCCAGATATACCCAAAAATTCATCAGGGATTCGCTGATCAGTTACTACAGACACTTCTTTCCTTTCGAGGAAATTTGCGCCTGGCTCTGCTATGGAAAACGTAAACACCGCCGGATAGTCCCGCGCAAGGTATCGGTATTACGTTAACTATTTGTTCTTTCTTTCAGCGGCGGAACTTTGCCTCAGAGAAATCGCATATACGAATTGGCAAAAAAAATTCAGTCGTTACCAATACTATCGATACCCCCGAAGCTTCAGGTATTGGATGTCCGCAGTTTTTCCACTGAGAATCGACATCGGAGCTAAATGCAACAGAGAGTAAGTCGACGAGTGTTTGTTTTCTCTGCGAGAAGAGCTTTGGAACAAAAATTTCTACAGGCCTCGTTACAAGGTAGACATTCCGTTGCGTCATGTGGAGCGGGAATTGACGTTCGACGTCGACCTGAGCGACTACAACGACGTCAGAATGTGCTGCAAGAACAACCAGATATGCGACAAATGTTGGAAATTCATAGTGGTCGCCTGTGAAATTTTGCAAGCAAGTCTCACGGGTAAATTGTCGTTCGAACGTTTTTCAATCGATCCGCTACATTTTCGGGATACCGATACTCGTTCTTTTTTTATTTATGACGTTTTTTTCGTGGCTTCCCAGAGGATTTCGGCTGGGAACACATTTTGTGGGTTTTCTCCGGCCGAAGAGGCGTTCACTGTTGGGTCAGCGACGACGACGCTAGACTATTGGACGACAGCGAGAGAAGAAAAGTCGTCGAGTATATCTCACTGAAACGTCGCAAGGGCGGAGTTATTGATCTGGGCAAGAAGGCGCAATTGCCTCATCATATCGAGTAAAAAATTCTGTCGATTGATAATCGCGCGAAAGACGAAAATGACAGAGTTTTAAATTCTGTCTTTAATTTTGGTTTTGTTTCAGACGGTCGGGCGCAATCGCTAGGAAATATTTCGTAAAAGTATGCATACACGAACAGAATATTCTGGGTACCGCCAATGGAGCCAAGCACTTTATTTCGCTACTTCCGAACGAGACGATGCGGCAAGAGGTGACGGAATTGTTCGGCAAATGCGCGTCCGGTCGCGAAAAATGGCAAAGCTTCCATCGCGATTACGCGAAAGACGCCAAGTCGTTGGTACGAAATTTTCACGTTCCTGTTTTACATTTTGGTATTCCCGTATTAACCGACTGCGAAGACCAATTTCTTTGTTTCGCTTTTAGGGCACCGATGAATCGATCGGACGGCCGCACTGGTGGGATGAAATAGTCCTTTGCTACTTGTACCCGAGAATCGACGCCGAGGTCACCGAGAAAGTGAATCACCTGCTGAAGTCTCCGTTCTCGATGCATCCGGAAACGAAGATGCTGTGCACGCCCTTCGATCCTCGCAGAGTCAACGAGTTTCGCCTGTCAGCGGTGCCAAATATAGATAGCTTCGTTCCAAATGCCGAATACCGGGCGGACTGTATTCTCGCCGGACTTCCCGAGCCCAAAAGCAACGTGCTCGACGCGTTCGACAGCTCGCTGCGCGTATTTCGAGATTTTCTCGCGTCGTTCGGGAGCAAATAAAATCTCGTTGCATCTCATCGTTATCGCCATCGTTTTTCTTTCAACCTTGAGTTCGAATTTCTCGCGCGAAAATACCAAGATGGTTGCCATGTGTGTTGCAGCAGCGCGGTCGTTTTACTCAAATGACCACCGCGTCAATCAGCTGATTGTCAAACGTCAATTCGCTACGTCAATTGATGTAAAAATATTTCACGATCGTCATGAGCAGTTGCACAGCAGCAGCAACAGCAGCAGCAGCAGAAGTCGTCGGCGAGAGCGAAAGCGAAAGCGAGAAGGTAAACAGTTATCGGCCAATGACGCGCGCGCATCTCGATTGTTCATAACCTGCATTCGCGGCACGGTTGTGCGTGCAATTCCAATTAGTTCGACAAGATCTTTTTTCAGGCGCCCGAAATGCCGCCGAGCATGACGGACTCGACGACGACGACGACGACGACGACGACGAAATTGGATCTCAAGGAGGACATCGAAGAGCGTTACAACAAGGTGCGAGCCACCGATCCACCGATTGTTCCGTCAGCAGCAGCAGCACCGACAACATTTTTGTGTAATCCTGTCGTTGTGCGTTTCAGCTGCGTGGCTTTGCCGTCAAGCTGAAGAAAAAAGTGAGCGACCTGACGGAGGAGCTGAAGAATTCGGAGAACGAGAGACTCAAAGCCATAGCTGAGAAAGACGAACTGCAGAACAAGATATCTCAAGCGTCGGACAATGCAAAGAAATTGCAGGTACATAATTGCAATTGGTAGTTTAAGTTGCGATATATATTTTGTTTTTCCAAGAATGTATTATTTAAAATCAACGTATTTTCTACGCAAACAGAGAATTCAGTCCGAGTATGACAAGGCGCAGGACGATTTGGAAGAGCAGAAACGTGAAAATAAAAAGACATCGAAGTATCTGGAGACGGTAGTGCTGGAGAATGCGACGCTGAAAGAGTCGCTGTACGGAGAGAGGGAGAGCCTGGCTCGCGCCAAGACGGAGATAGATCGGAAGACAAAAGAGATAACGAATTTGGAGAATGCCCTGAAGTCTCAGCAGAGCCTGTCGAAGACTCTGAAGGAGGAGAAGAGGGCCGAGACGATGATTCGCGAGCAGCGGGACAAGGATCATGCGGAACTGAAGGCGAAATTGGAGGCGGAGATTCAGGCGCACAAAGCAACGAGAGCCCAATTGGATGCTGCGAAACAGGAACGCACGACGAACAGCGTTCTCTCGTTGGAAGTCGACAATTACGAGGTAGCGCGAGTAGCGTCGCATTTCCTACGTCGCTACGTTTTTCCAACTTAGATCAAAACGAAATGCGTCAATTGTTTCGTTCGACAGAGTTCGTTTTCTTTGGTTTTCAGCGAAGCGTCGAGGAGTTGAAATCAAAACTCGAGGAGGAATCGGCGAAGCAATCGGTCCTGGAAAAAAGCATAGACGAGCATCTGGAGAGGATATCGCAGCTGGAATCGGAGGTTCAACAGCTGCGAGACAGTTGTCTGACCAAGGCGAATCAGATAACGATACTGAGCGAAAAGAACGAGGCTCTGAAAGCCGAGCTGTGCGAGATGCGGCACGAGGTGTCGCAGTCGACGAAGGAGGCGCAGAGTCTGGTCGAGGGTCTCGAGGCGGCGAAGCGCGAAACTGCCAGACTCACCGGACAACTCGACGCGTTTGCCGCCGAGAAAGTTAGGATCGCCGAGGAGACGAAGCTTCAGGCGCGAACTCACGCGCACCAGGCGAAACTTCTCGAGGCCGAATTGGCGCGACTGAACGCCCTCGTCGAATCCACGAATCTCGAATTGGAGAGCCTGAAAAACGAGTACGAAGGCTACAAGCTGCGGGCTCAGAGCGTTCTCAGGACGACGAAACAGAGTCGGAACGAAAAGTCCGGAAGCAGCGGAAAGAGCATCGCCGAATTGGAGGAGGAACTGGGACACGCGCGAACCGACGCGGCGCAACTTCGGGAGAAACTCGACAGCTGCAGGCACGTTTCGTTCGGAATCTCAACGTATTCTATCGAAAATTTTTGCAAATAACAACGACTGCTTCAACTATTTCAGGGAAAGCGTCGAGACTCTGACGAAAGAATTGAACGTGACCAGGGAGGACCGAGACCGGACGTTGGAAAATTCCCGGGAACTCAGTCAAAAGCTCTCGGCCCTCGGACAGGATTACACGGCGCTGAGAGATCGATACAGGATGCAATCGTCGACCATGGAAAAGGAACGATCGGGGCTTCTCGCGCAGATCGACAATTTGGAGAAGAGTCAGGAGGTGCGATTCGTTCGTTCGCCGCCGATAAATTAGCTGCGCTCAAACACGATCGTTGTCTTTTCGCAGAATCGAGTAGCCGAGCTGGAGGCGAAACATCGCAAGGAAATCAACGCACTGGAGTCGGAGCTTCAAAAACTACTCGCTTACAACGTGGGAGGAGACGCGGCGGAACATCTCTCGACGGCGAACGCTCACGGCGAGAGGCACTTCGAGGGCAGATCGGAACACGACAGCCAGTCGCGCACCACTGAAATTCCTCTCCAAGAGAGAGAGGACGGCGAGGTACGTTTTTTTCGTCTTTCTTCGTGCAATTAAATGAAAGTGGTATTGGCGTGCAAGCGTTGATAATCGAGCGCAGGGTTCCGAGAGCGTGGAGTCGTACCCGATGTGTGGACCGATGTATCCGGAAAAATCGCGAAGACATTCGCTGGTGCCGCTCGACGAGCTGCTCAACTCGTCGGACGACTGCCCGAGGCAGTCGCAGTCGCAGTCGCAGTCGGCGTTGCCGCTGCCGGCGCCGCCACCGTCGCGAAAGATCGATCGCCAGGAGTTCGAGGTGTGCGAACGTCGGGTGAAACATCTGACGGTGCTGCTGGCGGACGCGGAGCGCGACGTCGCCAAATTGACCCAACTGAATCAGCTTCTCAAGGAAGACATTCGACGCCAGCAGCGCAGCGTCGAGCGTCAACATCACGCCGACAACTTTGAGTACATGAAAAACGTAATATTGAAGGTAAATCGCGCGACAGACTCGGAAGACACGAATGCGGACCTGAATAATTCTTGCGTTGAATTGTTTTCAGTTTGTGACGTTGAAAAACGGAGACGAGAGAAGTCACCTCATCCCGGTTCTAAATACGATACTGAAGCTCAGTCCCGAAGAGACGCATCAGTTGAATCAAGTAGCCGGAGGTACGACCGCGTGCGAATTGAATTATCCCGAATTTTGCGCTCATCGCTCTGTTAACGATCGTTTCTCGTCTGTCCAGTGGGCGGCAGAGGCTGGCTGCCCGGAATTCCCATACCCGGATGGCATCACGGCTGATCGACGATCATTGCCGCCCGCCCGCGCGCGCGCGTGCGTGGGACGACACATCGCCGGCGAGAGCAGCAGGACGAGGAAAACTAATTCTCAAGACGTCAAATGCTTTCGCCAAAGTACAAAGATGATTCTCCCGTTGGCTCTCACAGTTTCGGCAACATCTCGCCGTGCATCTGTTTATCCCACTGAGCGAGAACGCCTCGCGAGCCGATTGCTCCGACCGCTCGTTTGAGTCTTGCGAATCCAAACAAGTAGAAAAAAAATCGTCATCTTCGACCTCGTGTCCAAAAAAGATACATCTAATTACGGCCTCTCAAGTTTTATTGCCACTTTGGGACATCCGTAGCGATGACTCACGCGTCGTTTCGGCTGTCGTCTTTCGGTTTCTCGGCACGAGCTCGCAACGACGTTTTTTTTCCTCGATTGCCACGCGGACTTAAAAAAAAAAAAACCTTGGTCAGTAAAAAATAAACACAAGGGTCTCGTGCGCCAGTCTCGAAGTCGAGAAGAGACTTCAATCTCAACGAGGGGAGAGTTATTACTCAAACTGATTGAGTAATTGTCTTTTGTAAATGAATAAGAATATATTTCGTACTTCCGACCAGCGACCGTCGACCCGACATCCTCGACGGACGCGCGAGGGTCTCGTCGAGTCAATTGACGATAAATGTACATAATAAAGACGGGATGAAAATTGGAATGGCGCGAATTTCCTGCGAATCCTATCTATGTTCGTGGTAAAAATAAAATAAAAAATAACAGGAAAAATGGGTAATGGTGCGAGGCGAAACGTTGGTCGCCGTCGCGCGATTCGTTGCGCGAAGATCGAGAGCATCCCCGCGCTGCTGCTGCCGAGTGCTGCCAAGTGCTGCCGAGTTGGTACGGTAGACCCCGGCCGGCGGCCGGGCTTAGTTCTCGTTGGGCTCGCCGTGCGCTGGTCCGAGCGCCTCTGGGTCAACCGTTGTTCCATCGTTGCGCGAGTCGCCAGTGACGAGCGAGCTGCTACCGCGTGCGATCCTGTTTATCCGGCACTGCGCGAGCAACACGAGAGAGAGACAAAACGTGAAACGGAGACGGAGAGAGATAATCCGCAAACATGAGAGAAATCGTGCATCTTCAGGTCGGCCAGTGCGGTAATCAAATTGGCTCGAAGGTGAGTGTGAACCTATTCTATGTGATGGTGGTGGTGGTGGGGGGAGGGGGGTCTCGAGACTCGACGCAAAAATGCGCATATACACATGCACGCACGTACGTGTGTGCGTGTGCGTATATATGTTTATGCGACGCAACGTGGTGAAGAAATGTAGGGCAAAATTAGCAGCCCCCTCACCTCAGGCGGGGAGGGGAGGGGAGGGGTGGCGACGAACTGGCGGTTCGTCGATCCGCGAAAAGGCGTGAAAATCGCGCCAAGTGACGCGATCGAACGAACAACCGATGCCCGTGAATCGCGCTCGAATACGCGCACGCAATGGCCACCCGGCTCTCGCGCTGCTCGCGCTGGCTCGCTGCTGGCTCGCTGCTGGCTCGCTGCTGGCTCGGCGGCGACACGCCGTGCCTCTCCGCGTCCGGCTCGAGCCGCGCGGGGCAGTGACGAATCCATTTGTCGCGAATTCCCCCGGCCCAATTGACAGAGCTATCAGCTTTATTTACCAGTGCGACGTTCTTATCTCCGTCGTTGGTGCGCGTGCGTACACGTATATACGCATCGCGTGTCCATTCGCGTTACGCGAACCGGGCTCGCGATACGCGCGGACTAGAATCACGCGCAACACCTCCGCCGCCGGCTGCGGCTCGAATCGCCGTGAGAAACTAATTCCGCACGTGCCACGGCCAACGCTCGTCGGCGCCGATTCGATTCAACCGAAAATGCCAACAACAATGTGTCTATCCTCGCGAGGGGAAACACACACACACGCGCGTTTTTATTACAACGAAAACACAAGAGAGGAAAGTCGTGAGAAAAAAGGAAGGAAAAACGAAACACGGAAATCTAATGATACATCGGAATCGCGACGAAATTGGAGAGTGACACGCCGGGGGAGACGACGCGGTTAAGGAGCTTGGAAGGCTTTCTCCCCATACGGACGCGAAGGATTTTCTCGTCGTCCGAGAGTATGATGTCATATCCCAGATTTTAGGTTGGCTTTGGACACCGAGCATAACTAGTTCTCCCCCCCCCCCCCCCTCTCTCTCTCTGTCCCTCGCCGTTCCCCCGCCCCGGGAATACCTTATCGGGATGTCGCCGGTCGCGAACCGCTACATTACAGGTCTGCTTCTCTTTCTCTCTCTCTCTCTCTCTCCCTCTCTCACTCGAGGGAAAAAACACCTAACGCGTCGAGATAAATACAAGCCGCCCGCGAAAGTAACGCACGCGCGCAGCTTTCACGTCGCCTCACAATGCCGGAAACGCCCCGAGAGCGAGAGAGCGAGAGAGAGAGAGAGGCGGATAATAAATCTTATCTCGCCGCGATGCCGGAAAGCGCCGGGAGAAACGAGGTACATTTCGCGCGATGCAGAATTGGCTGGCGCGCACCGCGGCCGCTTTAAATAAAACGGCAACGCGTAGCTGCGGCGGCGGCAACGCGGTTGGTGTATTAATACGAGCGTCGCGCGCGAGCGCGCGGTGAGCAAAGCCGAACGCGAAAGCCAAGCGGGACACGAAGATGCGCGAGAAAAACGACGCGTCGTTGGATCGCCAACCGTAGGATCCTCGAAGACGTGCGCCGAAGGCCACGGCTCAGGCGAGACCAACACGAATCTGCCGGCGACCGCGCGTCTTTTTCTCTTTTCCCGTTGTTAGTCAGCCTCCTCCTCCTCCTCCTCCTCCTGCTCCACCTCCTCGAGCGGTCTTCGGAAACGCTTTATCTGCGTGTAAGCCAGAAACGGCGGTATCAACATCCCCGCGCCCATTGCCGTCATTATTTTCAGCTTTTTCTGCGAACAAAAACGAGATTGTGGGCCCGCCGACAATTTTTCGCTATTTTTTCTTTCTTTTTTTTGTTTTCGCTGTTACGGAATATATCGGGACGTCCGCGAAAGTAAAATTTACGAGGTTGAATTATGGAACGATTGCTTACCCGAAAGGTCATTCGTACCATAGGCGGTGTACCGATCGGTCCGCGGTGGCCGAGCTGCCGCGTGGAATTCAGACATAGATCGCGCAGTCGGATGATCGGTAATTTATCGATGAGTTTCGACATGTCGCAAGCGATATTATTTCGCGTTATCGTTTCCTCGATCTTGGACCTTTACCCGCTGCGAATTTTTTTTGTTTTACCGTAATAATATAGATTTAACGACTAAACGACTCTCTTTTTGTACTCTGGCAGTTTTGGGAAATAATCTCAGACGAGCACGGAATCGATCCGTCCGGCAACTACGTGGGAACGAACGATCTTCAGTTGAAGCGCATCGACGTTTACTACAATGAAGCCAGCCGTGAGTGACGATAAGTGTGAAAATAGACGCGACGCGAAAACGCGCGACGATAGTAACAATCTTGATTCGAATTTCGCAGGTCACAGATACGTTCCACGAGCGATTCTCGTGGACCTGGAACCGGGCACCATGGACTCCATCAGGAGCGGACCTATCGGACAGCTCTTCAGACCGGATAACTTTGTCTTTGGACAGAGCGGAGCCGGTGAGCCGAAATTCGCTCGCAGTTTCGTGAAACTGCGGTGAAATTAGAGTTATAACAACAACAACAATAGGGTTTTGAAAATTCGTAAAATCGAGAAGAAAAAATTTTCGTTTCATGGGGCCATGGGTCAACTTAAAAAATTTGTAAAAAATTAAGGAATAGTCGTATCGCGCTCTGCCATGGCTTATTCTCTTCGTTGAAGAGTTATCTTTCGAGTGGAAGAAGAAAATCTAGATTCCATCGATCCAAATCGAAATGACATCGATTCTAGTGAAGCGTTAGAATTCGACAAAAGTTATCACGATTTTTCGCGTTTTTCTCCTCGAAATGATTTTTTTCGGGCAAATACCGGTCATATTTGGAATCAGCGGAAAATTTCCGATCGGATAGGGTTTTGAAAATTCGTGAAATCGAGAAGAAAAAATGTTCGCGAAAAAAACAGCAAGGCTGGGCAAAGGTCTTGCTGTTTTTTCGATTCGTGAGGGTCAACTTAAACAACTAAATGATGTTTCGCAGGAAACAACTGGGCAAAGGGGCACTACACGGAAGGCGCGGAGCTCGTGGACTCGGTGTTGGAGGTCGTGAGAAAAGAGGCCGAAGGTTGCGACTGTCTTCAGGGCTTCCAGCTGACGCACTCGTTGGGAGGCGGCACCGGTTCGGGAATGGGCACCCTCCTCATCTCGAAGGTCCGCGAGGAATATCCCGATCGCATAATGAATTCCTTCAGTGTATTTCCGTCGCCCAAGGTACGTGTCAATTAACTCACGCGGATTTGGCGAGTCGCGCGCGAAATCAACGAATGTTTTGCACTCGTAGGTTTCCGACACGGTCGTCGAACCTTACAACGCGACTCTGTCGGTCCACCAACTCGTCGAGAACACCGACGAGACGTTCTGCATCGACAACGAGGCGCTCTACGACATTTGCTTCAGAACCCTCAAACTCACGTCGCCGACGTACGGAGATCTCAATCACCTTGTTTCCGTGAGTGTATTTCAAATTTGTCGAATTTGTTTAAAATCCAAATTTTACATGGAATTCAATGAAATAACAAATGACGACGACGCAGCTGACGATGTCCGGGGTGACGACGTGTCTGAGATTCCCGGGTCAGCTGAACGCCGATCTGAGGAAACTCGCGGTAAACATGGTTCCCTTCCCGCGTCTTCACTTCTTCATGCCAGGATTCGCGCCCCTCACGGCTCGAGCTTGCCAACAGTATCGTTCGCTCACAGTTCCCGAGCTCACGCAGCAGGTGAGTCGCATTTTTGAAATTTTTCGAAAAACTCGATTTTGCACACGAAGCGCCGTTGAAGCATAAACACATTTCGGCAAAACAGATGTTCGACGCTAAAAATATGATGACCGCGTGCGATCCGAGGCACGGACGTTACCTGACGGTGGCCGCGATATTCCGCGGTCAGATGTCCATGAAGGAGGTGGACGAGCAGATGTTGTCGATTCAGAACAAAAATTCGGGCTACTTCGTCGAGTGGATACCGAACAACGTGAAGGTCGCGGTCTGCGACATCGCACCGCGTGGCCTCACCATGTCGGCCACCTTCATCGGCAACTCGACCGCCATTCAGGAGATATTCAAGCGAATCAGCGAACAGTTCACCGTCATGTTCAGGAGAAAGGCTTTCCTTCATTGGTACACGGGCGAGGGAATGGACGAGATGGAGTTCACCGAGGCCGAGAGCAACATGAACGATCTCGTCTCCGAGTATCAACAGTATCAGGTAACACGATCTCAACCACCTCCCTTTCCCTCACTCTTAACTTAAAACAGCATCTCTACGAGAAAAGTGTCATTTCGAGCCGAAACTCGTGGAATAATAAAATGATTCAATTGTCCTCGCTCGATTCGCAGGAAGCGACTGCGGATGACGAGGAAATCTTCGAGGACGAAAACGGTTTGGAGGAGGAGGCCGCGCAGTAAAACGAACAAAAGAAACATCGTCACGAACAAAAAAACACACTCCACTCGCAGACTCGCAGACGCTCTGTCGCCGTTACCCGACGTCTACGGAGTCAATTCATTATCTTTTCATTTTTCTAATCCCCCCCCTCCCGAGTATCTCGCAATAGCGCGGATTAAAATCAAACGATGCAAATAACAAAGCTACGCATGTAACGGAAAAAGAATTTATAGAAGCGAGCGCCTTTAGTTGTTTACTCGACAAGACTGTGGAAAACTCGACTTACACTCCTTTCAACGAACCATTATAATATTACCATTGTATTAGAGAGAGAATGAGAGAGTTTGTTTAACCTTGAGAAAAATACATTATTTCTGCCTTCTTCGATCGACTTACAAATTTACAAATTCAATGTATTATACACGGGCAACGCCCAATTACAGTGACGGTGTAACATCCGTCATATATGGTTACAAGCAGGTATGACGCAGACATCGCAGACTTGTTTTTGTCTCGAGCCTACGAAAATGCTTCGTCCATTCGTTCACAAGAGATCCGACATTGTCACGTCGCGACGCACCGAGTTGCTGAATCCTTCCTTGTAGTTGTACCAGATGCCAGATGTCTCCGATACCTTCGAGGCTCTCGGCGAAGTTCCCGGAGATTTTTGCTTAGCCGCATCAGTCGTCGTCGTCGTCGTCGTCGTCGTCGGCGGCGGCGACGGTTGCGGCGCAAAGTTCTCGAAGTAATCGCGATATTTCTTTGGCCCAAAACAGAGAAAGGTACGTGTCATTGTTTTGCATGTTTTTGATGAAAAGATGTATTATTCGCGACGGAATTATCAATATTTTACTGACATTTTGAACCTTTGGCCGAAGCGGCATCGGCTCCAGTTGCCGCAAATGATTCGGCACAGTCGGAGCGACGACTTCTTTCGCTACTTCCGGCGCAATTTTCTTCGCTGGTTGGGCAGCTTCCGTGGATTTTTCCTCGCGAACGGCGGCGGCTCCTCCCACCGATATAGCGGCGCGTCTCAGTCGCTCGAGCTCCAGCTCCTGGGCGACTATCTGCTTGACCGCGTAGGGCATCCCTCTGCGGACTTTGCAGTCGGGAAAGATGCCGATTTCGAAGAGATTCCTGCGATACGGAAGAAAAGGATTTACGATCGGTTTTTCATGGCGCGGTTGTGCCGGCGCTGCAACGATTTTGGGCAACCAGCACTCACGGATCTAAGACGAAATCGTAGGCTCCGTCGTCGTTTTTCATTTGCACGAACGTCAGACCGAGATCGAGCAGGACATTGAGGAGACGCACGAGGTCGGCTCGTTCCTTCGTCGAGTAGAGATGACCGGAGACGGAGCGCAGCTTCGGATTCAACAGTTCCGAGAGAAAGGGCGCGACGTCGAGCGTGAGCGTCCGAGCGTCTCTCGCGTAGACTCGCTTCGTGGCCGACAGCATCGCGAGGCGCCTGTTCAATTTTTGGTTCACCTGTCGAAGCGAAATAGTATATATAAATTCACGAACTCAGCTTCCCAGCTGTCGGATAATTGGGGCGCCACTTGCCTCAGCCGGGGTGTAAGGATACGAGATTTTGACGGGATGAGCGCTGGCGAAACCAAAATGCCAAGCGACGAACGCGTAATTCGTGTAAGGCATAACGCGCCAGTCCTGGCGACTCATCACCACCGTCGTGATCTTGTCGTAAAGTTGAAACCACTCGAGGCTGTCCGAGACGACCTCCAAGTTCCGCGGCGCGGCTTCCGGGTAATTCTGAAATACTCCCTGGGCCAAACGTTCGGTTTCACCTGCGCCGGAGCCCCGCCGGAATATCGCGGCGTTATCAGACTTCGATCGACAATTTGTTAACGACATTTTGTTGGCTTTTCTTATATTTACCGCTGTGAGCAGCTTTTAAAACGACCTGCGCTCGCTCCCGGATCGACAAATGACCGCCCCGTGTCATCGGAATCTCGAGGATGTCCTTCCAGCAATCAAAGAGACCTCTCTTGACGTCCTTGAGCCCGAGATGATTGTTGCTGCTGCTGCTGCTGCCGATGCAAGCCTCGCCCATGTACTGAAGAGCGCACAGACACGAGCGAACGTCGCATCCCGAGCGCTCGGCCAGCTGAATGAGCGACTTCAGATCGGCTCTGAGGTGTTCCGCGCGTGCGATTGTCGCGAGACGATCCGCCAGTCGCGCGGGGCTCACTTTTGGAACTGCCAATACGAAAGCCATCGCTCTGAGAGGCCTGCGGGAAATAAATCGGGTCTCACATTTTTCGATAAAATACACTAAGAAAATGATAACACGCGACGACGAAATATCACCTCAACGAGGGTGTGTACGCCTCGTTGCAGATACAAATCACGGGCCTCTTGCAGCCCTCGAAATTATTTCTTGGCCCGTCGCCGCCCTCCGCCGCTTTCTTCCGCGCCTTCTTTCCCTTGGTCACGAGCTTCCCCTGAACGAACTTGACGAGCAGATCGATCGAGGCGGCCGGCGCACCGTCGATCTCATCGAGAACGAGGCAGTTGGGCCGCGGCTCGGAACCCATGAGCGAGCGCATCTCCGTAGACGCGAGAAGAGCCTGACGAAAAGCGTCGGGGCCGCGATCGTCGCTCGCGTTCACCTCGACGACGTTGTAGCCCGCGTGTCGGGCGGCCAAATGGGCGAGGGTCGTTTTTCCGAGACCCGGCGGACCCGAGAGCAGCGCTATCCGATGCACCGGGAAGCCCTTCGCGTCCACGGCCTCGGCGACGTCGTCTTTGCGGAAGAATTTTTTGTTTCCGTAACCCGCCGCCGCCCCCAAACTCGGAGTCGTCGCCGCCGACGCCGCCGCCGGCGTGCGTTTTTTTCGCTTCGCCGGCTCGCGATTGAACACGACTTTGTCCCAGAGCTTCAGCCAGCTGAGAAACGTCCGGTTCACCGCCTCGTCCGACAGGAGCTCCATGTAAGACTGCGGCCGATATTTGTCGACCCACAATTGATCGTCGTCGTCGTCGTCGTCGTCGTCGGCGGTTCTTATCAACGACGCCGTCGGCCGCTTCGGGACCGTACTCGCGAGCTTCGCGTTTCTCAACATCTGACGAGTGGAAGTTGCTCATTGAACGCGCGATACACGCTAGAAATTGATCGTTCTTTGCGAAACAACGAAACATCGCGGATACTCACTATTTCCTCGGCTTCGGCCTTCATCTCACTGTAAGGCACCGCCAGGAGTCCGGTTATCGGACGCTCCGCTTTCGTCGTAAATTCATTCTTTTTATCGCGGATCCGCAGATAAATTCGCTGCGAGTCCGAGGGTCGCGTCAAGGCAATGAAATTCCACGACGGGACTCTCGTCGATATGGAATCTTTGAGCGACCTGCAAAATCCAAACGTCTAGTCAAATTTTCATCATTTTCATCCGCCAAATTGTGCTTCGATCTTTGAAATCATCGACAGACAGCGGCGACTCACCGTATCTCGGAGGAACGCGATTGGGCCAGGGTTCCGTCGTCCGTCGTGCACTGCTTGGTTCTCTCCTTCAGAATCAGATCGATCACAGCCTCCGGCTTGTCCCAGCGAGGTCTCTTGTCGCCACGTCCTGTCCGTTCGTCCGCCACTGACGGCAACACACACACACACACACACATTGCCTTAACGTCCACCCATTGGAAATTATTGCACATATATCTCAGATAGATGTTCGAGACTTACGAATAATCTCATCTTCTAACGTATCTCCAAAGGCATCGACGAGCTCGTCGTAGGTTCTCTTCCTTGCAGCTTCCGCAGAGTTTGCACCTTCGGTTGCTTCGGGTTTTGCCTTATCCCACAACTTTTGGCTCGCCGTTTCATCCGCTTTCTCTTTACGTACATTACTTCCCGCTGCGAATGTTATAACATTTTTCAAAGATTTTGTTGAAAAATCGTTTTCGTTTAATTGTTTCGTACCTGCCGACTTTGTCGGGTTGTTCGCTGCGGCCACCGTCTCGACCAGGTCGTACTCCTCGTCGGAATCGGGAAATTCCATCGCAAAAAGTCACCTGCGCCCTCGACAATCTTCGACAGTCAACTCGTTACTTTTGCGACAATTCGACCGGACGTTTGCGTGCGATTTGTTCGAATGCTTTTTCGATTATTGAAAAGAACGCCGCATGATGCATGTCAGAACATCAGCTGGTGCTGGTGCAGCGGCGGCGGCGTCGGCGGTAGTGGCGGACGGCGTCGGCGGTAGTGGCGGACGGCGGTGACGACGGTGGTGGTAGTTGCCGGCCGATGGTTACGCCGGGCAGCCAATAGTGTGATTTGCCGCCTTCCGGGCACGCGATCATCGCGACCAATCGCGAGCGCTGCGCTGCTGGACGGCGGCTGCGATGCTCGCGGTAACAACAACAACAACAACAACAACAACAACACAACGATCCTGGTGATACCTCATCGAAAAATTCATTATTTCGCTTTGCGTTCGGGCATCCCGACATCCGCGACGTAAGTATTCCGAGGCAACCGAAAAACGAAACGAACCCATCGGTCAATAAGCAATTTCGTAGGTCGACTTTTAGGTTAGAAATGGGAATTTTGTCGGTGATCGGTTTATCGGAGTTTTCTTGGTTCGCATCTTGATCCACAAAATTCCACACTCTAAAACAATGAATTTGTTATGTTTCCCAGCGGCCCGGTAAAAATGGCGGATATTCAGATTAAAATTAAGACATGGGTCGACGCAATTACCAAAGAGAAGATGAGCAAAGTCACAGAGGAGATGGAGGTAAGAATTTTCGTTGATATTCGTTGGAACGAGAGAAAAATAAATCAATGGTGCCGACGACAATGACATTTCAGGAATTGCTGCACGGCTACAAATTGACTAGCACGGAGAACAAGGCGATATTCAAGGTGCTGCTGTATCTGACGCACACGGCGGCTAAGTGCGACAGAACCAAGAGCGAACTCGGCTTTCACGTGTGGTCGATATGTCGTTGCGTCTGCTCCAAATTGACAGACGTACCGGACGCGAAAAAATTCTTCGCCAGCATCTTCCACATCGCCAGCTGTCTTCTCAGCATGGGAATGTACAAGGAGGCCATGGAGACGACGGACTACGTGTTGCCCGGCAGGTTGTGGAAGAACGAGTCGCGTGACGGCGATATGTACACGAAAATCGGTAACATGATGCGCACCTCGTCACTCGCGTTGCTCAAGAGAACCGGGCTGACGACTCGCAAGTCCCTGGAGACATTTCTGGCGCTCGTGAGGTACGACCTCGACGCGACGAAGCTCGCGCACACGGCCAGCTGTTGGCGTCACGTTCTCGCGAAAATCCAGTCGTACTGCGAGCAAGTCGGGGCGATCGTGAAAGAATCGGCGGCGAGCCCGAGAGAGGAATTCGAGACGGCGATGCTGACGTACGTCGGCCACGAGAAAATCCGGCTCGACGACGAGAACAAGAATCAGACGTATCGGCTGATGTTTCGGATCGTCAACGAGATGACGGTGCGCAAGATAAACGCCCGGGGAATCGAGTCCGCGGAGGAAAATCTTCCGCGCTACTTGGACGCCTTTCGCGGCTCTCTGCGGAGCCACCGCGAGCACCTGCGCTGCTTCGATCTCTACGAGCGTTGGATGACCGCACTCGTGCGGCCGTTGAAGAGTCTATCGTCGAGCACCGAGCGCGAGATCGCGATGTGTGTCGTCGAGCACGGCAACCTCAGAGACAGTTGCGAGGATCCCGAGGCTCTCAAGTGGTACTCGTACTCGGCGATCGC
Organism: Itoplectis maculator; assembly: GCA_964034905.1. Taxonomy (NCBI): domain Eukaryota; kingdom Metazoa; phylum Arthropoda; class Insecta; order Hymenoptera; family Ichneumonidae; genus Itoplectis; species Itoplectis maculator. The sequence continues at coordinate 69,429 of OZ035853.1, read as the reverse complement.
GCCCATCGGCGAGCTGCTCGTCTACTGGGAGGAATGCGCCAAGCACGCCGCCGCCGCCGCCGCCGCCGACGACGACTGCTCTCGGTGCCTCGCTTACGCTCTCAACGCGACGTCCATGGCCTTTCTGCGCGCCCACAGCGACATATTCGCTCGCTACACGCCCGGCGACAATTGCGGCTGCGGCAGGGATTCGCAGCGGCGTTGCGGCCTCGCGGAGGACGCTTACACGGGGCTCGTCGTCAACATAAAAATTCTCGCCGTTATATCGCGAGCGTTCGCCAACGGCAGCGGCAGCAGCATCTTCACCGAGCGAATGGTCGGGGAAACGTTGGGCCTGTGCGAATCGAGCCGCGAGCGACTGCGGTTGATTCACCGCGCGCGATGCCGCGATTGGTCGACTCTGTGGGCCCGATACGGCGTTCACTTGTACAACATCGGCGTGTCCTGCGAGTACACGTATGGCGAGGTTACCAAGAAGATCTACGATTTGCTGCTGTCGAGCTTCGTCGAGTTCGAGGGCCTCGCCGGCCTCGGCGACCAAGCGCCGAGTATCCTCGTTCTTCGCGATCCCCTGCCCACGATCTTGCACCGCATCACGAGCCTCGAGTACAAACGCGGACTCTACGAGTCGGCGATGTTCTACTGCGCCCTCAACGGTCTTCTCAGCGCGAAGATGCCGCCGCCGACGACGACGACGACGACAAAGTCCAAGGTTTGGACCATGTGGGCTTTCATAAAGAACAAACATCGGGCCTCGAGGAAATTCACGATGCTGGCGTATCTGCGATCGCGGGAGGCGGAGATCGCGAGGCTGCTGCTGCTGCGCGACGACACTTTACAGTGGGACGATTACGACCTGGCGCAAGTTTGCCTGCGCGAAATCGAGGGCCTCGCGTGCGGCCCCTCTAACGCGGCGTCCTCGATAACCGCGGTCGTCGACGAGCTCGAGAGGCTCGAAGCTCCGGCCGCGAGGTACGCCCAGGGCGTCCAGTGGCTCGGCTATCACCTGCTCAATAGCCCCGTCGAGGCGCCGTCGTCGATCGCGAATTATCTGCGGAAAGCGGCGCAACGGGACTACCGCGAGTCTCGGACTACGAGCGCGTCGTTCCGATGGCGACGGGGACACTTGAAGTTTCACGAATTCTGCGAGCGAATACGCGAGATGAACGCGAAAACCGCGGTGGAGATGAGGGACATGGACGCGATGGGGAAAACAACGCGGGAACCCGAGAACGGGAACGAAGACGGCGAAGAACCCGAGAGTCACAGTCTCGCGGCTTCTTACGGGAATATCAGGGTGAGCGCGTTGACGAAAATCGCTTCGCACCTGGAGGGGGCCCTCCGCGCGTGGAAAGGCGCTTTCGAGGCCGACGCGAATTACAAGGATTGCCTGGAAGCGTGGGAAATCGAGCAGACCCTGTGGATGCTCATCGTCGCCGGGGAATACGCGAGGCTGTACGATCTCGAGAGTCTCGAGGTCGAGGCCTGGAGAATGGCGTTCGAGCTGGCTCGTCGATCGTCGGACGATCGGGCGATCGTCCACGTGGTCGGACGAAGCCTCGCCAGCCGCCAGCGGCGCGTCGATCGTCGATGGATCGAGGCGGCCGAGGAATCCGTGAGAAAGATCGAAAGCACCGACGAGCCCGTTGCTCCTCGCGAGAAGAAAACTATCGTGGCTTACCGACTGAGCCTCGCGGATCTCTACTACCAAAACGGAGACGTCGACGCGGCGACGAAGACGTTTCGCCGAGCCACGTCGAAGCTCGAGGATCACTTCGTGAACGACGACGCGAATTTTCTCCTCGGCGCCCATATTCGCACGACACAAGCGTCCCTCGCCGAGGACACCGACGATCAGTTCAAGTACAGCGAGCTCATCGTTCGCCGACTCTATAGTCTGCTCGCTATCGGCGACGCCCTCGACGACGGCGGCGGCGGCGGCGGCGGCGGCGGCGGCGTCGGCGACACGATCAATCGGCTTCTCAGCTACGATCGCGTCTTCGAGTTTACCGATTATTTGTCGTCGCGGATGAACGCGCTCCTCGGAATTACCGAGATCACCGCGCATCTCAGAAGAATTCTCAAGATGGCTCAGAAGTTGGGGGCTTCGCTGAGGGTCGCCGAATGCCTCAAGTCGCTGTGCCACATCGATCTGTCGACGGCGAAGCTGGACGAGTGCGAGGTGAAGCTCCAGGGTCTCGAACACATTCTCGAGATCGAGGGCTTCGACGCGACGATGAAGAGCAAGAGCAGCAGCAGCGGCAGCAGCAGCAGCAAAGAGGTGCGCGCGGTCGCGACGATCGACGCTTTGGCCATCGACTCGGCGAATTGCCTCGTCGAGACCGTCCGCGATGTCTTCCAGGGCGACGCGTCGCCGGTTTTGCGGGAAAAAGTCTTCGCGTCTCCGGACTTTTTGGTACACGGCGATACGTGCGTCTGCTTCAAGTGCACCAACTGCCGCTATCGAAATTTGGTATTCGCGGCGACGCACATAAGGGCGCAACTCTTCTCGCTGCGAAGAAACGTCGAAGCGGCGCTCGATCACTTTGAGGGCGCGATGACGATAAAGATGAATATGTTGGAAGCCGCGCGAATCAACGACAACGACGACGACGACAACGTTCTGCGCCCGCGTCGTCATCTCGAGGACGTCGAGTACGTGACGATTCATCTGAATTACTGCAGATTTCTCAAGTGGGCGATGCCCCGGAACGTCGCTGAGGGCATCGAGATCGCGCTCGACGCTCTCGAGCTCTGCGAGAAGTACAATATGCGAAATCATCCGCTCTACGCGGCCACGAATTTGCTCCTCTTCGAGTATCGATTCGAGAATGCGTACAGCGAGGCTGATTTTTCCAGTGAGTTTGTACCAACTGTTTTTCAACCCTTTTTCGTTTTTGTTACGTTTATTCCGTCGAATAACACACGCCCTTGCTTCGATTCCCTTCGCAGAATTCACCGTACCGGCGGCTGCTGACGACGAGGCTGTAAACGTCGATCGTTTCGTCGGTACACCGAGTATCTCCGAGTCCAGGGGGAAATCAACGGTGTCCGAGACGCCCGTGCGCGAGAAAGTCGAGCCGAAGGCGATGCCCGTTCGAAAAATAAAAGCGCCGCTGTTTCTGCGGCTCGAGAAAGTGCCGATCGATCTGACGGAGGAGCACGACGGGAAGGAACCGGCGGAGATATCGAGCTCGCCGCCCGCGCGAACCCGACCGAGCCGTCGTCGCGGAACCGCCGAGGCCCAGGAGCGCGACTCGAGCCAATCGAACGCGAAGCCCGAACGAGCGAAACCCGCCTCGGCCGTTTCGAGGATGAAACCGCGTTGGATTCCGATGGACGATCTCGTCGCGGCTGATCTCGCGGCCCCGAAACGTGAGCGCGAGAAAAAAGCGGACGCGAGGCGAACGGGAAAAGTCGACGCCGACGCTGCAAGCTGCGCGAGGAAGATGGACAAATTCGCCGAGGAGATTGAGCCCGCCGAACAGCCGACGTCGCCGCCGCCGCCGCCGCCGACGGTTTCGCAGAGGAAAAGTTCGAGCGGGACGAGAGGCGGAAAAATGTCGCGTCGCGGATCGGGCTCCGGCGGTCGGCCGCTCGTGCCGACGATCGAAATTACCGAAGTCACGGAGCTGCTCGCCGATCTGGCGGTGAAGAAAACGCCGTCGCCGCCGCCGCCGCCGCCGCGATCGACGAGGAGTCGCCGAGCAACCGCGACGACCGCGAACGTCGACGAGATTACATTGTCGTCGGACGGCGGCGGCGGCGGCGGCGCGTGTTCGTCGAGCGACGAGCTCGAGACCCGAAGGGTCAGCTCGAGACTGCGAAAAAAGAGCCAAGACGCAACGGCGATGCCTGGGAAAAATGTGACACGGAGCTCGGATCGGGCGGCCTCCAACAGCGAGGACGAAGTCGTCGTAATCAAAACGAGATCCGGGAGACGCGGGCCATCCCGCGCCACCGAAAAATCCACAGCGGCCAAAAAATGAGTGCTTCTTGAATTTCCGCGGGTCGGACAACCGCGCAGAGAACGAAAGAAGAACAAAAATACTAGAGAATTGCAGCGCAACGCTATATCGAATTCTAGCCACAAGTGCCTCGTGATAGTATCGAATTCGGGAAAATTCGCCGAACAAACGTTGAGGGTGTCCTGTAAATAGTAATGTACGCTCCGAGTCGTCTTCGAGTCGACTAACTCCATAGGGTTAGTCGACGATCCAAACGATGCTGCTGTATGGCGAACAAACGTTAGGTCTAATGTTTTCACTCAGTTTTTTAATATATTTTTCGTAACAAATAAAATGCATATGCAAAAAATCAATATACAATGTGTTTTGCGATTGAAAATCCCGCGCTTGCGTACCGCGCAGTCGTAGTAGCAGCACCGAAAAGTGGCAGCAGCAGCGTGGCCCTCGTGGCCGCCGCCGCCGCCGCCGCAACCAGTCGAGGCGGCGCCACAGGCGTTGCAGTGTTTGGCAGTGTCGAGGAGCACGAGTGTTGCTGCTGCTGCTGCTGCTGCTGCATACGCGCGCATGTAACGACCGAGCGAGCGACAGCAGCGAGGGGAAGAGAGAAAAAGTGTAACAATCTCGCGCGCCGCGGCAGGAGCGAGCAAGGGCTGATTGCTGAAAAAGTTTCGCGCGATCGACGATCGGCGAAAATGACGGCCCACGATCAGATGCGAGCTATGCTCGATCAACTAATGGGCACTGGACGTAACGGTGAGTACGAGACGCCGCCGGATTAGCGGAATTAATAACGCGGGGCGACGCGATTATCGGGACGAGTGTGCCAAACGGCCCGGGCGATTACGCTGCTACGCGGCTACGCGCGCCGTTCCAATATGGCCACCGCCGAGTCTCTAACGTCGTCCCAACTGCTTTTGCCCCGTTTTCCTCGTGCAACTCGCCCCGCCGCCGCGACACTCGTCGACGTTCCGTGGCTTCCGATATCCATCCTGGCGCGCGCGCGCGCGCGCGCGCGTGCACAAACGAAAACAGAAATTAATCCACTTTGTATTGTCCATTTTTCCGCGCAGGTGAGAATAACAAATTTCAAGTGAAATACTCCGACCCGAAAGTCTGCAAGAGCTTCCTGCTAGCATGCTGCCCGCACGAGATTCTGTCGTCAACGGTGAGTATATCGTTGCAACTTGTAACCCATTAACAAAACGACACGATTCTATTGTTTTTTTTTTCTTTTGTTTTTTCTATTTCGGTTATTATATTATTTTTCTTTTTTTTATCTATTTAATAACACTATCGCTCTCGATGTAATTTTATTCGTCGTACGCGACGGTCGATCTCTAGGCAAGATCTCGAACATCCTGCATATCCACAGATCGGACGTTCGGATAGCGACGGTCGAGGGGCTGCCTCCTGGCGAAGAGGCCAAGCTCGATTGTAACGCTTCGCTCTATCCGTACCTGTAGCTTAGGCTTCTTGACGTTGACATTGTCGATAGTCTCCCTCTAACTTAAGCTACTCTTCTCGTGTGTATCAAAAGTTGTTTTATTTCTACTCGTTGCCACAGACAATATCAAAACGTGCGCGTACGTCGCGTGTGCAGAACAATCTATCGGCGATTGTTCGTCCTTGCCCAAGAGAGCCCGACAGATTTGGCAATTTCCAGATCATCCCAATTACCTATCGGCAGTGGAACTTTTTAATTGTTCATATTACGGGGGGATACAAAATTCATATCAAACTAATTTTTATTCAAGTCCCACAATTGAATTGTTTTTTTTTACCGGGGATATTTTGACCAATGCTAATTTGGGGATCTTCAAGAAAATAGGGATTGCAGATGGTTGGCACTTTGCGCTACCTCGAGAGAAATTAACATTTGTGGTTTGGAAATTCCATGGGTAAAAAAAAAGAAAAAGAAACAAAAAAGATAATTGACCGACTCGACTAATATCAATGCCGCTGCACTTCTATTTCCAGAGTGTCTGGAAAAACGCAATTTCAATCCGAACGATTGTACAATATCGTTGAGATTATTGTGCAATCTTATGTCCGTACTTGTCGCTCTCGCACACGCGCGTTTTACTGTAAGTACCGAAGAAAGAAAAAAAAAACAAAACCAAAAAAAAACACGAGAACAAAAAGAGAAAAGCGTTTTAGTGAAAATACAGTGAGGACGTACGTATTACATCTATAATTGTTATATTTAACATAATTCATGCACATGGAGATTAGTAACGTCGATTGACGTTGATTATAATACGTAGATTGAGATCTCGACCCTCGCACATTGTCGCGCTCGTCGCGAGCGAGCGAGCGAGGCGAGCGACAATGACGACCTCGAGGACCGAGTTATTAACCGGGAACAAAAGTGAGAGAAATATTTTTTCGTTCTCGGCGCTATGGTGAGTAGCGTAAAAGAATTTAATTTCATGCAAAAATGACTCCCCCGTCGCTTCTCACTAATAAGTTTATGCCGTTTATGGGAGATGATGATGATGATGATGATGATGATGATGATGATGATGATGATGATGTTGATGATGATGATGATGAGGATAGGACTTGAGGTTTCGTTTACGTGAGTATTTTATTCAAGTCTTCGCCTGGGATGTTACGCGCGTTTGGGGAAACAGTGCAACAAATTACTGTAAGTAAGAAACGTAATATTGTCCAAATAACTGACAAACCGACCGAGCAGCAGCAGCAGCAACAGCAGCAGCAGCAGCAGCAGCAGTAGCAACGACGACGAATTTACATAGCGACGAACGAAACGGATCGATTCAATTAGAGATTTCGAGAAATCATTTTGACAAGTACAAACAGTTCGTCTTGCTGTTCGCGGGCAATTTATTTTTTATTTAATTTTTTTTGCAGTCGAGCGGCTTACACTTAGAGGCGAATCCAGTCACCACTTTTGGTCGTCAGTATGAGCTTTTATCTCGCAGATGATAATTTAGAAGCAACGAGATTCCGCTCTGCAAAATAAATGGCATCGTTTGACTGTGGCGCAAAAATGAATTATGTCCGGTCCGTGATACGAACTGCAATTTGCAGGCGACCGAGTGGTGACCGAATCGGCCACTGTCGGAAGGGAGACCGGAAGTAAGTCGCTCGCCGACGCGTTGCGAGTGCAATCGCAGATACAAGCAAAATCCACTTTGCAAAAAAAAAAAAAAAAAAAAAAAAAAAAATGAACACTCGTCCGTGCGTGGATTCTCCGATGCATGAACCGGGAACTAAAAATTAAATAAAACATGTCGCGGTAATTACTTACCCTTAACGTACAATGACAATAATAATATAGTTTGCGTATCCATCGTGCGAGGATGCAAAGTGCATACGAGCAGAGAGCGGAGACTAAGCCGGAAGCCTCCGAGACACTTGAAGACAGTGTCAATAGCGTTGCATTCTGCCCCGGCGTCGTTTTATGTACGTATTGAACTCTCGATTAATTAGATACAAAGAGAAAGTAAAAAAAAAAAAAAAAAAACTAAAGCGTGATCGATCGCAGCGATATGTCAAGTATTGATTTTATCATTACGATAATACCATACAATACATATGCATACATATTTAATACTGTTGCAATAAACTTAGGCTGTTACCTCAACCCTTGTTACTGTTATCACGATCAAACCATGTAAACTTAAGGTGTGTGTGTGCTGATTGTAGCATCGTTGCCATCGCATTCTCGCGTCAGGCGGAGAGGTGTTGCCACTCTTGTAAGTTAACTCAACAAAACTATCTATCTTTAGGCATTATTACGTTTCTCTGTTTCAATGTAAGGGACTATTATTGCGCACGATAAATGCGGCTCCGTCGTGAGGGTGATACGTGGCTGCTGCTTTTCGCGAGCTTTGTATTTCGACCCTCCGCGAGAGAGTTACACGTCGCGAGGGCGCGACGAGAGGGAAAAAGAAAAAAAAATCGAACGTTTGGATTCGGAAACATATAATAAATATATTGTGCTGTTGTCTATTAAAAAATAGATGAAACGTGTAGCGTTGAGATGCATCACTCGATCGCGATTGTCTATTGCTCGCGCGCGACTCTCAGTCCGCGATGATATCCCGCCGTCGATATTGTGATTGTTGGTATCCTTAAACGGTCGTCCCGTCTCCGGGCTTATTTGCGTCCGATTGATACGCGAAGGCACAGCAGCAGCAGCAGCGGCAGCGGCAGCAGCTGCTCGTTGTACGATTTTGTTTTTCACGCCGGGCCTGACGAACGTGAAACGCGGCGTCGAGAAAGAGCAATATAAAAAAAACGAAATCAAGACGAGATGTCTATTTGTCGATAAGAACGTGTTGCACTTTGCTTAGCGCGAGTCTTGTTATCGAGCTAATCTCAATTATGATTTGTCAATCGCAGCGCATGGACCTGGGAGATTGCCCCCAGATTCACGATTTGGCCCTGCGGGCCGACTACGAGGCGGCGCAAAAGAAGAAGGACCACTTTTACGACATTGACGTGAGTTGTTGTTGTTGCGACGCGAATGTTGGCGAATTGTTTGTCAACGCTCCGATCTGATTTGTGATTTGTTTCGGTCGACAGGCGATGGAGCATCTGCAAAACTTTATCGCCGACTGCGATCGTCGTACCGAGCAGGCGAAGCAGCGTCTCGCGGAGACTCAGGAGGAGCTGAGCGCCGAGGTCGCGGCCAAGGCGAACAACGTCCACGTGCTGGCCGAGGAGATCGGGAAAAAGCTGGCGAAGGCCGAGCAGCTGGGCGAGGAGGGTTTCGTCGAGGAGTCGATGAAGCTCATGGGCGAGATCGACGAGCTGCGAAAGAAGAAGAACGAGGCCGAGCAGGAGTATCGCAACAGCATGCCGGCCTCGAGCTATCAGCAGCAGAAGCTGCGAGTCTGCGAGGTCTGCAGCGCCTATCTCGGCATCCACGACAACGACAGACGGCTCGCCGATCACTTCGGCGGAAAACTTCACCTCGGGTTCATCAAGATTCGCGAGAAGCTCGCGGAGCTCGAGAAGACCGTCGAGGACAGACGCAAGGAGAAGCGCGAGACGATGATGGACAGGGACAGACAGCGCGACAGAGATCGCGAGGATCGCGACAGAGACAGGGACCGCGGCGAGCGGGACGGCCGGTCGGACAGAAGTCGCGGCGGCGGCGGCGGCGGCGGCGGCGGCGGCGGCGGCGGTGGCGGTGACCGCGGCGGCGGCGGGCTGGGATACCGAGAGCGCGACCGCGAGCGCGAGCGAGATCGCGATCGCGACCGCGATCGTCGGGACAGAGAGCGAAGACGATCACGATCGCGGAGTCGTAGCCGTGGCAAGAGGTCTGTATTTTCTTTTTTTTCACGCCCCCCCCCCCCCCCCCTTTTATCGTGTTATTTCTTTTCATCGTACGTACGTTTTTTCATTGATAAATATATTCGTGAACTAATTGCTTTAGTCAAAGAGAAGCATTTCCACTGACTCTCGGATTTTACAGGTCCAGACGTTCACGGAGCGACAGCCGCGGTCGCCGCTCCCGTTCGCGGCGCAGCGGCTCCAACGATCGCAAGAGATAAATCGGAGAGAGGAGGGACAACACCGGCAACATCTCCGAGATCATATTCGCCGCCCCCCAACCCCTCCCCTCACGTGTAACTACCGAGCTCTCGCCGTGTCCTCGCCGCAGCCCCTTAAATAACGTAAGATTGCGTGACTTTCGTATTCCTCAAAATATTAACGCTCACTTGGGTTAAGATTATAGAAGAATGCAACAAAATATAAAATAAACAGCAAGAAACAACAATTAATGAAATAAAGACAAAAAGCGTCCTTGCGCAATTCCTCTCTCCTCGAGAGTGAAAAAAATGAAAAAAAGAAAAAAAAAAAAAAAGAAAGAAACGCGCACTTGACTTGTTCGCCGTAGAGAGACAAGTAATTTGTAATATTATCCGTGGGAAGATTATCCATACCGGACGACACGAAAGATAATTAATACGTCCATTGTTTCGGCATAACGTGGGATTATACGTGAGTAACATTAATTTTCACTGAACCAATTATTTTCGGTTGTATTCGCGACGAGCGTCATAAGCGATGGATTTGCAGCGTAACCAGGATACAACACACGGAGGAAAAAAAAATCGTTTTACATCCGTGATCGTAGAGTCCGTTGACTCGTCTCTCGCGCGAGATATCATTGACATCGCATTAACTGTCTCATGTAAATAAACTTTGCTTTTATCCCCGAAAATTTGCGAATAAGAAGATGAAAATATGAGTTTATCGCATATTTATGATTAATTGAATCGCTGTAACATTGTTGATAATAATCGGACGATAATTAATAAATAAACTAAGAACGTTTTAGAGGATATCGCGCAATTTTCTTTTACCCGAATGCTGCTGCTGCTGCTGCTGCGGCGGCGTGCGTTTCCCTCGTTTCCCGAAATAGAGCGCGATTACAAAGAGGATTTACAGATTGGATTTAATCGTTGGACGATTTCTTTGGGTCGTTTATTCGTGGATTCGTTAGAAAAAAATGGTTAAAAGGCTAGTTGCGGTCAGACGTTGCTCATCAAATGCCTCTGAATGCGATTGTGTCTTCGCCAGCAGGTCTCGAGTCGCGACCAGATTAGTCCGGGAGCAGCGAGTCTCTCGGCAGCTCCTCGTTGTTTGCTGTAGACGTTGAGGTAAATGCCCAGCAGGACGATCAGCCCCGACCAGAGATACTGAAAGGTAAAGGGCTTGTAGAAGAAGAGGAAACTTATGATTATCGTGACGGCTTTTCGGCAAGTGGTGACCGTGGCTGCGACGAATGCGCCGCAACATTGCACCAACGTCAGGACAATCTGGACCCCGAGATAGCCGCACAACGAGAAGAGCAGAGCGTATCCGTAAGTCTCCACCGGATGCTGAAGGGGATAATAATGCGTAATTATTCGGTTCGTATGATTATTTCGTGAAAATTCGAGTTGTCGAAATTACCTGCGAGCAAAACGCCGCGCCGCTCGTTAGTTCTCCCGTTGTCGAGAGCAGAAGCAGCAGATACACGAATCCTATGCCGTAAGAGTACAGCACAACCTCGGTGTTGGTGGCTTTGTACTGTCGCATCGCTTTCTCCTGGAGATTTCCGATTATCGCGTCGCACAGCAAGGCGCAACTTATCATCGCCACTCCGACGATATCGAAACGCGGAGATATCATGCTGTCGGCCAGAGTGAACAGCACTAGACCCACGCACAACAAACCGGCGGCTATGAAGTCTATCGGGCCGTATTTCTTACCCTGAATTATAATACTGCCGATGAGCACGGGTATCAGCTTGCAGCATTTGAATATCACCTGAAAGAGGAGACTCGAGTTATTTTTGCGACAGCGGACCCCCGACGGAGGGTGCGCGTTAAAGAGAAATCAATCCGACCTGCGTAGGATAGTTCAAATATCCCAGAGAAGAATTGGAGAAACCCATGGTGCCGAGGGTGAGCAACGCCAGCGTCAGGTAAGTTCCGATGGGAATTCTCCTGGAGATTCCCCTGAGATGGGTCTCGAACCAGGCGAACACTGTGTAATAAGCAAACTGTACCAGCGTAAGGTACCAACCGAACGGACCGAAGCCCTCCAGCGTGAATATCAGCTCCTGCAGATATCCGTAGAGCAGAAAGAAGAAAAATACGCCTGTCGAGCACCACAACAATTGAGCCTTTTGACTTTTGTTCGTCAGATTGAAGCACAGGAATTTGATCGTAATTCCGTTTCCCGCTGCGTCTTGTGCGGCTATATATACGGGGGAGTGTACAAATCTTATGATTTAAGTCTATCGATTTTTCTCTCTATCTACTGTTCCATTCAATTTCATCTTACCGCTCAGGTCGACGGCGTAATTTCCCTTCTGAGCCATCGTTGTGATTTTCGTGATTAACTATTTACTTCATATTGTCGAAAGAATCCTTCTGTCACTTGTTTTCCGTGAGAAAACAAGAAAACAAGTTTGTTCGTGTGAATCGCGACGTGGCCAGCAGCATCGACGAGCGACCGCTGCCGCCGCTGCCGCATTCCTCGAGAGTCCGCGGAAAGGTTTATCGCGCGCGCGACAATGTTTCCCGACGTTCCTTATCAGCCGCGCGCTCGAACAGCGTGCACTTTTCACCGCAATTCGCGTAAAAAGATTTACGAAAAAAATCGCCGGCGTCGCACGACGACGAGACATGTGTGCAGCTGCGAAGGGCGCGCGATCGGCTCGACTCGGCTGGACTCGGCTTCGATCGACTTCCAGCGCGATTCGCGCGCGGAGAGGCCCGCGGCGGTGAACTTTTTATCTTTTCGTGCGGGAGGGAAAAAGGAGCGCAGCGCGCGGCGAGTTCAGGCGAGTTGACTCGCGACCGGTGTTTTCTGCTGACATGTGACGACGCGGAGGCGACAATTCGCGAGGAAGATGCAGCCAGTCGAGGCAATCGGCAATTTGCCGTGAGTAATCGTAACTCTTTTCTTCGCTAAAATATCACGAGCACCCGCCCGAAACGGGAAAAGAAAAATTCATTTCTAGGTTATGTTTCACTTGGCTCGAATTTATTATCAAACGACCGAGCGACCGATAATCGCGTTTTTTTTTTTTTTTTTTTTTTTCTACCGTTTCGTATAGTTGTGAATTTATACAAGATTTTGACGATGCAGGCACTGCAAAGGTTTGTGGTCGGTGATATGCGGAACTACGAGTCGCTGCGACAAGGAACTCGTCGTCGGCGAGATAAACGACGCGAGGCAGCTGCTCGAGCAGGGAATTAATTTCTTCGGAGGCTACACCGAGGCTTCGCTGGAAAAGATAGAGAAGACCGATCCGCCGGCGCGAATGCTGGACCTGGTGGGAAAGTTGGCGCGTCTTCTGGTGAGGAAACGGCAAAAGAGCCACCGGGACTTTTCCCCAAAGCAGACTGACCAATTTCCCTTTTGCAGAATCTGGACGCGACGATAGCCTGGGATCTGACGTGCAACTTCCTGTCGTACGAGTACAGAAACAGCGCGGCGATTCTCGTTTCTCAGCTGTCGGACGTGACGTCGACGCGGGCGCTCATAGAGGACATCTGGAATTTTTATTATCACGAGCGCATAACGCTGATAAAGTGCCTGAAACTTATGGCCGAGTACAGGCACAACGAGCGTCATCCGCATCGCGAGGAATTCGCGGCGTTCTTCGAGCGCGTCCCGCCGGCGAGGTTGCTCGAGTCGATAAGAGCACAGATCGAGAGTCTCAAGTTCATAAGCCCGCCGCCGAATCGCGAGGGTCTGTTGGTCGATCGGCACCTGCATCGATTGTACAACAGCAGCCTGGCCGAGACTCGTGAATTGCTCCACATCTTGGCGATCCTGTTGGACGAGGTTCGCCCGAGTCCCGGCGAATTCGAGGCGATCTACGGCAGCATCTGCGGCGAGCCGAGGAGGCTGGTCAGCAGCAAGAACCACGAGGACAAGGAACTGGTGTCGCGAAAGCTCGAGGAAATTCGCCACAGCCAGTCGGCGCTGCTGCTCGTCTCGATGGACGTTGTCAAACACGCGGCGGCGGCGACGACAGCTATGGAGGATTGGATTAAAAAGCTGCGCGGCATCATGCAGGACACCCTGGAGCACAAATGCGTGCGGGACAGCTCGGTTCAGGACGGGCCGTTCCTCCTCGCGTGGATGCTGGCGAATTACGCGATCGAGCCCGACAACTCGGAGACGCTGAGCAAATTCCGGCCGTTCGGCGTTCGCGCGATTCAGCTCGACGTGTTTCGTCAGCTCCAGGGGCTGCTGGACAGCGAGATGATCCGCGAGGACACCAAGTACGCGCGGGTCGTTCGCGGCAGCGTCTACAATCTTCTCACGCTGCTGTGCTCGTTCGTCGATGACGCGAAGGTCAGCGGGTTCGCCGGGATCTTCGAGGCCGTCGGCGCGACCCTCCGGTATCCCGAGCTAGCGGCGAAATTCTGGCGGGAACGCGGTCGCGACGAGGGACTCTGGCCTCTTTACAACAGGGCCGTGGCTCTTTTTCCGTACAGGTTCGAGCCGCTCACCGCTATCGCCACTGGACTCGCCAACGCATCGAAAACCAGCGCCGAGCGGGTACATAATTAGCCCCAACGATAAGTACATTAACGAGCACGCGCGAATGACCGAATAATCAATTGATCCTTGTGTGTGTGTGTGTTTGTGCATTCCTTCCAGATCGCCATCGCCCTGGAAAATCTCGAGTCGGTGACCCTCGAGCTGCCCCGAGGCTCGCGGACGTCGATAAAGCCGTACGAGCGCGAGTGCGCGATTCACAGGAACGATTTTGCCATCGACGCGAGCTGCGATCGCATCGTCGTCGAGACACCGTCGCCGGAAACCGAGGTTGTAATGTTCGCCGCGCGGTCCCGCTACGGCGACGCTTTTCACCACAAAATCGAGCAACTGTTCGGCCAGGCGGGCGGTGGCATCGGCAACGTGAGCGGCGGCGACGACCACCTACAGACGACATCGAGCAGTCTGCCGGATCACGTGGCTCAGGGCTTCGAGCTTCTGGAGGCGCTTCTCGCGGCCGACCAGGAGATCACCCCGGGAATGGTGATACCGACGGAGATGAGCCTCGAGATAATCAACAGATTTTCGTATCCGGTTCTACCGCTCAACATCTACAAGATCGTCGCGGCGTGCTGTCGCGTCACCTCGAAGCTCGTTCTCAAGTATCCCGAGGAAATAGTGTCGCGCATGCGAATCGGTGTCTATCCGCGATTCAACGATTCGTACCAGACGACGAAGGACCTGGCGCGCGCGGTTTCGTTCGACGGCGGCCTCGTCGCCTCGTGGCTCTCGGGCATCGAGAGCATCCAACATCGCTACCCGATTCTCAGCACGTACCTCGACACACTGTCGAACTATCTGGTGATGCGTCACAGCGCGGAAACTATGCGCACCGTGGAGATTCCCGGGATGGTGTTTCTTCTGCAGGGAGTCCTGCCGAAATTGGACTCGTGGTACTTTGCCTCGGAGGCGGAGCGCATCGATCTCTGGTTCAAGGGAATGTCGTGCCTTCACCGGGCCCTCGACTCGAATCTACCGAAGGGCGAGCCGCGAAAGCAGCTTCAACTCGTCGTCGCGTACAGTCTTCTCTATCTGGAGCCGCGTCACGCGCTGCTGAAGCTCGTTCGCGCGGGTGAACGAAATCTCCAGAGCCGGATGATGGACGAGACCGATTGGCTGTCCGGCAAAGGATTCAAGGTGATAAGGAGCGTCCAGCTGGCTCTGTCGCTGGTCAATCGTCTGCTGATGTTTCGTCACAGTCTCGGGCTCGGTCGCGACGAGCGCTCGCCCCTCGAGATCGATCTGTACGCCTCGCCGTGCATGCCCAACGGACTGCTAATTGTGCCGACGATCGTCAACTATCTGTACGTGTGGTTCAGCCCGTCGCTCCAGGCGATGGCCGTGAGATTGTTGAAGAAATTCGCCGAGGGATTCTCCATGTCGCTGCTCGTCTGCATGGGAATGGACGGCACCGCGATACGCGAGACATTCGCCTCGCGTCTCATGTCGCCGACGTGCTCGGCCGAGGTCAAGGTCGCCATTCTCGAACTCGTCGCCGTCTGCCTCGAGCGTCAACCCGGACTCACCGAGGCCCTCTTCAACATTATGCATCAGGCCGAACGCAAGAGAATCTTCCCCCGACCGCCCGATCAATTTCTCACCGAGGGATGCAGTCGATTTCTCGATCTTTACCTGCGTCGCGTCGCCGACGAGCGCGACATCGTCTACGATCGTCTCTACGACAGCACGATGAGCCTGCTGCGCGCCATGTGGTACAATCGCAACGAGATACTCGTCAATTACTTCCGGAAGCGCGAGAAATTCTGGAGCCAACTGTTCGCCCCTCTCTTTCGGCCTCTCGTGCCGCGCGCACGCGGCTACGCTCAACTTCTCGACATCATCACGCTCGAGCTCTTCGAGTGTTGCCCGCCGTCGACGCGCGAGCACGACTTTGCCAGCAATCTCGAGACTCTGCTCACCAAGGGCGATCACTGGGACCGAATAATCCAGTACGTTCTCGTGGACGAAGCGGCGGCGGCGGCGGCGGCCACCTCCCGAACCAGCGGCAGCGACAGCGGCAATCGGTCGCCGATTCGAGAGGTCGTCGACCACCGACCGACGCCGCCACCACCACCCGAGCCAGCAACTTTGGTCGCCAAGGTCGAGGCGCCGCTCTACGAGGCCAACATCGAGGCCTGGTACAACTTGATCGTGACCCTGACGGACCCGAGAATCGCCGGCGAACCACCCGTGCGAGGAATCGCCCCGTCGAAGCTCCGCGCCATGACGAGACTCACGCTGGCGTCGCTGTCCGCGAGGATAAACAACACCCGGGACATCGTCGACGCGAGAATCACGATGTTGCTGGCGTCGCTGGCGTTGAGATGCGTCACCACGTGGAAAGCGGCAGCCGAGTGCGACGACGAGCCCGGAGCTTTCGTCGCCGAGATAGTTCAGCTCATGCAGGACATCGTTCACTCGTACAGCGCGTACGGCGTCGCTCTGAGGCAGACGCTCGTCGCGCTGCTTCTCCGCTGCGTTCAGCTCGCCAAAACGACCATAGCCAGCGACACTGCGAGCTTGGAGTATCTCCTGGCGCAAACCTGCTCGTTGTCGTGCATCGAGCTGCGGAAACTCGAGGAGCGGGCGCGGCAGACTCGCGGGGACGAGGCCAGTCGCGAGGAGGCAGCCGCCGCCGGCGGAGAACAGGAGGCGGAAAACGCCGGCGGCGGCGGCGACGCGAGTCCGCCGCTGCGACGAGAACCCGGGGACAGCGAGTGCGAACCAGCGACTCTCGTCATCAGTATGGTCACCCAGCTGCTCAGGTGCGACGATCAACGCGTCACGCGGCAATCCTCGAGGCTCGGGAGACGCTCCACGTGTCTGCAGCTCAGGCAGATGATACCGCAGCTGATGACCTATCTCGGCGCGACTCTTCATCGGCATCGGTGCCTCGTCTTCAGCAAAGCCGGCCTCGAGCTTCTCGGGGCGATCGCTCGTTCGCCTTATTATTGCCCGTCGCCCAGACCCTACGACGACGAGGAAGCCATAGCGAAACTTTGGCTGGCCCTCGTGCCGCCCGACAGTCTCGGCAACAGCATGCTCGACTCTCTCTACGACGTAAGAATCTTTCGTGTTTTTATTTTTTTTCGTTTTTCGTTTTTGTTTCCTCATTTTTCGGACACTATTGGAACGGTAATATACGGTCTACGAAAAAATGTCTTCCGCTTTAGGATCGGACGGGCCACGGTCTGTGGCGATGTCGGGACTGGTGGTCGATTTACACCCTCGGCCTGGAGTTCGTCACTGGTCTCGTGAGCTTCGTCGCCGGCGCGAGCGGCGATCCCGACGGTGATTCCGCGCCGAGCTGTCCGGCTCACCTGGAGCCGATCGTTCTTTTTCTAGGCTCGCACGAGAATCAGATGGTACAAGTGGCGATGCTGCTCCGGCACACGGCCGATCCGCTCGCGATCGACCTCGTGCACTCGCTCGTCGCCCTCGTATCGGCGCTCACCGTGCGTCCAACGCTCTGGGATTCCGTGCAACCGACTGTTCGCGACAGTCTGATGGTGAGTCACCCGGTGCGCGACACCATCCGAGCGCCGCTCGGTTTCGCTCGCAACGCGTATTTACAAATGACCATCGAATATTTGTCTTATCGTTTCAGAAATGCATGTACCTCGTGTACGACAGCACGGTGAATCTGTTGTTGCGTCCTCGTATCCTGAAATTCATAATAGACGGCGTGAGCGTCGAGAGCGCGGAGGAGCTGCAATCGTGCGACGACAAGATCCTCTCGACGGAATTGCGTCTGGTGGTGAACAAACTCATAGTCGTCAACTGGTGGTGCGCCCAATGCTTCGTCAGATTCTCGCCCCGACTGAACGCCCTCGTCGACACGATCTACACCCAGGACTTTTGGTACACGCCCCTCGCCGAGATGAATTTCGGGCCGCCGCAGATGTCGATTAATTCGGCGCCGCGACTGACGTACGGCACGATAATCAGCTCGACTCAGCTATTCGCCCAGGCTCTGTACTCGCGATGTTCCAAGTCGCCGGCGTCCGTGCCGGCTGCCGGAATCACCCGACGCTCCACTTCTCTCACCGACAGCAGCGGCATCGACTCGGCGAAGCGCGAGTGGGAGCGCGCCGCACCGGAGAATCCGCGAAAAATTCACGCCCACGATCTCCGAAGGATCCTCCAAGTCGGCAGATCGTCCGGCGAGTTCTCCAGCTTCGTCACCGGCCACGACGTGACCGTCCCGCTACTGGGAAATCCGCGTCTACTGCGCCGCCCGTACGACCCGCTCATCTGCGAGAATACGATTCTCTCGCGTACCACTCCGTTCGGTCATCAGGGCGGCGGCAGCGGCAGCGGCGGCGGCGGTGGCAGCGGCGGCGGCGGCGGCGGCGGCCGGCAAGTCGCGAAGAACAGTCAGACGACGCCGAGTTCATCGAGTGACCGTGGCGTCGGTGGCGGCAGCACAATCACCGAGACGAATCCTTGGTTCGCGTCGATGAACGAGAACAACGCGCGCATCGCTCTCGAGGTTAATCTCGTTCTCGTGCTCTGTCAGACCCTCGAGGGCGTCAAGAGCCCGAGGCTCGCGCTCCGCGATCGCCAACTCATCGCCCGCGAGACCGCCAACGAGATCGGCGTGTTTTTCGAATTTCTCGAGCAGCGCAGCGACGTTCCGGATCAATCGGTGACCGAGGGAGCGCTCGTCGACAGCGATCTGCAGCCGGACGCCATCGTCGACGTCGTTAGGACCGTCAGGGCGCCCGAGAAGCGTCACTCGGCGTGCGAATTGTCGGCGAGACTCGCGCCGGACAGCACTATCGGCAAAGTTCCGGTCTGCGCGCTCGGCGATCAGAGCGAAGACGAGGAGTTCGAGACGCAAGCGGAGTTTACGGAAACAAGATTGGACGAGGACGTCGTGACGACCGGCACGTTCGTCGCGAGCAACGCTCACGTGAGATTCTTGCCGCTGCTCGGGAAGCTCCTCAAATCGATGCTCGAGTCGCTGGACTCGGCGCAGTACAGTTGAAACGCAAAGCGGCCAAGTGCACTTTGGTCAACGCGCAGTCACGAGTGATTTATAAAAAAAAAAAAAAAAACAAAAAAAAACAAACCGAGTTGTACGACTTTTTAACTTGCTTATAAATAATGTAATAAAAGGAATTAATTTGTAGATTTGTGGAAAAACTAAGTGCGAACCAAAGTCCCTCTGTTAAATTTGCACGGGTGAATGAATGAAGAAAAGAGAGAGAGAGAAACGCCCACGTAAATCTTCTATTATCGTACTATTCGTTTACGGTACAGTAGAAAAATATAATTCGAGATGCTAAAGAATATTATGCCTTACAGTGTTACTCGCGACTTGCGTCGGTTGTTGTTGTTGTTGTTTTTGTTGTAGCGGTGTGACCGGTGCTGACGATGCGTGGGAACGAGAACGACGCTGCGAGCGGTTGTTCCTCTCTGCGCACCGCTTCTCGTGGTTGTTGTCGCGCGATAACGGATGAGGCTGCGGAGGATGCGGTGGTAGCGAGAGCGGAGGTAGAGCGGCGACGACGACGACGGCGGCGCGGCGACGACGGCGGTGCGGCGGCGGCGACGGCGACGGCGACGACGACGACGATTTCGCGTTTGCCGTCGCTAAGGCGGCAAATTCGACAGCACGTTCTCCGGTGACGGCGAGTAACCGTGAAGCAGCCGGGAATTCTCGTGGCTGTTGCTCGTGGCAATCGCTGCGTCGGGGGGTCCGCCGCGACCGAGAGAAATACTCGTGGCGGTGCTGCTGCCGACCGCGGAATCCGTCGCGGACGCCGGCGACGCAGCGCCACCCGGCAGTGTCGCGAGCGCCGATTCCGTCGACGACGACGAGGACAACGAGGAATTCGTCGTCGCGGTCGTCGTCGTCGTCGTCGCCGTCGCCGTCGTCGTCGTCGTCGTCGTCGACGCCGTCGCCGTCGCCGTCGCCGTCGCGTTTCCCGTGCCGATGGCGAAGCTCCCGACGTTATTCGGATCGCCGAGCGAATCGTCGGTCGTCAAACCGTCCCAATTGTCCACCGATTTCACTTCGCCACTGTGATTGTTCGCCATCGCGTTGCCCGCACCCCGCTGCCTCTTAGCGTCGCCGTACAGCAGACAATTGACGTTCGGCGAGCTGCTCCGGTCGCGCACGCCCTCTTGCTCCTCGAGGAAACGATCCATATAGTCCCTGCTTGCATTGCCATGGAAATTTGTTTTTTTCGTTAATCGTAATGACGGACGGAGAAGCGAGTGGCTCGCGGGTTTGGTACACGAGACCGGGAATTATTTTCGCGATGTGATACTCACGTGATACCGGGATGAAGGGCGTACTTCTTCTTCTCCATTCGCGCTTTGTACGTGAATATGTCGTGACGCTCCGTCTTCTTCCACAGGTAGTAGAACTGCACGAGCTCGCCCACCGAGCGCGTGCGGACCTGCGACAAAATTTCGGGCCAATTGCTTGAATAATTGCGCCGAGGCTCGTCGAGGATGCTTCGTTCGTTTTTTTTTCGTGCCGCGATTTTAAATCGCGATTTTTATTCCAATTTCCCCCCAAAGTGTACCTTGTTTCTCTGTATGAGATAAAAGTCCTTGTTGTAAGTTCGGAGGCCCGACTCGAAGTTGTGGCATTCCTCCTCGGACCACAGGCTGATCGAGTCCGTGGGCGGTAGAACGTTCATCCTGCGTCGTCTGAGCGCCTCCTCCAGGCTGTATCCGCACTGCAGCAGAAGATACAGCGCCTGCTCGTCGTCGCGAACGTGACCGCCGATCGGCAGACACGAGCCGCCGCCGCCGCCGCCGCTGCCGCCGCCACCGCCACCGCCACCACCGCCACCACCGCCGCCGCCGCCCTTGACACTCGGCAGCTGCGCCCGCTCGAGAAATTCCTCGACCTCCTCCTCGGGAATGAAGCTCGGATTCCAGAGTATCTTGTCCTCGTTCTCGTACGGTAGCGCGTCGTCGTATTTGCACAGACCCTCGGGTATCGTCGCCTGATAATCGCTGCCGACCATTATCGTCTTTTTCCACTCCTCCTCGTCGGGACTGTAGTCGCAGTCGTCGTCCTCCTCCTCGCTCTGCGGCCGCGAGACGCTTCGCAGCAGCCGCGAGGAACCACCGCCCCCGCTGCCGCCGCCGCCGCCGCCGCCGCCGCCGCTTCCGGCGCTCGCACCACCGCCGCCGCCACCGCCACCGCCACCGCCACCGCCGCGACTCGAGGGATTGTCTTTGGTGCTGCCGATGCCCTCGGTCTGTTCGTCGCGACCTCGCGACGCGTTTTCCTCCACCGCCGCGACCACGGAACCCATAAGACCGCCGTTGTCCTCGGGACGTGCGTCGACAGCCGCGGTTCCGCGGTCCGCACCGTCGGGCGCGCTCGCCCCGGCGATGCACATTCGCTTCGCGTCCATCTTGATCATCTCCACGTAGAATTCGCGCAGGCTCAGCTGCTTGAACATCTTGTCGCCGGTTATCTTGCCGGCGGCGACGCTCCCGTCGTCCTCCTCCTCGTCCTCGTCGTCCTCCGCCTCCTCGTCCTCCTCCTCCTCCTCCTCCTCCTCCTCGTCGTCCTCGTCCTCGTACTCGTCGCCCTCGTTCTCGCCCTTCTCCGAGACAAGACGGTCGTCGCCGCTTCCGTGCATCGCAGTTGCCTGGTCCGAACACTCGGAGTTGTCTGTCGATCGGTTGCTGTATCCGTATTTTGCCAGCAACTCCTTCAGTGGCATATCACCCTCCTGTGTCAATTCGAGATTGTACCATTATTGCGAGCCTTTTTTTGCCCCCCTTGGGTCCTTGTTATTTGTATTCATTGCATGTATATATATATATATATATTTTTTTTTTGTACGATTAACGCGCCTCGTCGGGGCGATTTGTAATTATTGAGATAAGAAGCTTGGGTGAACCTTCTGCAAATTGGATAATTCGTTGTGGGAATCTTCGCTACCTTCGAGTGCCTCTTCCTCGTCCAATGTACGCTCGTCGTCAAAGTCATTTATCATCATCTCTGTCGTCGACCCCATCCTGTAACTCCTATCGGACCTGCGGTAAAGAGACAATTTTTAGATTCTGTCTACTGTATTTGCGCATAGTTCCCGAGTCCGGAAATGTCGCGTTTATCAACACCGCCAGAAATTCCAACACGGAGGGCGGATCGTCGATCGGAGTAAAATTTTCTATTGGACTTAAAAAAATGTTAATACAAATCGTTAAAAAATGCAATGGCTCGAATACCGATGACAATAATAATAAAAAAATAATGCCAACAATAAGAATAACGCGTGGCTAACAGAGGCTTCCGAAAATGTTGAGAAAAAAAAGCGCTCAAAGCCAATGAGACTATTTGCGTCTTACATGATGAGTCGTGTACGATGCCGAAAAGAGCCATATCACAACGAGTGGTCAGTGAGGACGAGCGGGAAACATCGGTCGCCGAGTGGAAACGCGCGCGGCGAATTTGCTCGAGTGGGACAGCACCGAGAACGCGTTTCCGTCATCGTCGCCGGCGTCCCCGGTCTCTCGCGACACTCGTCATCGGAGTCCGTTTGGGGCCGAAAGCCCCCAAAAATCTACGGAAACTTCGAATGCGGAAAAAAAACAAAAAAAAATGTTGTCGCAGCCGACGTACGAGCCTCGCGTCACGTACGCCGTAGAGACTCGAAACTCGCGGAACACACACCGACGGCAGAGTCGGACGATTGTTGCGTATGTATGTTTTCGTTTTTTTTTTTCACTCTTCTCTCGCAGCGACGACGAGATAACCTTAAAACGCGCGAGCTCGGCCACCGCCGCCGTCGCCGTCGCCGCCGCCGCTCGAACGACAAAGATTCGCGAACACTGAATTTTACGGGGCAAAACGCCGACGGTCGCGCAATGCGGTGGGCAACACTCGGGGAATTGGCGCAGACTGCTCGCCCATTGGCCGTCGACGCTTGCGCCACCCGGGATAGGCAGGCTCGGGCGGTTTACGGCTCGACGTTACCGCCGTTGTCGCGCGCGTTACTTCGGCCGATGGTTTACATACGCTTCGCTCGTGCGATCGTCAGCGTCGAAGGCGCCTGGGCGATTCACGACCCGCTGCTGCACGGCACGTCGCGTCACCCACTGCTCTCGCGCAACGTCGTCGCGTCGTCGCCGTCGGCCGTCCCCCCCCGCGGAGGCCCGTGAGTGTGCGACGCGCGGTACACGGCGCGCGCGTATCGAAAATCGCGAGTGCGCATGGCGCGGGGGCCGCCCGATTCTCCCGTCGATTATAATTCCCCACACTCCCGCCCCCCGCTCCGAAAACACACACACGATAGCCGGCGAAAAAACGCGCGAGCACTTCCGGTCACATCACTGACTAGGCAGAAGGCGCTTCCGATGGCCGAATGTACGCGAATTTCAAAAATAATTTTTTTTATACTTTGTGAAATATTTTAAAAAATGTATCGTGCGTTTCTAAGAAAGGTGCCTTCTTGGAGATAAACGGGACGATGCGTGGTGTTCCGGTGCGCCGGATACCGCTCGGCACCGGAAGTGCGCGTTGCCCGGAGCTGATTTTTTTGCAATGAGAAAAAATAAAACTTCTGAAATAGGGAATTCTTGTTACGCGGAATTGGCTAGTTCACAACAAAAAATGTACTGTCGCAAAAGCAGATAGCGGTTAATTGTAAGTTGCGGAAAATATTTCGTTACCGAAGAACGAAAAAAACGACGTTTCGCTGAAAAAATGTAACACAAATTCGGCGTTCAAATTTAGCGCGCATCCAGTGCGCATCCGCGTCCGCGCAGCTAATGTAACAGGCGCTCACGCGCGCGCACGGAGACCGCGCGCCGCCGCCGCCACCGCCGCCGCCGTCGCGTTGCGTCGGCAACAACCGCTCTTGACCCGCGCGCACGCTACCAAGCTGGCAAAAACTCGCGCCGCCCGCCCGCACGCACACACGGAAAGCTCGGCCGGAGTAACGAGCAACGAGGCGGGCACCGCCGCCAACGAGCACACGCGCGGCGGCCGCGAGCATTGTGCAAGACTTTTTCGTCAAAGTAACCGACTCGCGAGTTGCGCACGCACCACGTATGCCGTTTGTTTAGTTTCATTCACGGTCTCTCGCGTGTCCCCCTCCCGCCGCGACTGTGCGCGCGCGCGATCGCCCGAATCGTTGCGGTTCACGCTGCTCGACCGATTACGCGGGCTACACGGCGCGCGCGCGCGCGCGCACGCTCGCGCGACCGTAATTACGTTGCAAAGGTTATTGTCACGATTGTTATTAAGAATGGACGCACAATCGCTGATGTACTTACCAGCTGTGCTGGCTGCTGCCGCCGCCGCTGCTGCTGCTGCTGCTGCTGCTGCTGCTGCTCCACTGCTGCTGCTGCTGCTGCCACTGCCACTGATCCCCCTATAACTCACCCATCTTTGTGGTAGTCTCCCGACGACCACGGTTGTACATGGACGACACGACGATGCAGCACTCGCAGCAGCAGCAGCAGCAGCAGTAGCAGCGAGTTTGCACGCGCGTGCGGCCGAGCTCACCACAAGTGATAATATCGCGGTGGTCGCGATCACCCCTGTACGATAGTGTCGTACGCGCTGCACCAGTTTACATGCCCAGCAGCAGCAGTAGCAGCAGCAGCACAGCGTGCTCGGTAAACACCCCGATGGTTACGATCGGGCGATCCAACGCGGGCGCCGTTTTTTTCTTCGAGAACGCACCGAGCATTCTCGTCCTCGTCGTCGTCGTCGCCGTCGTCGTCGTCGGCGGACGTCCCTCGGTTAACCCCGTTTCGCGACGATATCACTGTCATCCCGTGGCCCGTACCGAACGCGATTGATACATTTTTTGCTGGTCGAGATGCGTTTCTCGCTACACGTTTTTTTTGTTCGCGCTCGCGTCTCGCCATCGGGTTGTACGTACTCGCGGACGTTGCTTTTTTTTCCCAGACGATTCGTGGGATTCGTGGGATGCGTGGGATTTATGAGAGAGAAAAGGAAAAGTTTTTAGGCTGGAAATTGACGCGCGATTTTTGTTCCCAGGACGATAGAACGTGATTAATACGACAGGAACGGAAAAGATAAGAGGAAAAATAAGTAACCGATCTGGATTCTTGGGTCATGTCGACCACCCGTACAGCGATGTGATGAATAGCTGTGCGAACGCCAATACCGGTACGAAGCTACGAGGATCCAAAAGCTCGGAGCTTCGAGAGGAGACCGCGGCTTACGCCGCAACAGCGACAACGGGAGGCGACGCGGAAAAGCCAGAGAGGACAGATAACGGAGAGAGAGGCGAGGGCGACTGCTCCGCAGAGGCGAGCGCGCCGCGCGGCACGCTGGTTATTTGTCAGCGTAATTCAGGGAATTACTCCGTCGACCACAGCTTCTCCAGGTTCAAACCTAGGTGAGAGGGCTTTGCAGCCTCGAGGATGTACCACTTTGTAATTGCGACGCGTGGTTTATTCTTTTTTTCATTACGTTTATCGACGTTTCAGGTCAGGCGGCGCGGCCAGAAATGAATTTCGAATGGCTCGAGGAGGTTCCGGTGGTTCGGGGGAGAACGGCAGAGGTGGCTCGAGGAGTCGAGCCTTCAAGAAAGCGTCCGGCGACAGAGACGCCAATACAGAGTCCGGCTACCATTCTGTGTCGCGAGGCAAGTTTCAAGAATCGCTGAAGAGTCAGGATGGCTGCCAGAGCAGATGCTACGACGACAAGAGAATAAACGGTAATTCTTCCGACGAATCGGAGAAAAACGAAAAAATAAAAATAAAATAAAAAAAAATCATTTGCGTCGGTTCGCGACGAATCCCGGGAAATCGCGTTGCATTAATCTCGAGCGATGACAAATGTTAAGGAATTGCAGAGGATTCTCGAATTACCAAGCTCCTACGCC
This sequence comes from Itoplectis maculator, assembly GCA_964034905.1. Classification (NCBI taxonomy): domain Eukaryota; kingdom Metazoa; phylum Arthropoda; class Insecta; order Hymenoptera; family Ichneumonidae; genus Itoplectis; species Itoplectis maculator. Next base: position 43,568 of record OZ035853.1, on the reverse strand, counting down.
GACTGTGCCGGGAGGACGATTACGAACACTTCATGGGACTCTGCAAGCAGATTCACGAGAGCGCTCTCGCGCCCGAAAATCAAAGATCCATAAGACGCAACTTGGACGCGATATGCGAGAGTCTGCTCGACTTGTTGCACACCGGACCTGGAGCAGACGCCAAGCAACAAGTAGCCAAGTGCTTGGCTCACGTTGGATACGCCGCTGATCAGGATTTCAAGAGGTATCTAATATTTTTCTACACTGTTTTTTACGTTGTGTGTGTAAAAAAAAATTAAATATTTTGTTTTTCTCACCAGATACACGGAATGGATATTCAGCAAATATTCGGCTGAACGTAAGGACGAAGTCAAGTGCCTCCTGATAAAGACGCTGGTGGAGACGCTGAAGCTGGACGCGGAGGCGCCGAAACTGAAAGAATTTTCCGTGGTAAATAGGAAGTAAAAAAAAGAAGCGTACAGAAGCTGAAGCGCGGATTTGAATTTGCGGACGATTGTTAATTTCAGACGATGATGGCGCGTCTGCAGTCGACCCTGGAGAACGTCGATCGCCCGGAGCTGCTGATAGCGACGGTCGACGCGATTCTCCTCGTGATAGATTCGTACCCGGAGACGTTCGCGAAACACTTTCGCGACTCGGTGGACATTCTCGTCGGTTGGCACATCGATTTCACGCAACCGAAGGCGATCGTCGAGTACGCGAGTCGCAGCCTCCAGAGGCTCCGGAACTTCTGGGTCGCCGATCTGCAGTTCACCCTGACGCTGCTCGGGCAATTCCTCGAGGACATGGAGAGCTACGACGAGGAGCTGAGCCTGCCGGGCTCGGGACGAAGTTCGCCCGGCGAGGACTCGTCGTCGCCCGGGCCGCGCGAGTGCATTCTCCGGATCGCCTCCCTCATATCCGTCTTCAACACCGTGACAAAGAGCGTCGCGGACAATCTCAACCCGAACGTCGCGCCGATCGTTCAGTGGAGCTTTCTCACCGAGTGTCTCCTCAAGATGCTGCGCACCGTCGTCAAAGCCATCGAACTTACGGAAAACGCGGCAGCGACGGCCGCCGCCGCGGATTCCGGCGAGACGACGACGACGACGACGACGACGTCGTCGTCCTCGGTGTCGGCGGCGAACAATCTCGTCGACGCGTCGAACGAGAGCCCCGAAAGTCTGACCGAGTGCATGAGACGAATGAATCTGTCGCAGAAGAACATCGAGACGCTGCTGAAGAGCGTGAGCGACAACGATCTCAACGAGGACACGCTGTTCAAGATAATTCGCGGCCTCAACATCGGCAAAAAGTGCGACCGGAAAAGCGCGCGAATTCACGCGGACGGAAAGAATCTGTCGACGGTGCGTGACAAGGAGCGTTATCTCATCAATCTCCTCAAGTCCGTGGACTCGAAGAAACGAGGAGGAGGAGGAGGAGGAGGAGGAGGAGGAGCCGTCGCTGCCGCCGGCAACAACAAGAACGCCACCGCCGTCGATCTGTCGCGCGAGAAGGAGGAACTGATCGTAGTGTCGAACGAGTGCGCCTATTTGCTTCTCGGCTACCTGCAGAGTCGAGTGACGAAGAATCACGAGCTTCTCTACCGTTTCATCGATCTTCAGCTCGCCCGAGTCGACGTTTTCTCCGACAACACCGTCGTCTCGACTCTGCGCACCGTTTCCAAAGTCGTCCGCGAGGTTTCCGCGAATCTGCCGCTCGAACTCGTGCACAAGCTTCTCGGACAAAATTCCGTTCTTCTGAAGCTGCGATTCGCCAATTCGATCGCGATTCAGAACGCGAGCCTCGACGTTTATCACAGTCTCCTCGGACTGAAGAACATTCCGCTGCTTCAGGAGGCCTACAGATATATCCTCGCCGATTTGGAGATCGCCTACGGACTCGTGAGCAACGCCGAGGAACTCGTGGCCGAGAATCCACTGGGCGATCTGACTTACCGGGAATCCGACGCCGAGACCGTCGTCGTTTTTCTGCTGCGAGCGCTTTCCGATCTCGCGAACGCGAGCAACTCGATAATCGGCATGTGGGCCCTCAAGCCGAGTATCCTCGAGCTTCTGGCGGTTAAATTGCGGCCGTACGATCGTACTTTGCTCACCGCCAGTCCACTCGTGCAGTATTGCATACTTTACCTGCTGTACGCTCACTGCTCGAGGTACAATCACTTCGTCTCGAGCTCGAGTCTCATCACGGGCGGCGGCGGGGGGGCGAACGCCTGTCGAGCCATCGACATCTTTCCCGGCGCTCTCGACGTACCGACGACCTCGCCGACCAGCGGTCATCTCTCGATTATTCTCAATCTGATGGGCAAAGCCTTCGAGACGCGGCTCGAGGAGCGAACTCTCGCCCTCCTGTCCAAGTGGATGCGCGAGGTTTGCGCTCAGGCCGACAATTACATGGCGATACTCAACAAGACCGAGGAGTGTCGGGTCATTGTCGCGAGTCTGCTGAATCGCGGCTCGAGCACCAATCCCAAAATCGCTATAGACGTCTGCGAGAATCTCGAGGTGCTCATCGGCGATCGCAGGGCCGCTTGGCCCGAACATATTTACACGGCGATCGTGCATCTCGCGATGCTGCATCTCACGTCGTACAACGAGACGGTGCGCAACAAGTACAGCCAATTGCTCACAAACGTCCCCGTCAACATCGTCATCGCGACTTTCAATCGGCAGTTTCTTCGATCGGAAACAAAGGTGGGGCCAACTTTTCCGACACGTGATAATACACCGCAATTGGTTTTTTTCTTTCATTTAATTTATCGACACTTTTCAGCGTCTTCGAACCATCGAGAACTACTCGATCGAGTCGCTGATAATAGCCCAGCGGCTGCACATGCGAGGCATCAACAACGGCGGCGCGACTCGTACCGGCGAGATGCAGGGCCAGCACCTCAAGTCCTACATGGCTTATCTCCTGCAGAACTATGACTTGAGCGTGTCCGATCTGTCGGAAGTGTTCACGCTCTCCTGGCCAACCGTGTTAGTATATCTCGCGATACGCAATTTGTCATGTTAAAATAAGAAGACAATCAGCAGCAATTTTCGAATTGCAGATCCGGCTTCGAGACGAGCGGCAAGATGCACAAGTTGGGCCTGACCAACCGCACATTCCTCTACTTTTGGAGCGGCATCGAGGCGGCGCATCACTGCGTGATAAACAAGCTCCGCACGCCCCTCGGAAAGCCGCAGGAGACGTTCACGAGTATCGAGGGAGCCCTGAAGACGCTCGCTCGCGAGACGCAGACGCGTCAGACGTTCGCCAAGCCTGCCGACGGCGCCAAGAAAGACGACGACGCGGACTGCGGCGGCGGCGACGGCGGCGGCGGCGGCGCGTTTGACGAGCACACGCGGGTCCGCCTGTTCGTCGAGTTCCTCGAGCATCTCGAGCGCGTCATTCACAACGCGTCCGAGGGCTGCGCGGTCGCGCTTCTTCCGCTCCCGAAGCCCGTGAGGACGTTTTTCCACACGAACAAATCGACGTGCAAGGAGTGGCTGAACCGCGTGAGACTGGCTCTCTGCGTGGTGAGCCTTCACGCCGGTCTCGCGACGAGCGCCCTGAGAAACGGGCAGCGTCTTCTCGAGAATTTGAGCAACGCGGATCTGAGCCAAGGCGGGGAATTCGAGCGCGCGGCACTCTGCACCGCCGAGGCGCTCGTCAAGCTCGGCGAGACCGAGGCACTTCGGGGTCTCGACGCTTACGCCAAGGAAAAGGATCGTAAATTCGAGTGGCTCAAGGCCGCGATCGACGAGGCCGCCGGTCGCTACGAAATGGCAGCCGAGCGTTACGAGAAGATAATCGAGGATCGCGCGCTCGCTCGACGCGACGACGTTGCCAACGCCGCCGCCGCCGCCGCCGCCGACGATCTCGCGAAATCCGCGACTCGCGAGGCCGACGCGTTCGCCATGGAACATCTGACGCGATGCTACAGAGCCACCGGCGACTGGGACAAGATGGCGGCCTGGAAGACTCGGGAAAACGAGATACTGAAGGAGGATCGAAATTGTCAGGCTGGCGGTCTCGCGAAGCATCTTTCGAGGCTGAGCAGCGTGCGACAGGCCGAGTGCCTGAAGAAATTTGAGACCGGGGAGCAGGTGAGCCTCGAGGAGCTGTCCGACTGGTCGATTCTCGAAGACAAAACAACCACCCCCGGTGGCAGCAACTGGAGTCACGCGAGCAGCGTAACCGAGTGTTCCGACACACTGAGGAACATCGCGCTGCGCATCGGCGCCGGCGAGCGCAGAGTCTCCTTTCTCCGGAGCATAGACCGTTGCCGGAAAATCGCCGCGATGACGATGGAGGAGGCACTGCGAAATCCACCCTCGGAGCACCTCAGCGACTCGATACTCGTTCGCTACTCGTCGCGACTGTTGGACGACCTCCTCGCCGCGAGATCGTCCACGGTCTTTCAACTGTCGACGGACATTTGCCGATCCACGGGAAATCTCGACTGTCGGACCCTCGGCGAGATTCTCTGGTGGTCGGAGTTTCACGCGCGTCAAAGTCGGGGCTCGTCGAACCCCCCGAACGCGTCGTCGAACCCGGACGACGAGATCGCGAGTCTGCGTCTCGATCTCGCCAAGAGCGCGCGAAAGGCCGGAAACTACGGGCTCGCGGCTCGTCAGCTCGTTCGATACTTCGAGGATAATCGCGAGCGGGCGTTGGCGGGCCTCGAGTTGCCGCCGGAGAATTGCAGCCTGCGAGACGTCAAGGCGACGATTATCGAGTCACGCCGCAGCGGCGTGACTCGCGTCAAGTGGACGAGCAACAACATGCGGGCGTTTCGTCAGGTGGCGAAGCTGCTTCGCAGCATGGACAGCCTCGACGACGCACTGAGGGTCTGCAGCGCGACCGCTCTCTCGATCTCCGAGTCCATCGTCAACGGCACCGAACGATCGAGTGGCGGCGGCGGCGAACTTCGCGAGACCGGCACGAAGCTCCTGATGAATCTCGCCAAGTGGATACAACCCGACACGAGGCTCGCCGACAATTCTCAGCTCGAGCAGCTCCTCAGATTCGAGGCGTTGCACAACGACGGACTGATGGACAAGCTCTTCGGTCAGACGACCGAGCTGATACCGCTCAACGACACGATTGTCGGGAAATTGATACAACTCGGGGTGAATCAGTGCCCGGAATTGCCGCTCGCGTGGTCCTGCTTCGCCGGCTGGTGCTACAAGTGGGGACACAAGATCGTCGATGATTCCAAGGCCGGGCAGCTCACCGACGCCGACAGACTCAACGTCCGAGGGCTTCTGGTGCCTCTCGACGCCCGTGAATCCGACGCGGCGGCGATATTCGCGATTCTCAGCCAGAACAACAACGCTCACCGGGACGACTCGGACCCGAACAGCCCGAGCAGCCCGAACAGCCCGAACAACCCGAAGAACGCGGCCAACACGGCCGAGACGATAGAGAATCAGCTGCGGAACGTGCCGGCGTTGAGCCGAGCGAGCAATCAGCACCTGACGATGCTCGTGGACGTCTGGCGTCAAGCGCAGAAGCGAATCTACTCGTACTACGAACTTTCGGCCAACGCTTACTTCAAGTATCTTCAGCTGGCGAATCGCGAGTCCAACGACTGCGCCACCATCACCGCGACCCTCAGACTGCTTCGGCTCGTCGTTAAGCATCCGCTCGAGCTCCAGAAGGTCCTCGAGTCCGGACTCTCCGCGACACCGACGGCACCCTGGAAGGAAATCATTCCGCAACTGTTCTCCAGGCTCAGTCACCCCGAGGCTTACGTTCGGACTCGCGTATCCGAGCTTCTCTGTCGCATTGCCGTCGATACTCCTCATCTTATCACCTTTCCCGCTGTCGTCGGGGTCTTCGCCGAGCAGCCGAGATGCGCGAACGCGCGACACGCGCGCCGCGCGGCCGGCGATATCACCCACAAAGACGACGACGACGACGACGACGAAAACGAAGGGAAGAACGCCGAGAACGAGATTTTCGACGAGGTGGACGAGGAGGAGGAGGAGGAGGAGGAAGAGGAGGAGGAGGACGAGGAGGACGAGGAGGACGAGGAGGAGGAGGAGGAGGAGGAGGAGGAGGATGAGGAGGAGGAGGAGGAGAACGTCGAGGAGGAGGAGGAGAAACGCGAGATGGAAGATTGCGTGCGGATAGAGGCCGAAGAGGACGACGCGAACGTGGCTGCCGACGGCGACACCAACTCCGACTCCGTTATCATCCCCGGTGCTCTGGGATCACGCGATCCGCGGAAAATCGGCGACGAGGAACGCAGCTGCATGGAGGCGTGTTTCCGGCAGCTGAACGATTGCCTGAAAAACGGCATCGAGGATTCGGCGGTGAAAAACGTGGAGATTCTCGTGAAGGAGCTGCGACGGATAACTCTGCTCTGGGACGAACTGTGGCTCGCGACTTTTTGCCAGCATCATCGCGAGATCTCGAAGCGCTTCGAGCAACTCGAGTTGGAGGTCGACAAGGTGCAGATGAACATGATGCTGAGTCAGGAGGAGAAGGACAAGCTCGTCGCGGAGAAGCATCGAATAATTTTGACGCCGGTGGTGTACGTCCTGGAGAATCTGGTGGCGATGACCGCGGGACCGGCGGAAACGCCGCACGAAAAGGCGTTTATCAAGAAATTCGGGCCCTGCATCGAGGACGTGATCGAGCGACTGAAAAACCCGAAGAATCCGGCGCGACCGAGATTAGCGTTCGCGCCGCTGAAGCAACTCGAGGCGAAACTGGCGCAGCGAGTGAACAAACGCGGTGCTTACACCCTATCGATGACCGACATCAGTCCGGTTTTGGCGAGCATGAAGGACACGGGTATCGCGATGCCCGGTGTCTCGTCGACGAACGCGCAACATCGCGACATCGTCACGATACGATCGGTCGATAATACCGTGCAGATTCTCCCGACCAAGACGAAACCGAAGAAGCTCGTGTTTCACGGATCCGACGGACACGTCTACACGTATCTCTTCAAGGGCCTCGAGGATCTGCATCTCGACGAGAGAATAATGCAATTTCTGAGCATTTGCAACACGATGATATCGAAGAACAACGACACGCGCAAGGTTTATCGGGCTCGGCATTACGCGGTGATACCGCTGGGACCGCGGTCCGGCCTCATTCAGTGGGTCGACGGCGTCACGCCGCTCTTCACACTGTACAAACGGTGGCAGCAGCGCGAGACCGCGATCGCCAATACCAAGGGCGGCGGACATTCCAGCGTCATGGGACCGTCCGATCTTTTCTACAACAAATTGGCGCCGCTTCTCAAGGAGCGGGGGATACCGCTGGAGAACAGGAAGGAGTGGCCGCTTCCGGTGCTCAAGCAGGTTTTGTCGGATCTCATGGCGGAAACCCCGAACGATCTGCTCGCCAAGTTAGTCCCTTACCTACAACTTTTCTTCGACTATTTTCCAGCGGCACGTAACCGTCATTTCGTCGTTTTTTTCATCAGGGAGATTTGGTGCAACAGCATAAACGCCGGAAACTGGTGGCAAGCGACGAAAAATTATTCCTACTCGGTGGCGGTCATGTCGATAATCGGTTACATAATCGGACTGGGCGATCGTCACCTGGACAACGTTCTGGTGGATCTCAACACGGGCGAGGTCGTTCACGTTGACTACAACGTGTGCTTCGAGAAGGGAAAGATTCTACGGGTACCGGAGAAGGTGCCGTTCAGAATGACGCCGAATATCAAGTACGCACTCGGCGTGACGGGAGTCGAAGTGAGTACACAGCTCGAAGTGGCACAGCATTTGTTCGAATTCAATGGCTCGTTTTAATATTCCAGAGTTAAATACGCGACAGACGATTAGTTATTTTTCCTCGGGGCGGCGCGTCAGTCCGCCCCCCCCCCCCCCCCCCCCCCCCCTCGCTTCGTCAGTTCGCTCTGCTTGCGCAGATAATCCTTGAGGCTCGAGTTGAACTCGTTGCGGTCGGCGTCGGGTCCGGTGAAGCGCACGAGCCGCTGAAACGCCTTGCGAAACTCGGTGTTCTTCCACGCGTAGATCATCGGATTGATCGCGCTGTTGGCCATCGCGAGCGAGAACAGAGCTTTGTAGAGAGTCGGCGTCTCCGAGCGGTGAAGGTTGAACACTCTCATGCAGGCGACGACGAGGAAGGGCAGCCAGCAGATCGAGAAACTCCCGAGTACCAGCAGGACCAACTGTCAATTTCCAATAATAATATTACATTTTTTCTCCTCAGTCTCGTCTCGTCTCGTCTCGTCTCGTCGGTAAAATAATAACGTTCGACAAGTTACCCTCAAGCTCTTGCAGTCGTCGAGGCCCGCGCTGTCGTATCCGGTGTCTTTCAATCGCCGCGCGTGAGTCGCGGCTGCCCTCCAGATTTTCCAGTAGAGGAGAAACATGCCGAACCAAATGAGGCACAGCATCGGGAAGAGAATAGCGGCTGTGTAATATCTGGCGACAATAACGAACGTTACTGGCTTTGTGTATTGGAGCGCATCGAGGTGCGGGAAACGGAGGAAAGCCGGCGCGATAAGAGACACGATAAGGCGGCGCGGGCGTGGCCGCGCGAACGAAATACCTGGGTAAAACGGTCTCCAATTCGCAGGACAAAGAGACGTCGAAGGAATTCCAGTAAATCGGCACCGTGGCGATCGCGAGGGCGTGCGACCATCCGACGAGAATCGCCACCAGAGCCGTCGTCCTCGTGATGTAACGCGGATACTTGAGGGGATGCACCACGGCGACGTAACGATCCACGGCGATGGCGATGAGATTGTAGATGCTGGACGAGCACGCGAGGCCGATCATCGCGAAACGCAGGATGCACGTTGTCTCGTGCTCGCCCAGACGTTTCTCCAGATAAAACGCCAGATGATACGGCAACGCGAGACCCACCATCAGATCGGATATCGCCAGATTGAGAACAAAGAGGTTCGAGGTCATGCGGCGAAGTCGACTGCTCAGACGAACCGCGAGAATCGTGAGGACGTTGCCCGCGACGATCGACACGAAGAGGAGACCGTCGAGTATCGTCCAGCAGATGTAATACTTGGAGAAGCTTCGATAGACCGCGGACGTGTCGAACTGCTGTGGCTGTTGCTGCTGCTGCTGCTGATGCTGCGGCTGCTCGTCGGATTCCACCTCCAGCTTCGACGTCGCGTCCGACCGTTGCATAATTCTCGACTAGTCGCAATCGACTCGAGCGAAGTTTCTCGGACTCGCGTATCCGACGCGGAACAACACTATTGTCATCGTCGCCGCACCCGGCGACTCGGGCGAAAGCGATTCGAATTGCGAGACGGGTTTTTTTGTTTTGTTTTCGAAAAATTCGTCGACCACGAGCAGCGCGCCAACTGTTCGCCACGAGCTCGACGGATGTACCGATAGCTTTGCCATCCGAATTCGCTCGCACGCGCGGTAACTCCTCCGATTGTTATCTACGTCCACCTGTCCGATACCCACGCCCCAGGCCTTTCCAATCCAATTGCTTCGTCGATACGGGCGGAATGATACGCGGCGCCGCGGAGAGGCTTCCAATCATTTTGTGTCCTGTATTTTTCATCCACCATATGCGGTCGAATTTTTATATTTTCGTTCGATCGAAAATTCGCAAAAAAATATTTATATGTGCTGTCTTTGGATTATTTTTGGAGGATGATTCGTACGCCGTGTAAAGTGTGGAGTAAACGTGTTTGTTTTGTTTTCTCTCATTTTTCAGGGCATATTCAGATCAGCGTGCGAGCACACGCTGACCGTGATGCGACGCGGCAGAGAGACGCTTCTGACGCTGCTCGAGGCGTTCGTTTACGATCCCCTGGTCGACTGGCGGGCCGGAAGCGAGAACGGAATCGCGAGTTACGGCGCCTGTCAGGCTAGAGCTCGATGCACGGGGATAGGCCGCAAGCAGCTCGAGAGAGAACTCACGAGGGCCATGTTTGCCGTGAGAGCGGCGGAAATTCGGGCCGAGTGGCTTTCCAACAGGTTGGCATGAAAATAAAGAAAAACCCCGCACCGAATTGACAGTAAGAGAACAGAGCCTCGGCTCTGGGTCTCGATCAGCTCGTTCTTCACGCCTTGTTCGTCGAGTCATTCTAACGTATCGCGATTGTCGCCATAGGGATCGGCTGGGCGCGATATTGCCGCTTTTGTCGCGCGAGCTGACCGACTGGCTCGAGGCAACGGACGCCTCGCGACAGTATCAGGAGCTGCTGCAAGATCGGCACCAACAGCTGCGCCTGGTAAAGGAGGCCCAGGCGATCGGACCTTCCCACTCTCTCTACACGGTTCGCGGCAGATACGCGACGTTCAAGCGGGCCCGGGACATCCACGAGAAGGCCAAGTCCTGCCTCAAGGACAAGATCGACGAGTGCGAGAAGCAAATCGCGATGCACAACGTGAGTAGACGAAAATTAAAAAGAATTATTCATCTCCGTTTTTAGGTTGTATATTATTTTTGGCAAGGGGCTTGGTGACCGAAGAATGGTTGTGAATCAACCATTGTTGTCGATTTATTCAACATCGTGATTGGTCGTTGTTAAAAATGTGGATTTTGTCGGACAGATGGCGCTGAGCGCAGTTCGAGGCGGGCAACTGAGCCGGTGGCTCTCGGAAGTGAGCGTTCCGTCGGCGACCCGCGACGAGCACCTGGTGTTCGATCTCGTGAAGGAATTTCTCCAGAACGCGGGACAAAATCAGATGATTGTGCTGTGCGAACAGTCGGAGAACGAGCTCATACAGCTGGCGACACAGCAGTCGATTCTTATGCGCAACTGTCTCGATCTTCTGAGCCAGTACTCGGCGATCTGCAGTCTCTATCCGCTGACGACGATGTCGCAACATCGCTCGGTGCTCTATCACGCGTGGGCGACGAATCTCCTGAGCACGGGGACCGTCGAGGCGTGTCGCGAGGTGATGGCTCGCTTCGACGCGAGTCTCGAGCAGATAATGCCGAACGATCCGCGCGCCCAGCAAGCGGTCGCGTTCGCCTACCAGATGCAGGCGATCATGAACGACAGCAACGAGAAATTCAAGAAACACTACGAACGAATGGTCGCCGAGGGTCTCCCCGAGTCTCTCGGCAGAATCGAAAAGTCATACTCGGACTCGCGCCTCGAGATCGCGAACTTCCTTCGCCGCGAGAAAGGCGCCGAGCGCGCCCTCGAGTGCGTCAACGTGACGGCTCTTTGCGCTCTCAACAAGCGATACCTCATGATGGAGGGAGCGGCCAAATGCGCCGGCGAGTGCCTCGTCGATCTGACGTCGCGCGACGGCGACTGGTTTCTCGACGAGATGCGTCTCATCTCGTCTCTCGTCGTCGAGCTCGCGAGTCTGCTGCCGGAAAATGGAAAATCCCCTTCGACCGACAGAACGACGAGTACGACGACGACGACCACCAGCACTCCGTCCATCGGCCTGGCCCTCAAGTGCCTCAGAAGCGCCGACGCCATTTACAAGGGTCTCCAGGAATTGAATTACAACTATCAGATGATCATTCTGCCGGAAGCCCTCAAGACGATCGTGACGGAGGAGCCGAGCGTGCTCGCGATGGTGAGCGAGCTCGACGAGATCATCGTGTCGAGCGGTCTGCCTCTCGGCGACGTCGTCGCTCAGCTCGAGATGCATCTAAGATTTACGCTCATGGAAATGGAGAGTCCGCACGCGATTGTCCAGACCATCGTCGAGGGTATCAGACTGCGGTTCGAGGCTCTGCTGTCGCGGCCCGCCGCCGCCGTCGTCGTCGTCGTCGACGGTCAACAACAGCCGGCCACCACCAATCCGACGCAGGATGAAGCGCTGACGCCGGGACAGATGCTGCTGATGGGCTTCAACGGGCTCTTCGAGAAGCTGCAGATGGAGGGAAACGCGCTGGTCGTGATGCTCGGAAGCCTCGAGATCGCACCGAGCTGGAACAAGATCGATCAGATACGCGACGCGAAGGAAATGGCGGCGACGGTGCTGAACGAGTCGGCTCGGCGCGTTCTCGACGATATGTTTCTGATAAAACGGCTGCAAACGATCGGGGAATCTTTCGCCCTGTGTCGGGACATCGCGAGCGCGTACAAGGGAAGCAGCTTGACGGCCAATGTCTACGACGACGAGAGGCTCAACAAACCCGTGAGGACTTTCACCGCCGATTACGTGTCGCGACAATTGCTCGGCGTGACGTCGCAGACTTTGGCGATCGCTCTGTGCTTCCTGCTCCAGCGAATGGGACTGAACGTGACGACGGAGATCGAGCAGCGCGACATCGGGGCGGAGAGCAAAGTTTCCCTCGAGGAACTCTGCCGGAAGATGGTGGACTCGTCGATGAAGGGGGGAGGAGGAGGAGGACACTTCTCGGGATCGGTTCTCGGACAGGCGAGCTCGCTCAGCAGCAATCTCGAGGCCGCCTGGAGGAGGAAACAGAGCGCCAGACTGGCTCAACAGTCGGTCGAGGTCGCTCGCGCGACTCTCCAGAGGCTGCAGCTTCAACTTACCGCGCACAATTGGCTGCACGAGGACAGTCTGCTCGTCCGATCGAATCTCAACCCAATCGGCGGGCCTTTGGGTGGGTTTCCTTCTTCTTCTTCTTCTTCAGATTCAATCGTATAATCGTATAATTGCGCATAATAACGAATATTGGACTATTTGCAGGTCGCTCGTCGACGATGCTCGAGCTGCGGAAAACAGCGGCGACACTGTCGGGTCTTCAGTCCCGAGTGTTCGAGGCTCGGGAGAAGCAGCAGAATCTCGTGTCGTCGGTGGATCAGCGTCTCAAGTGGGCGGCCGGGGCGAATCCGGCGTTGGGCGAGGTCATGGCTGCGTTCGACAACGCGGTACTGACGTCGTGCGAGAAACTCACGCGGCAGCACAATTTGGCGAGCGTCGTCGTCAACACGTGCAACGCGATTCTCCACTACGAGGCGTTGCGAACGCGAACCTCCGAGAGCGTCGCTAACGACGCGAATTTCATCAAATTGACCAAGCAGTGGGAGGAAAGTTGCGTACTGCGAGCGAACCTGACGACGAGCGTCACGGTCATCGAGTCGAGTCTCGTGGAGCTTCTGCAGATGGACAACAACATCGACGCGAACTGGCTGCGACGAGGCGAGAAGATAATCTCGGACGCGATACTCGAGACGCAAAAAATTCTGCTGGACAAGCAGAGCGCGAGGGCCGCCGCGGAGGACACTCTGCGCGAGCGCGTCAGCGAATTGCAGTGCATCATAATGGAGCATCATTGGCTGATGACGGACGTTCGGGTGCTGCTGCGAACGATGCTCAAGAAGGAGAGCATCGCGGGTCTTCGGGAATTCCTCGCGGAATATCGCACCTTCACCGAGGGCATATCCGCCATCGTCAAGGAACTCGAGTCCGAGAGTCTCGAGCCGCGGCGCGTTCTCCGGGTCAAGGAACAACTCGACGCCGTGGCGAACGCGGTCGCGACGCTGTACGATCGTTTGCTGGAATTCGCGAACGAACCGCCGCCGCCGCCGCCGCCGGCGCCGTCGGCGAGCAAGGCGCGAAAGTCCAAGGGAAGCGCGGCGGCGGCCACCGCGAAGGGCAGCCGCGGCAACAGAAGCAAAAAACTCGTGAGGCAGGACGCGAACGCACGGATCGAGTCCCGGAAGGGAACCTCGCAGCTCAGAGATCCGGCCACTGGAAAAGGTAATTTTTTCACACTTTCGAGTATTTTTCCGATTTTTTTTTTTTTTTTTTTCTTCCAACTCAACGGAGAATGATTTTTTGAAAATGTTTTCCAGCGGTGCAAGAGCGAAACGTGTACGCGCTGAACGTGTGGCGTCGGGTGCGCAGCAAACTGAAGGGATACGATCCGAATCCCCTGCGCAACTACACGCCGGCCGAGCAAGTGGAGTACGTGATACGCGAGGCGCAGAGTTTCGACAATCTTGCGCTCCTGTACGAGGGCTGGACTCCGTGGGTCTGAACGATCACAAGCCGACGCGGCCGCGTCGTTGGTTCGACTCTCGTCTCACTGCAAAGTGTGCGGTACTAAAAACACGCGCACACACACACACACTTCGGTACCCATTACAAAACGTGCGCGCGTACCACGTCGTAGTGGCAAAGCAAACGCAAACACCGAGCGAGTGTGGCTTCCGGGTGTGAAACGCCTAAGCGCGGCGCGAGATCCTCACGCACCTTGGATCGAGCCCAGCCAATATAAAAAAGAAACGGAAAACAACATGAAAAAAAAAAAAAAAGCAAAACAAAAAAAACATACGACAAACGACATACGACGCCGACGTTTCGAGGAAACGAAAGCGGCAACAAAATCGGAAAGAAAAACAAAAGAACCAACAGCAAAATCGCAAAAAACAGTAACTCGTGGGCGCGAGCGCTTAATTTGCTGAACACGACACTTGCGCCTCGGCGCCGATTCTATGCTTCTCTCGAAATTTCCAAGCACGAAAAAATGTTCTCGGCCAGATTAATCCTGAAATGGTTGCCGAGAAGCGGACGAAAGAAGTCGAGGATAAGAGTCCAAAAATTCTACTTGTGTTTTTTTTTGTTTTTTGTTTTGGGATAAACATAGAATCTGCCCGGGCGTTTAGTGATTTAGTAAAGTAGTTGTGGAAAGTGAACGGCGCGAACGCTCCGGGTAATGTTCGCGGAGGAGGTTTTTTGTCAAAAAAAAAAAAAAAAAAAAAAAGAGAGAGAGAGAGAGAAGCTTAAAAATTGGTTGATATGACGATCCGCGGTGAAAGACGCGATTGACGATCGCTCGCGATCCTATTTTTAACGGCCCCGTCGTCCGATCGGATGGAGCGTACGATTCTCTCGAGGTTGCTCGTCGAAGCGACCGGTCAGGGTCCCATTTTCCCTCTTTCGAAAGTACGCGACTAAAGTTACATTCACCCTTCATTTCCACTCTTTTGTTTTTAATGTACAAATCGGACTTAGCCGAGAGTGACACTTGAAAAGTTCCATCGTTGTTTATTGGCTGTTTTTTTTTTCTCGCGCTTGCTTCTAAATTCACCGAAGTCTCGTGACTTCGCGGTAGACAAAGAATCTTGCACCTCGTAGGTATTACGATAAATCTCCAACTATGCAACGACAATATTTTTTAATTAGGAAATCATCCGTGGAAAACTTTTCGAACTATTATAAAATTTACGATTACAGCCGCCACTTGTGACGATCCGATCCGAAATCACGATATTGCCGCGAGTAATGTCGTCAAAATTTAATAATTAGAGTCAGAGCGGCAATTTGCACATTTCGATAAGATCCGGAATCGCACGTCGAGACCGCCTAACGAATAATACTAATAGGCTACTAATTTAAGTTTGCAAAACGCCCTTTCGTTGATCACACGAGTTACATGGAAAACGACGAAGCGAAACCCCCTGCAAAACTCTCGTCCGACATTAGCTATGATGGAACACACAAAAACGTTGAAGAAAAAAGAAAAAAAAATTAATTCTCCACATCGCGTACTCGTTCATTTCCTTTCGCTAATTTCACAGTTAATAATAGTTGTAGTCCTGGCAACGAAGAAAATAAAAAAATAAAAAAATCAGGTACAAATGATTAAAGAAAAAAATACTAATTTCAACTGCGACTTCAAGTATCTTTATTGTTATCCAGACCAATACCCTTCTTCCGTCGATTGCTATATAAATTCCCGAGCGAGTCGAGCGACACACGAGCGAAGCGAACTCGCGCGAAAACTGCGTCGGGGTAATTATATATATTATATTATATATTACAAGAATGCTATGTACATTTAACAAAAGTCCCGCGCGAGATGTTCGCGGCATTTTCTGAACGAAAAAACACTACGATCCATGAACAAGATCGACTCAATTATGGCGTTGAACACGGGGCGAGCACTTTTTTCTTGCACTTTGTACAACAATCGTCGCCCGACCGAAAATCTTTCTCGTGTTTTTTTCCAACATAACGTCACGCGATTGGATTTCGCTATGTCTCTGTTATCGCTAATTATTTACAAAATGTGTTCTCGGCGCTCGGCGCGGCGGCGGCGTCGGAAAATTTGTTTTCAGTCGTAGGTTTCCGCTGATATTAAAATGATTCGGTGTAAGCTCGTCCGAGTAGTCTCAGTAATGCGCGTCCCGCTTGAGCAGCTGATCGATCTGACTCTTGTACATCTCCTTGACGTCCTCCAGGTCCAATCGGAGCTCCTCCGTCTCCTCGACTTTTTCCCCGTACATCTGCAGCAGAGCGTCGTAACGCGTTTGCACCTCGTTCAGGCTCTCGTTGAGAGTCTCGTACTCCGTCACTTTGCCGCTCAATTCCTCGATCTTCAGCGTCAGCGTCGACAATTCGATGTTCAGAGCGTCGCGCTCGTTGTTTCGACGCGAAATTTCCCACTGTAGCTGTTGAATTTCTCCTGCGTTCACAAATGCGCGAAAATTGAAAATCGAAAAACAATTCAATTACTAATTTTTAACATTTTTAACCGGGTTTTTAACTGCACAAACCGTCTCGCTGCTTCACTTGCGCCTGCAGATTTTCGATCATCGAGGTGCTATTTCCAGTTGCTCTTAGGCTGTCGTAGACGCTGGGAAACCGGCCGGAGCCACTTTCGAACAAGGATTCGTTGAACTGTGGACATCGAAAGACCGAAAGCGACGAATGAGTATGAGTCAAAATTCGCGAAATCAATTGTCTTGAAAAAAAAAAAAAAAAAAAAAAAAAAAAAGGACAAACTTACGGCAGGCCAAACGCTGCTCGTACTACCAATGGAGTCTCTTCCGATGCTCAGAGTCGGACTCAAACGCGACTCCTCGTCGATGCTCTGCTGCTGTTCCAATATCGCGTTGTTCTTGCGTTTTTCCGCGTCGGTCGCGGCTCTCTCCACCGAAAGTTTGTCGGTCAACGACTGAATTTCACGTTTCAGCTCCTTCACCTGCTCCGCGTTCGCCTGCTCGAGAGATTGTACTTTTTTCTCTTGCCTAATGGAGACAGAAAAACATGGTTGGTTGTTGTTGTTGGTTGTTTGGTTGTAGACGACTATAAAATCGTAGAAGAATCGTTGAATTAGTAGCAGTTTCACCGACCGAGAATTAGTTTCCTCGAGTTTCGCGTACTCGGCTCGCAACTTCTCGAGTTCCTCGCCAATGTGGATTCTCTCGGTTTCCTTTCGCTTGATCTGCGCCTCGAGGCTCGAGACACGAGTCCTCAGGCTCAAATTTTCCTCGACGAGCGAACGATCCGTCGCCACGAGACTCTCCAGTTTCGCCTGTAACTCGTCTATGCTCTCGGACATGAGCTTCTCCTGTTTCGCGAAGTTGTTCGTCTTGACGACGAAACTCGCTTGCAGCTGCTCCAACTGACGTAGAAGCGGCTTTGTCGCGAGCGTCACGGATTCCGAGAGTTCCTCGCTTCTCGCCTCGGCGGCTTCGAAGCGCTTCAAGAGCTCGTTGTTCGTTCTCTTTAAATTTTCGACGCTTCTAAAACAGAGAACGGGGCGAATGCAAACGTGCGAACGTTTCGCAAAAGCTGGAGATTTGCAAAATTGCTATCCGCGCGTACTTTACGTGAGCCTCTTCGGACTTTCGCAACTTGAGCTTGAGGTCCTCGACCTGCGCCGCCAGTTGACACGATTCCCCAGCGTTTTCCAGGGCTCGATTCAATTCCTCCTCCGCGGTTGCCAATTTCTCTTTCGTGTCGGTCAAATCGCTGTAATTGACCGTAATGAGGTGGTAAACGTCACGTAACAATCGGAACATTTTGCAACTTCTAAACGAGCGCCAGAGCGTAACGAAAGAGGAAAAATTAATCGAACGAACGTTTTGGCGGCGTCGAAGCTGGTTTTGTAGGCTTCCATCTTGTGCAAAGCGTTGTCGAGTTTTTCCTGCAAACTTAGAATCTCCGTTTCCTGCTTCTTGTTCCGGGCTGTTAGAGTGTGAACGGCCTCGATCTGACTGCGCTCGACTTCCTCTTTCGCGTACAACGACCGTTTCAGCCGCTCCAGCTCCGAGCTTTGCTCTTCCAGTTGCTCCCTGAGAAGCAGAAAAACAACGGAATAGAAAATGAATAAAAACGTGGACTTGATAAAAAAATAGCCCCCCCACTGACTTTTGACTCTTGAGCAACGCCTCGTTCTCCTTTTCTTTGGCTCGCAATTTTTTAATAATATTGCTGTGCTGCAGCTGCTGCTTGCTGAGCTTCTCGCCCTCGGCCCTGAGCTCGCTGATGATCTCGTCCTTCTCCGCGGTTATCGTCATGGTCTCGCGGGACGAGAGACGCGTCGCGGCCTCGTGTTTCAACTGCTCGAGCTGCTCCCGCAAGCTATCGCGCTCGCCGATCGCCTGCTGAAACTTTTTTTCCAGCGCCGACAATCGCTCAGTGTACTCCTCGGTTATTCGATTCACGTCCTGGCTCTGACCCGCGCGCAATTCGATCGTTTCCAGCTCTCTGAAAAATCACTCGATAATCCGCTAGATTTCGCAAAAAAATCCAACTTCGCGATTCGACTTGGTTCGATTCATCGACTGACCGTTCGATCGCCGCAAACAGAGCAGTCGTTCGATCGAAACTCACTTCTTCATGTTGATGTTTTGCTCGTGAAGCTCCATGTTTATACGGCTCACGTCGATGAGCTTGGACTCGCGAACTTCGAGGATCTCCGTCATTTCCTGTATTCGCTTGAGCAGCTTCTCGATCTCGAAGTTGACCTCGTCGGAGCCGACACTGATCTCGCTGAGCTCGCGCGAGTGTCCGCGACTCTTCAACGTTCTCGTGAGCAGATCGGTGCCTTTGCTCGAGTGCACGTTCGCCGGACTCTGGCGCGACTGGGTCGAGCTCGAATCGCCGTTCGGACTGTCGTGAAGAAAAACAAAACCGGCATCTTTTAATTACGCGCGAATCAATCGACTTTTGTCGCCTTTCCGAATTGACACCGCGCGACCGGGCTTAATCCTACCTGTACCTGGATATTATTTCAATGTCGCTCGATGTTGTCGTCTCCAATTCGTCGCCGCTCGTGTGACCGCTCGTCTGGTCCGAGCCGATTTTCACCAGATCCGAACGACTAGAGAAGAAAGGATGCCTTGCATTTTTGTTCTTTTTTTCTTTCAACGGAGCGAATGTGTTCGTGCGTTTTTTTTTTTTTTTTTTTTTTTTTTTTTTCATGATCTACCTTTCCGAAGAAATGGGCGAATTTTCCCTCGGCAAGACCTCGACTCTGTGGTCCGTGGCTTTCTCGACCATCGCGTCGGCGAGCATATTCTTGACGTAGGAACTCGCGGTGAGCGGCGTCTCGCTGACTTTGGCGGGCTCGTTGCTCTTGACGACGGTGACGTTGTCCTCGGAGCTGCTCTCGATGAGCGTCCCCTCGCAGCTCGAGTCCGTGAGCATCAAATACTGTTCGGGACAATCCGCCGGTTCGGGCTGGCTGCTGCTGCTGTTCCTCGTCTGTTCGGAAATCGGATTCTCCTCGTCGGCCGCGGGTTCGATCGTCGAGTCCTTGACCTGATCGGAGGCCGCCTCGTCGTCGCCGTCGCCGTCGCCGACGATCCTCTTCATCATCCGCTCGACGTCGAATTCGCCCTTTCCAAGCGGCTGTCGCGTTATCGCGACATCGAGGGGCAAATGCAAGTTGTGTTTCTCCTTCAACGAGTCCAGACTCGAATTTAGATTGGCCGCGGGAATTCGCCCGCCGCTGTCCGGACAAGAAACGTGCATTCTCTTGTCGGCGGCGGCGGCGGCGGCGGCGAACTCGAGTCTGCCTTTGCCCACCGCATCGGCGGTCTGTTGCTTCAAGTTCGCCAGCTCCCTGATGGTCATAATCGTACTCGTGGACGCCGACGTGTAGGAATCCTCGGCCTGGCTCACCTCCTCCGACTCCGGAATGATCTCGACGCTCTCGGGTGAGGCGTCGCTGCTGCTGCTGCTGCTGCTGCTGCCGCCGCCGCCACCGGCCGTGGCCACCTTAGCGGCAGCGTCGTCGTCGATCTTCGGCGTCTTCGACGAGTTTTCCTCCTCGGGCGACACGTACGGCGATACGTCCGACGACCAAGCCCCTCCGGCGGCGGCGGCGGCGTCGTCGTCGTCGAGTGGACTTTCGAGTGGAAATTCGCGCTGATCGACCGGCGAAACGAAGGGACTCTCGAGAATCTCGACCGAGCTCGGCGAAGTCACGAGGCTGTCGGGAAGCACCTCGATCGATTCGGAATTTCGCTTCGTCCCGCCGAGAGGCGTCACGCTCGCCGACACGATGCTCGCCGACGTGACGTCCGAGTCCGGGCTTTTCGTGCAGTCGGTGGTGCTGCCCGAGCGCGAGCCCAGAATCTCGATGCTCTCGGAACTTCGCTTGTCGCTGCTCTCCGAACAAACCGAGATGACGGACGTCCGGTCGGGATTCGCCGCCGCCGACGCCGTCGCCGTCGCCGCTGCACGCGCAAAATCCCGCTTTTCTCCGATCGTCACCCGCCCGTCGTCGCTGCTCGTCTCCTCTCCGCCGTCCAACACTCCCGCGCTGTATCTTCGCCTCTTTTCCGCGTCGATGTCCCTCGTAACTTCGGCCTTTGCCGCCAGCGAACTTTCGCTCGCAGCTGTGTTCGTTCTGGCGTAATTCCGCGCGGCGTCGAGTGATTTTTCAGTCTTCGGGTCGATCGTCGCCGAACCTGCAAACGGATCCGACGACGACGTCGTCGTCGTCAGACTCTCCTGAAGCGAAGCCGACGGCACGAGTCGCCCGACCTCCGGAATGCGCGGCAGAACGGCTCGTTCCTCGAGGGACTCGGAACGCTCGACGGTGCGAGCGGAGGGCGAGTCGGTCTTTGGGTTCTCGAAGAACGAACCGGTGAAGCTGCCCCATATGCCGACTTCCCGGTCCTTGGAGACGCCGCTCGACGACTCGCCGATCGTGTCGTCGTCGTCGTCGTCGCCGCCGCCGCCGCCCTCCGTCGTCGCGCTGTTTATTCCCCATGTCGCGAAGAAGTTGGCCTCGTCGTCCTTGGCAGCGGCAGTCGCGGATCTGCCCTCGTCCTCCTTGATGTCCAGCGCCTTGTCGATGGTCTTCTGCGCCTCCTTCAGCGCCGACTTGGCCAAATTGGCGATACCCGAGGTGTCGAACCAGCTCATCTCGCCGCGTCACATCTTTCCACGTTTACCTGCAACAGTCACGACAGACGTACGTGTTTCGCCTTGTTTACCCCCTCGGGGCTGTCGCGCCCCGACTAGGTTCTTACGCTAGGCTGCGAATAGTCGGGTTGACCGGATTTTTCGTGCACACTCGACAGACACGCGCGACTCTCGCTTGCACTGAAAAGGATCGAAAATCGCCGCCGCCGCCGCCGCACGCACGTCGGGAGCTGTTTTTTTCCTTCGACGGCTTCGACGACACCGCTGGACACCGCCGCCGACTGCCACTCGATGACAAGTTCACTCCTTTTTTTTTATCGGAACTCAAGCGCCGCCTTGGTCGCGTAGGTTTCGCGTTAGTCGCGTTATCGTTATCGTTGTCGTCGTCGTCGTCGTTGTCGTCGTCGTCGTCAGTTCTGCTGCGGCTACGCGGTTCCCGGCGCGACGACAAGATGGGGTCCGAGTCGCCTCGGTCGGTAAAAAAGCGCCGCCGCCGCCATGTCGGTAAGATCACTGGAACTCGTCAACGGTGTGAAGTTAGCGCCATGGTAATTGCAGGTGCGGCTAGAAGTGGTCTGCGTCCGCGGCGGCGGCGGCGGCGGCGCGGCGAGTTCGCGGTGTTCGCGGCCCCGAGTGACGTGGCTCGGATGACGGTTGCACGAGTTACTTACTTGTATCCAGACGACTGTCCAAACTATCGCTCGCAATCGCAATCGCAATCGCAGTAGAAACGCGATGAAGTGATTGTTAATCACCGCGCGAAGCACTCATTCGTTCGGATAAACCACCGCGGTAATAGCGCGTAAGTTTCTTTCCATTTTTCTCATTGTCGCGCAATTGTCGCGCAACGCGTCTCTTCGCGTCAAGTAAGTTGTTGCCGCCGCCGCTCCAATTTGTAACAAACACACACCGAACGCGTTCTCTCTTCCAGCTCGCCATGACGACCTACGAGGATTTTATTCAGCAGAACGAAGATCGCGACGGGGTTCGTTTCACGTGGAACGTTTGGCCGTCGTCGCGAATCGAAGCCACCAGACTGGTCGTGCCGCTCGGCACTTTGTACCAGCCGATAAAAGAGCGCCTGGACCTTCCGCCTATTCAGTACGATCCTGTCCTCTGCACGAGATCCACCTGCCGAGCTATTCTCAATCCGCTCTGTCAGGTCGACTACAGAGCCAAGCTCTGGGTGTGCAATTTCTGCTTCCAAAGGAATCCCGTAAGATTATTATTATTTACCTATTTTCAAACATATATCATCTATATTCGTTTGACAATTTCACCGACACTGTCTTTCCTTTTATCCGTTCTATTTCAGTTTCCCCCTCAGTATGCCGCCATTTCGGAGCAACATCAGCCCGCCGAATTGATTCCCATGTTCTCGACTATCGAATATACTATTACGGTAAGAGTTTTCCTTTTCCTTTCTTTTTGACGTTTGATCGCAACCGCTCGTAGTTTTCCATCCAATTTGTATGTCGACTTATCGAAGCGCGGCGCTACAGTCGCGCATAAACGCTTTTTCGCGCAACAAACGATTATTCCTTGTTTATATTTGCCAATTGGATATTTGTCGCAGAGAGCACAATGTTTGCCGCCGATATTTCTGCTAGTGGTGGACACTTGTATGGACGAGGAGGAGCTCGGGGCACTCAAGGATTCGCTTCAGATGTCTCTGTCGTTGCTTCCGCCTTCGGCTCTCATAGGGTTGATTACATTCGGAAAGATGGTTCAGGTCCACGAGTTGGGATGCGAGGGATGTAGCAAGAGCTACGTGTTTCGCGGAACGAAGGATCTTCAGCCGAAACAGGTGCAAGAGATGTTGGGAATCGGTCGCCCGGTTGGCGGCGCCGCCGCCGCCGCCGCCGCCGCCTCCGCAGGTATGAACCCGCAAAATCAGCAGAGGGGACCCTCGGGTCAGCCGTTGCCACCGGCAAATCGTTTCCTGCAGCCGGTTCACAAGTGCGACATGAGTCTGACCGATCTCTTGGGAGAGCTTCAACGCGACCCCTGGCCCGTTGCGCCGGGCAAACGTCCTCTAAGATCGACCGGAGTCGCTCTGGCCGTGGCCACCGGCCTATTGGAAGCCAGTTACGCCAACACCGGCGCCAGGATCATGCTCTTTGTCGGCGGACCGTGTTCCCAGGGCCCCGGTCAAGTCGTCACCGACGATCTCCGACAGCCCATCAGGTAGGTTTCGCCATTGTGTTGAGCAGCAGCAGCAGTAGCACGTCCGTCATTTGAACCTAACGAAATTTCACGCAGATCGCATCACGACATCCACAAGGACAACGCGAAACACATGAAGAAAGCGACGAAGCATTACGACGCTCTGGCGGCCCGGGCCGCGGCCAACGGTCACATTATCGATATGTATTCCTGTGCCCTCGATCAAACGGGTCTTCTTGAGATGCGTCAATGCTCAAATTCCACCGGCGGTCATATGGTCATGGGCGATTCCTTCAATTCTTCCCTCTTCAAACAGACCTTCCAGCGTGTATTCACCAAAGACCCGAAGAGGGACTTGAAAATGGCTTTCAACGCGACGTTAGAAGTGAAAACTTCCCGGGAATTGAAGGTCTCCGGGGCAATCGGGCCTTGCGTCTCGCTCGGCGTCAAAGGCTCGAGCGTTGGCGAGCTCGAAGTCGGTTTGGGAGGTACTTGTCAATGGAAATTCTGCTCCCTCACACCCTCCACGACAACGGCTCTCTTTTTCGAAGTCGTCAATCAACACGCCGCGCCCATTCCTCAGGGAGGAAGGGGCTGCATACAGTTGATAACCCAGTATCAACATAGCAGCGGACAACGAAGAATTCGAGTGACGACCGTTGCCAGAAAGTCAGTTCCATTTCACTCAACTTTATTCTCCTTTTTCGCAGCCTTGCCTCTCACAAACGTTGTACATTGTGTGTGTGTGTGTGTGTGTGTGTGTGTTATCCATTCCATTTTACAGTTGGGCCGACGCTTCGACTTCGTTGCATCATATAAGCGCAGGATTCGATCAGGAGGCCGCTGCGGTGCTTATGTCACGATTAGCGGTGTTCCGGGCCGAAAGCGACGACGGACCGGATGTGCTTCGGTGGGTCGATAGGATGCTCATCAGACTGGTAACTTCACTGAAGTGTCTTTTTTTTCTTCTTTTTCCACGCGAATATTAACGCGGTCGGTCGTAGATTTTTCCGAGTGCACTATTCCCCAGCCGAGAGTTTCCGTATGAAATGCATTTGGTGCGTCATTTTCTTCCAGTGCCAAAAGTTCGGCGAGTACGGCAAGGACGATCCCAACAGCTTCAGACTTGCGGAAAATTTTTCTCTCTATCCTCAGTTCATGTATCATCTGCGTAGATCGCAGTTTCTACAGGTATTCAACAATTCTCCGGATGAGACAAGTTTCTACAGGTACGTCCAAGAGATACGTTTTTTCCCTTTTTGTATTTTCTATAATCTCGCGTCTGAATGTATTTTGTATTCTTCGTAGACACATGTTGATGCGCGAGGATCTGACGAATTCGTTAATAATGGTTCAGCCGATCTTGTATAGCTACGGTTTTGGTGGTCCACCGGAGCCGGTACTGCTCGACACATCGTCCATTCAGCCCGATCGAATTTTACTTATGGACACGTTCTTCCAAATTCTCATATTTCACGGAGAGGTACCGGACACACCGTTTTATACTCACGCATTTGTCCCTCCGCAAAGGAATTATTTAGACAATTATTATTATTATTATTATTATTATTATTATTGTTACACAATTATTTGCAGACAATAGCGCAATGGCGTCAATTAAAGTATCAAGATCTGCCGGAATACGAGAACTTCCGGCAGCTTCTGGCAGCCCCGGTGGATGATGCCGCTGAAATCTTGGGAGGACGATTCCCGGCGCCACGATACATAGATACCGAGCAAGGTGGCTCCCAAGCCAGGTTCTTGTTGAGCAAAGTCAATCCCAGTCAGACGCACAACAATATGTACGCCTACGGAGCGGTGAGTAAACCTCGTGTCTACCTCGTCGTCGTCGTCAAATAATCTCAAACAATCTTCATCCGTCGAATCGCGCAAAGTGTTATTTGAAATGATGATTATGAGTTACGTTAATCTCAGCGACATACGTGATTAATCCCCATTCTTTATGTCACCATGATCCTGCGAACCGCCAGGGGACGCCGTTGTCCAACGGGGTGTGTCTTTTTCATCCTTATACACGAGACTTATTATTCTTTTTTCATCTTGCTTTACTTAATTCGCTGCACAACATCATTCGCGCGACGCTTCATTTAACACTTTTACCATTCGTAACGGGGACATTAACCATTTGTTTGCCGCGGCGTTGAAACGCGACTCGCGAGATCTGCTTCCAGGTGTATCGTGGTTCTCCACTCACAAACACAAACGCACACACACACATTGCTCAATACCGCGAGATACATAATCTCTGTTATTCTTAATACTAACCCAGCACCGCCGGAGTTTCGCGACACACTTACAGCTCTTTTTGCCCGAACGTGCTGCATAGTTTTCAACGAAAATCGTCCAAACGATTTGTCTAGATTTTGTAACATTAGGTGCGCGCGCGGGCGCGGTGGTTGGTAAGGGAAACGAGTGATGGGTATTTCCATGTTTTTGCGTAGATAAATATATTCGACGGGCAACATCTACCTGGCAGTTCGAAGAAATTAATCGTACTTCAGAGTTCGCGTTCTTTTGTAAACGGCTATAGATAGATTGCGGCAAATTTATCGCCGTCGTTTATCGGTGTAATAACGAATTGTTTTCTGCCATGCCAGGCGGACGGTGCCCTTCTCAGAGCGTAATAACCATTAACATTGTTACGATTCATGTTCCTCAGGAGAGCGGAGCACCTGTGCTGACCGACGACGTTAGTCTTCAAGTTTTCATGGAGCATCTGAAGAAATTAGCTGTCTCATCTACAGCATAGGCCGAAAAAATTGAGCCTAACGAAGCGGTACCTCGTAAGAAAATCATTTGTGCTTTTATATAACGAAAGATGAATTGTATAAATTTAAACGATAAATATCAAGCGGGCATCGCCACTGAGATGAAGCACCGCTGCTCATTATATTAATTAAGGAACACGTATTTTTCTTTTCTTTTTTTTTTTTTTTTCTCGTTGAATTTAGGCCGCAATATTGAATGTTGAATCTACGTTTTTGAACGCGTTTAAGGAATGGATCGAATAAAACTAATCAATGCGTCGAAGATTCGTGGCACTGTATTATTTTTATTATAACTTTTCTCTTCGTTTCTTCCCAATACAATATATTCGAATAAGACGTATACTATATTTCTACAGACGACAATTATTTGTATTCACCATCATCAGTGTTCTCTGAGGATTTTCGCGGCGACAAATCGCCGAACAGTAGGCGCCCTATTTGAGTCCCTTCGACAAAGCAGATCGCACTTACACGTCGGCGTACGAAGGAAAATTAGACCAGAGTTATTTGCGCGTGTGTTGTTTGCGCGTAAGGGAGCGGGCGATTGCGTTCCCGTTGAAGCCTCGCTTACAGCGTCAATTGAGCGCGCACAGTTGTCTCTTCAATGTCACGCGGCGGCATTGCGAGTGGTACCTATGTTTTCGAACGATTTCGTAGAGCGAATAGAAATTGGAAAGATGAAAACGAAAAATACTATGTACAATCGAAGCGCCAGGCGTGAAAATGCCACAGTGAAATAAAGAAAATAATCGGCAAGTGTCGCGGGAAAATGTTGGACGAAATGTCGATCGAGCATATTCCATCCGCGCGATACTCTTCGCGTAATTTCTTTGTGCGTTACTACAAATTACGCAGACACACGCACGGACACAGACCCGGAGCTGCGTCGAGGCTTTAACTGAGAAACCTTATAGACATTTTTTGTTCGACGTCCGTTCTTTCGAGAACCTTGCAGAACTCCTCGAACGAAATCATTCCGTCGCCGTTCTCGTCAGCTTCGACGATGGTCCTCTCGACGATGCTGCTCAATTGCTCTTCGCTGTTGCATACACGGACAAAGTTGTACAAGCGCGCGTGCATACAAGTGTCTCGATGGAAAGTATCTCGTCGTTGCTCACCTTATGTTAGCTCCGACCATCATGTGGAGTATGGCGAGCAGCTCGTCTTTGGAAATGAGATCGTCGTTGTCCAGATCGTACATTTTGAAAGCAACTGCGAACGAATTTCATTTTAAGCCCAAACTAGCGTGCACCGACAAATAGCAACGGCGACTTACATCGAAGTTTTTCCTGTCTGGAATTCAATCTGTTGGGGCTGTTCTTCTTTATCGGCCTAAAGAGGGCGAGAACCTGCATGAATTGAAGAAAGTTGACGCGATCGTTGCCGCTCTCGTCGAAGAACGCATTGACTATCCTCTCGCCGAGAGGATTGATAGCGAGTTCCGGGATTCTGAGAAAGTCCTCGCGGCTCAGCGTTCCACAGTCGCCACGATCGAGACTCGTGAAGCGACTGTACAGTCTCTCGATTTGATTGGGCGTAACTGCAAATGAAATCGCGCGTTTGTGTTACCTACCTACCTACTTCGTCGTCGTGTCCGAATCCGAATCGGAAATAATACACAAGCCCGCGGATCGAAAAACGAAACGATAAAAAACGTACATCCCGTGGCTTCTTGTATCTGTGCTATTTCCTCCTCGCGAAGAAGGAGACTCGATTTATTGCCCATTATTATTCGCTCGATATCCGCCCTTTGTCACGCACAGTCTCACGTCGGAATCGTGGAATCGCGCCAACTGATTATAATCCAGTCATCGGCTCATGATGCGTTGTTGCCGCGGCACAGCGGTCAAAGTACGATGCTTCGAAACGGCAAAACGGGGCAAAACGGGGAGATCGAAGATTCGGATGTGAGGTTAACGAGCGATCTGTGTAGTCGCGTCCACTGCTGCTGCTGCTGCTTGTTCTGCGCGTTCTGCGTGCGCGCGCGCCCTCCCCCCGCCGCCACCGCCGCCGCCGCCGCCACTCGTGTCTGCTCGTGTCTGCTCGCGTCGGCCATTACGCTCGCTCATCGCTGGGATTGCACCGACTTGTTTGTTTGATCGATACGAGAAAAAGCTCACTCACTCTCTGTATTATATACAACACAATGTTGCCGATGATATCTGGAATAAGGTTGCTGAGAAAATTAAACTCGTTACGAGCACCAGCACCAGCAGCAGCAGCAGCAGCAGCAGCAACGAACAGTGTCTGTCAGAAGCACTCGACGTGCGAGTCGAAATGTTTGTTGTATGCCAAGTTTGTAGGTTACGACTTGCCGCGATCGAGTAAATATTACGCCAGGTGTATTAACGCGAAATATCGGATTTCGAGGAGGCCTTTAACTTCCCAAACCGGTACCAACGAGACATCCGCGGCTAGGTGAGTAAACTGTCATCCACCGGAACACCCTCTTTTCTTTTCTTTTCTTTTGTTTATGCCGTACTTTATGCGCACGTACGTGCGCGATGGCGCGATCGCACACCGGAACTCGCGCAAGAAACTATTTCTCAACTTGTGCGTCAGCAGCACACGTTGAGAAAAAGTTTCGTCGCACTCGTATCGAAAACTACTATTTTCTATTCAATATGGCTGCGTTACTATAAAATAACATTGATTTTAAAAAACCAAGTAGAGAACTGGAGACTGCACGGTTTGAAAAAATATCTGGAGAAACACTGGACTCTTTGACGGAATATTTTGACGAGTTGGTGGATCAAGCGACGCACCTGCCGGACGCGGATGTTTCTTACGGAGTAAGTTGCGCTCTTCTTTCGTTATTTGTTCTTTCGACAAGCGACAATCCGCCGACAAGTTTTATCGACAAATTTTTTCTGTTACAGGACGGTGTATTGACCATTAAATTTGGAGAGAAACATGGAACGTACGTGATAAATCGGCAAACGCCCAACAAACAGATTTGGCTCTCTTCGCCAAAGTCGGGACCTAAGCGATACGACTTTATCGCCGGTCGATGGATATATAGACACGACGGTAAATCGCTCCACCAACTCCTCGACGACGAGATACCAACTGTTGTAAAGAGCGAAACTGCGTTTGGCAAATGTTTATACGCAGCGTAGATATTGCCGAGATAGCTGCAATTAATGTAAATAGCGTTTGACTGCTAAATGTACTATAGCTGGACAAACCCAGAGTGCACAAAACTTTAAGAATGATAATTATAAGCTAACGTCGACGTCGAAAAGTTAACTTTCGGACACCCGATAACTGAAGACATCTTTTATCCGGACATTGGATACCTGATGGTTATCCTTTGGATAATATCTAAATTTAATTTAAAGTTAGTTTCATTTTGTTTTCGCGACTTAACTTTAATAAAATTTCATTAAAAAAACGTATGATATATAGGGAGGATTTTTGCGTAGCCCACATTAGTCTGAGAGAGAGAGAGAGAGAGAGAGGGAGTAAATAAGGGACGGTGAAAATGAAGGATAATTTCGCTTTACGAGTGGCCTATGAGAAACTGCCGCAACGAGCGAAGCTTGCTTGTGCTTCCCGGAGGGGATTTCGTTCGAAAATCCCCTTCGCCAGTGGGGCGAGCTGCTGCTAATTGCGGCTGACTCATGATCATTCGATACTCTCATGCGTGGGACGTATAGCTTGGCACGCGACGCATCTTCGCACGAGACATTCACGGCTAAATCATCTCGAGCGCATGGTCGATTCCTTATATTCATGACAGAGCCCCCCCCCCTTCCATTCTGACAATAAAAACCGACGATGAAACGATGATACGCGCCGCGATTACACGAGGCTTTCTTTTGTAACTTGCAGATTAACTCGGAAGTACAAGTTTCAACAAGATGGAGATTATGGAGGATGGGAATCTCGTGGACCGTGTCAGAATTTTACTCCAAAGAGACATGCAGTACTATCAGGTAAGTCAAAATAAGTTGTAACAAATTTTCTTCGTTATTCAGTGGCGTGAAGAAACACGAACATTAGTTACGAACAGCAGAAAAGTTTTCGATTTAACTCGGATGCAGTTAATGCAGTTGGTACACGTTTATGACTGAGATAGTTGATGGTTAATTGCACGAAAAGGCGATGCAGACAGTTCTACGGGAGTCGGTGTGCGACAGAGTGAGTGGCGGAAAGCTTGACTTTCCGCGTCACGCGTCCTTCGCCGCAATCAAGATCGTCACATGGTGGGAAGTTGAGTTTTGCGCTGCGTTCAGACATCCTTCGGGTTTGAGTACCTCTGACGAGGACAGCAGTCTGCTGCTGTTGCAGATGGGAACCGAGGATAACGCTATCAAAAAGACCCCGCCCTCCGAATTTATTCTCCTGATAATAGACACTTCCGAGCAACTTTTGGGTGAGTTACGAGCGTTAGAAATCTTTCGAATATTCTCCCACGTCACTTGGCCCGCCGCCCCGTTAA
Source organism: Itoplectis maculator (assembly GCA_964034905.1). Classification (NCBI taxonomy): domain Eukaryota; kingdom Metazoa; phylum Arthropoda; class Insecta; order Hymenoptera; family Ichneumonidae; genus Itoplectis; species Itoplectis maculator. The sequence continues at coordinate 13,164 of OZ035853.1, read as the reverse complement.
GGGGAAGGCTGGAGTCGATTTTTTTACGCGACTGGTCGGTAAAAAAGTACGTTTTCGTAGAACACACTATACGTGGATTTAGTTGATGTAATCAACATTTCGCAGCTACGCAGGATGTAGAGAAAACTTCGAAGAATTTGCGTCTGGTCTTATTTGGCAAGTTTGAATTCCTGAAACGTCGGATATCTTACAGCAAAGGCGAAGGCGAGCAAACCAATATGGCCGCTCTCGAAACGTCAACAGAGCCGGGGTTGTGTGAGATATCATCGTTTCGGGAATGAAAACTTGCCAAGTAAGACCAGACGCAAATTCTTCGAAGTTTTCTCTACATCCCAGTACCTGCGAAATGTTGATTACATCAACTAAATCCACGTATAGTGTGTTCTACGAAAACGTACTTTTTTACCGACCAGTCGCGTAGAAAAATCTACTCCAGCTTCCCCTTAATTGTTATTCCAATTTTAGAACACTTGCATACCTTGATACAAGAGTCACTGGATCACGCGGATCTAACGGTACTCACAGCGACCCTCGGAGCAGCAGCATTAATTCGCAACTGCCTTTGGTGCTATAATCAACAATCAAAGGACACGATACCTCTACAATCGAGGTACTTGTACCTATTGGATGCATCACGTTTTTCCTTTTTTACCGCAGCATCGGACACAACGTCGTTTTATTTTTCATTTCTTCATTTCTTTGTGAAAAATGCAGTAGCGCTTGATATAACTTTTAGCAAAATGGGGGGGGGGATACGCCGCGTGCCGCGTTATTGGACGAAAATGAGAAAGAAAAATTACTGGTCATTCACGAGCAAGCACCAGATGTTAGGTAGCACAATCGCGCATCATTAACGTAACGCGCGCGCGCTCGATCTCCATTTGCACACATCAGCGCTGTAATGGCATAGACATACGCATATATCGCCTTGTTGTAATTACCAATCAACGATGATACTGTTGGATAGCACGAGGCTCTTGGAGTGCTACCAATCATACGACGAAATGGCAGAGGCAGTGGCGGAAAGGTTGTTGGATTTGCACTGCCGTCTTATTTCTCTCTATATACTGAACGAGGCCGATTCTCTGAGCTGGCAGAAGAAGAAGTCCTTTTTCGAGAAGGAACGATGCTCGTTTACGATACAAATGTGGTGGCTCTACATGCAGGGTTCGTTTGTTTGTTGACTCGCGCTGAGGCGGAGGCGGAGGCGGCGGCGGCGGCAGCAGCAGCAGCAGCAATTCGGAAAGAACACCGCGCTCCTCTCCGCAAACGGTAATAAGTACCAACGGTCACTCGTTTACTAACATTTCGAATGCGCGAATCAACGCTGACCGTCAGTTATGCGTGACACTGTACATTTGACAACAGTCAAACCACGCACACCTTGGGCGATTGATGGTATTAGAGTTGACTTTTTTTGACACACGTTGAAAAGTCACGTTGAAGCTCTCATTTTATTCACCACGTCGCAGTGAAGTCTTCCTACTGCTGTTGGCGCTGCTGTTGCCGCTGCTGTTGCCGCTGCTGTTGTCATCGATGGATAACCGCGCGTTTGCGTCGCTGTATCGAACGAATTGTTTGCAGGGAGCAGAGCTGATTTGTGGAATACGGTGTCGCCGAAAATGGCCCAGCGAGTTTTCGCAGGGATGCTCAACGAATCTCTATCTATCATCGTGACCCGTTTCATTCACGTAAGAGCACGCAGTACGTAAGAGCAGCACCCACCCACCCACCCACCCACCCGCAGCAGCAGCAACAGCAGCAGCAGCAGCAGCAGCCGCCGCCGCCGCCGCCACCTGTGAGAATGAACTCAACTGTGACGGCGTACAGCAGCTGCTGATCTTGTCTCTATCAGGATTTGGGGGCTTCTTTTTTCTTCTCACTGACAAAGTACCGGGAGGCTTGCTTGCTTCCTTCCTAGCCCACCACCGTGTCGGCTCGTCTCATTAATTCTCACTTTCGAGCGCGACATTTGTTCTACCGTTTCTTTCTCTTCCGGATCCGTTCCGTTCCGTTCCGTTCCGTTCCCCGTTGCCTCTACAGTGGGACAGAAATGAGCCAGCACTTGTTAGCTACAATGAAAAATAATGAGCTAATAAAGCGCGAATAACTCTAGGCGTCTATTTGCAGGGTCGTCCGAGCTTAGCGAGATCGGAGCAGTTCTGGGCGGATGCTTTCAATGTTTTATGCTGTTCAGCGTACCTTGCTCTGTCCTCTTCTGTCGACTCGGACGAATTGCTTGGATTACGCGCCAACAAGTTGTCCGTCGCGATGAGGGACATACACACAAAATGTAACGAATTACTCGTTTGTTTGCTGTTGCGTGGCACCCCGCTCCGTGTCCTCTATCAGGTTAGCGGTTAGCTTGATGAAAATGGCGCGAAGCAGGCGAAAAGGCTATTACAATTTGTCGACGTCGGTGTTGATAATTATTTGGCAATTGCAACGATAATCAGGCTTGCAGAAATGGCCTGGAGAGTATGACGATTCTCCGGGAGCAGTGGGCTCCCGCCACTGCCGCCGCACCGTGGCTCATAATATGCGCACCAAAGTTACTCGGAAGTTCGATATCGTTTCGCAACTGGTGGATAAAGCCATTGCCCACAAGAGCACAGCTCGTTATCGAGCTCAACGTTCTTAGATCGCAGCCCCACCCGAGTTGGACACAATTGTTGAAGGTGAGATGGCGCGCGCGCGCGCGCGCGATCGCGCGAACGTCTAGATTCGCGGTATTTCATTCGATTTCGTTCGATACACGCGTAGGTATTTTCGATGGACGATTGTACCGTGGCGAGAATGCTGATGGGCTCGCTGGTCCGTCGATGCGTTGGTTGCACGGAAAACCAGGCGAGTTTGTCGACGAGAGTGAATAAAACGAGCGGCGGCGGCGGCGGCGGCGACAACTCCGGGGAAGCCAAGGGATGCGGAGGATTTTTGTGCGCGGCGGGTTCCGCGTGCGATCGATCACCCGGCAACGGCGGCGGCGGCGGCGTTTACTCGCCGTCGCTGTGCCTCTACAGCATCGCATACATATCCACTAATACCTTTATGGATCCGTTACACGTGGCCATACCAGCGCTCAAACAAGATACAAATTGGTCGAATTATCTCGACCGGCTGCAGGTAACGTTTTTTTTTCTCCGACACTCGGAATGCATACGCACGCATTATCGCGTCTCTCTGATTTTCAGGTGTGGAATCAAGCGCGACCCCCCTGGCTCAACGCTCTTTTAGCTCCGCTTAGCTCGATTATCGGTCCAATCGTTGAAACTCTTCTCGACGCTGTCAAGGTAACAACAACAACAACAACAACAACTCTCTATCTGTCGATTCTATCCTCGAAATCTAACACACTGCTGTATGTGAATGCCGCGGCTGCGCAGACCGGTGCGAGCATCTACCAAACGATGTCACTGGCTTTGGCTTGTATGACGGAGCTCTTCGTATGTGCGCCCGTTCGAGTTCTTTCCGCGGGTCTAGCGATGAACGAAAATCTGCCGGCTCACAGCCATCCTTTGGGTGGCTCCGTACTTATACAGATTCTTTGCGCGACTCTCTACTCCGCTCTTCTTCGACCAACTGCAGCGGCAACAGCATTCGATCCACAGGATAGCATCGATTCGTCGACCGCTCTTGCCGAAGCTCTTTGCAGCATCGACGAGGACAACAAGCACACCGACCAAATCGACGCGCTCCTCAGCCTCATACAAGACTGGTAAAACTATGCGCGCGCGCGCTTTTACATAGGCATTTGCGTTTATACACCAACAACACGTTCTTCTTCCAGGATTCAGACTCATGATTCTTCGAACGAGTGCAAAGACGAACTGAAAAATATGCCCGCGTATATCGAAACTTATACCGACCAACTGTTGTTTACCGACGTCGGTCGGCGATCTCTAAAGGTAAGTACGCATCACTTTTTCATCACATATCTTGTCGCATCTTCTTCAATTTCTATCTAATCCAGCACTGATCCATATTACGTTTCTCGCTCGTCGCGCGCCAACCTAACAATGTCCAGTATATTTTTAGGTGGCGCACGAATATCTCATTCAAACATCCGATTGGGTTCTCAAGAATTTGGATAAAGAAGCGGATGGTTATGCAAATGAGATGGTTTTCAGCAGCAGCAGCAGCAGCAGCGACACCTTCGCATCCTCCAAACCACTTACGTATATAATGTTTCACATAGAGGAAGCGTCCTTCGACCAGGTTCGACAAAATATTAGTGTTTCGCTCACTCGGCAAATTTACCATTACAACCGCCGTCGCAAATCGACCATCGGTGGTTTTTTTTTTTTTTTTTTTTTTTTTTTTTCGGCAGAAGCCACGCTCAGAAAACGCGTTAAGAGTGCCGCTCTATTTCTTGTGCTGGAGCGGTTCTAACGGTAAATCGTCGTCGAACTTGGCTTGACGCGCCGCATAACTTTCGTTGTGTTTTTCGCAGTTTTTGCTCGATTTCAACGAGTCGAATTGGCAATCCGTCTTTAAGACACCACTTTCCGGAACCGTTGAACGAGTCCGTTCTCAAATACTTGTACGACCCGAATTCAAGAATCTTGAAGAATTAACGCTCAACGAAAGGGATGTCGCTAGATCGATGAAACAACTTCTGTGCACCGTGGGAAAATCGACGCGCTTCCGCGATGGCTTAGCTTAAACTTGGAACTTGGCGGACGATGCCGTCCGCCGCAAAGATGAATCTAGTCTAAATCTAGTCTATCGCACTTTAGTATAACACGATACCAGCAGCCAGCCAGCCAGCCTGCCTGCCTGCCTGCCTGCCAGGTGTACCATTTTCTGTGGAATATATTTTGTAGCTGGAGAAAATGTTGTCGCTCTCTCATTAATAACACGCATCTGAATGCAAATGCAACGCGGTTTTCGTATGTTACACAATATATTCTCCGATATACAGAAAGTATGCGCGATAATCCGGGTCTGAAATTAGCGGGCGGGTGGTTAGTAATAATGCTGCTGCTGCTGCTGCTGCTGCTGGAGGCGGCGCCGTGGTGGTTAGTTGTCGTCGAACGCCGTCGCCTGCATGTTTCCGCCTGGTCGTGTCATAACGTCTGCCTGAAATAAAATAAAAATACACTTTGTTGAAATACACGCAAGTTTTTCGCGTTTTATTTGTGCCGGAGGAAGTAACCAGTAGAAGCGCAGCGAGGTGTGGTACTTACCGATATTACGGGCCCTGACCGGCCGAAACGCAGACGTAGCGAAGGAGATCGTTGAGACTTGCGTATCATTAGATGCTCGAGGGGTGGTATCCCAGCAGCCAAAGCCACGTTATCCGCTGAATTTCTTCTCAGCAGCATTCTATAGAACTCTCGCAGATTCTCGAGATTCCTGGCGTCGTCAGCAGCAGCAGCTTCATCTGCCGCGTTGACAAAAAGTCGGTAGTAACATATGAACATACTGAATAGGGACATACTGAAAACTGAGGTCTGTGCCTCAGTACGAGTACGAGTGAAACAAACCTCCGTAGTCGAGATAACCCTGCTCAGAAGCGAAAGCGATGCCAACCACCAAGAGAAGCATGAAGAAACGTGTGTAGCCGATGTTGTTGGTCATGATAATTCTGCGAGCGAACCCTCTGAAACATTCAAAACGTCCTCTTCATGTATAGTACAATGCGCGCGCGCGCGGTACTGCGCGCAGTTCATATGCTATGTACCGGTGCGCGTGACAGAAAACCCGCCCCGTCGTTTGAATATGCATGAATAGCCACCGGAGGATACGCTGAATTCTCCAGTAGGCAATTAGAAATACATGTCTTACAGGCACGGAAAACCCCTGGCGAGAAAGACAAATTGGAGACGAGCAGGGGAGCCAAATGCGAGGCCACAAAAGCGCGAAAATATTTGCTGCAGAAGTTTCAGGTGTTGGTTGTGTGATGTCGAAAAGCGCGCGCGCGCGTGCGGATTATAGCAGTAGACTATGATGCGCGACAATAGGCTATCCTCTTTACACCCAAGTCGACCAGAAATTTGGGCGTTCGAGCGGAAACTGCCTACCCTTCCTATCTAGTAGTTGTAGGTACGTATTCCCGACTACCGAAAAACCATACTTGTTACACTCTAAAAATAGATGCGCTTCCACTCGTATAAGAATACGAGCTTTCGTCAAACTTTGCGACCAGCGGCGTACCCTTTTTCTTCACTTTTCTATCTAACAACGACGTCAAAAGAGACTGGTGAGAAAAGAAGAGCAGGGGGGGGGGGGGGTGGGTGGGTGGCGGACTACTGTCCGTTCTCGAGGATATCATTAAAAATATAGGCATAAAAAAGCGGCCTCTGGCTCAGTAGCTATATTATATTCTTATAGGCAACTCAAAGTCTCTCCCAGGGGTCATTGTCCATCCACGGAAGCAGTAAGACGTAATAATGGTAAAACTTTTATTATGTAGCGAAATGTGTAGGTGCCGCGCGCGCGCGCGCGCGCTGCGATACGCGCGCGCTGTTACCGCTGAGTATCGCAGCAGTAACCAGCTTTTAGTTCTGGAGGTTATAAAAATGACGATCAAAACAGCAGCAGCATCGATCTTCGGGCAGAACTGCCGCGGGGAGGATTCATGGTCCACGAGAAATGAGACATTTCACGGTACTTAAACCACATCAACCTCTAAAGCCGTGTAATAACTGGGGCGAAAATATTTGTGACCTCTATTAAAAACGTTTGTAATTCGCGCCAACGTCGACGCATTATTGTCAATATAACTCGGCCTCTCATTGGAAATACGCGTCTAGTAGATGCGCGGCCAACTGGCAATGCCTGCGTATTGTTATAATTTATAGACCATGGATAGACCACTGAAACTATAATGTAACACAAGAAAAGAAAACAAAAATCTGTCCACCGTATTGTCAATAAAAAAAAACTGTAAAAAAGAATACCAAGAGAACAAAAAAACTTGTTTTGTTCTTATTTTCTAAGCGATATGGACGTTTTATAGGATTTTTCCCTAGTTTCATTAAAATACCGTGATGTAACGCGGAGACGAGTATTGAAAATGTTTCTTCCGTTCGAAAAATATAATTTGTCGCTCCTGACAAACCGCGCGCGCGCGCGCGCCCCCTCGCGTTCTCTATGAAAAAGCCGAAAATAGCGATAAATGTAGACAATTTCTTCGCATAGGTATCGCTAGAGGTAGCGATAAAATAATTTGTAAACACGCGCAGCTTACAATGAAAAAAAAACTTACCGAATTGGATGCTGCGTGTTTGCCGCGGATGTGTGTTGAATTTCAATGTTACTGAGAGAGAGAGAGCGAGAGAGAGAGTTTAGGCGCGAACTGAGCGTAACGCACGTTATGATTCGACGACGCCGGTATATCGATGCCAAGTGCGAGGAAAATGGACCTTGCTGGCCCATATATATATGGGACGCGTCGTTGCGGTGATAGCGGTGGTGCGCGCGCGAGCTTAAAGAGTGGGCGCGCACAGGTGGTGGTGGTGGTGGTGGTGGTGCTGCTTCTGCTGCGTGCGGCTACTTCGCACTCCTCGACGTCGCGGGGCGCAAGCGTGCGCCCTATCCCCGCAGCACATCCCCCAGCATTAACTGCGATCCAACTGGCTTTCCATTTTAGCTTTCTCGACCATCCGCTGCTACTGCCACCAAATTCATTTTTCTCAGGAGAAAAAAAAATCACAAACACCCAAAAAACCGAATCAAATTGCATCTCCGAACGGTAGATGCAATTTGAAAAAAGGCCTCATACTAGATATGCCTAATTGCGTTTAAACTCGTGAAAACAAATATCGCTTCTCGAAAACGAATGGCTCGCCGTGTAAGATAACACGGGCGTTGTTCCCTCGGCCTCCTCGGCCCCCCTCGTCCTCGCTCCCTTAGGTAGGTCTCGCGCGGTAGCACGTCAAAATTTATGAAGATACCGCGCGATGACTCGGACGTCTCTGGAGACAGCCAACGGTGATTACATATAGAGTACCGCCAGCGCAACACGAGCTTATTACGCGCCGCGCGCGGCGTTTGCTTTCGGTCTAGGTTCGTGTTTGCGTCTTGATTGTACCCTACCCCTCCTGCGCATGGCTACTCAACGGATATGCGGATTTTTTGGGGTGCTGCGGTGGCGGCGTATAACAAAATTACGAATGCCTGTCGTGAGACAGGAATACTGCCTCGAAAGCGCGGCCGCCCGCGGCTATGTAACTATAATATACTGACATTGATAAACATGATAAAAACAATTTAACAATAACTGGAGAAAACTAATGTTCGCGGATATTGCTGCGCGATGCTCCTTTATTTCGGGGGAGGAAACGTCCGCGACTTCGTATGGACACGTGAACAATTTAGGTGATTCGCACGACACTCTCTACGCGTACGCGTGGTTCTAGTGATTAAAGCCAATATAATGGACACCGAAGACTGATTGAATGAGGTGGGAAGAAATGTAATAATGGCTTTCTATTATAATAACATAGCTCACGCGTGTTCTGCCGCCGCATATATCGATAAGAGCTAGGACTCGTACGCCTCTGGAAACATAACCGTCGCGGCGGCGGGCTGCTGTTATTGGCATACACTACCCCCTCCCCCCACATATGTATATGTAATATCATTAGACTATTTGCTCGAAGCAGAGAAAATTAATGTGTTTACGATAGCCATACATGCTGGGCACTTATAGACATTTGTTTATTGTTCGCCATTAGCACACCCCGCGTAAACTCGATAATTTTAATTTATCTTGTCAGAATGAAGCTAATACCGAACTCGTTCATCATGTGATTTTTCCGCATCTGTCATGTGTGGCTGCTATAGCGCGCGATTGATTACACCTCGGGGCAAAACGTCGAGAGTTCTGCTTAATTATCCTGGAATCATTCCGTAGACATCCTCTATTAAAAAGTGCGTGAGCAACCATTGTTGCCGATTTATTCAGCATCTGATTGTTCGTTGGGAAACCGGCAACAGTCTGATGTTTGATATCGCGAAATTTGGCAGTCTGTCAGAAAAAAAAAATTCGTTTTTCGCTTTTTTCTCCTCGAAGTTTCGATTTTTCGGGCAAACACCTGACGTTTTTTTAAATCAGAGGGAAATTTCCCATCGGATAGGGTTTTTAAACTGGGCGAAATCGACATTTTTCTAAATTGTTTTTCTAAATTGTTATTAAGAATAAAACTGGTTGAAAACTAGTTGCTTAGAAATAAAGACAAAATTAATTTTATCACAAGTAGACTAATCACGCACATATCTAATATTTAACAAGTTAATACGATACGCGAAGGTGTCGTTGCGTTCGCGGAAAGTTCGCGAATGCGATGATACAGATTGGTCACCCGCGTACTGGCATTGTCGATAGACACTCGGTATCAGTTCCGGTCTATTCGATCACTACCTGGGGGGGGGGGGGCATTTGAAACGGGGTCGTCCCTCTTGTCAGAGTTCCATTCACCGCATGAACCCTACAAGTTAGTGTCAAAAAAGTTCTATTCGCTTTGTCTGCCTTTTTGCATTACCGCCGCGCGCGCGCGAGCGTTCTTACAATGCTTTACGGATTTGCCAAAAATGCTTTACGATAGCGACTGTCGCCCCAGCAGCGACAAATAAGTGATTCTCAACTTGTGATTGAGAAGAAAGATGCTGCTCCCGTCTCTGGCTTTACGTACACTGTCGGTTTCAACTACAAGTTGAGAATCACTTATTTGTCGCTCGGGCGATTGTCGCTATCGCCGCTCCTGTCGCTTGTGACTCTGTGAGCGGCGGAATCATATCTCGGAATAGTACCCCCAGCAGCGACAGACAAGACTCATCGCGTTACAGCAGGTTAGTTTGTACGAATTAGTATATTTCGCCGGGAGCGAAACTGCGCATATTGCGCAAGATCACGCGCGTCAACGCCGGCAATCGAAATCAGCGGAAAATTTCCCATCGGATAGGGTTTTAAAACTTCGTTTAATCGAAAAAAAAAATTTTCTTCGCCCCAAAAAACCGGCAAGGGATACCCTTGCAAAAAATTTCGATTCATGAGGGTCAACTTAAAAAATCTGCAAAAAATTAAAAAATCCTCCGATGTAATAAATTCAGCCTGTCGAGAGGACCCAAAAAATTAAAAATTCCATTGCATGAGCTAAAAAAAATAGCTCCGCCTTACCGACAGTGCGCGGACAGAGCTTCCGCGAGCATCACCAATGACTATGTGGCGCCATCATTTACCGTATTTACCCTACTTACCCTATTTACCCTATTTACTCTATTTACCGTATTTACCCTATTTACCCTATTTACCCTATTTACCCTATTTACCCTATTTACCCTATTTACCCTATTTACTCTATTTACTCTATTTACTCTATTTACTCTATTTACTCTATTTACCGTATTTACCCTATTTACCCTATTGACCCTGTAGGGTAAATGTAGGGTAAATGTACGGTAAATTTACGGTAAATGTAGGGTAAATGTACCGTATTTACCGTATTTACCGTATTTACCGTATTTACCCTATTTACCCTATTTACCCTATTTACCGTACTTACCCTATTTACCGTATTTACCCTATTTACTCTATTTACCGTATTTACCCTATTTACCGTACGGTAAATGTACGGTAAATGTACATTTACCGTACATGTACGGTAAAGTAAAGTAAGTCTTTACTTTTCTTTACTTAACCGTAGATTTACGGTAAATATACATTTCACGTAAATCTACGCTTAAGTAAAGAAAAGTAAAGTAAAGTAAAGTAAAGTAAATCTTTACTTTTCTTTACTTAACCGTAGATTTACGGTAAATATACATTTCACGTAAATCTACGCTTAAGTAAAGTAAAGTGAAGTAAAGTAAATGTACGGTAAATGTAGGGTAAATGTAGGGTAAATGTGCGGTAAATGTAGGGTAAATGTACCCTATTTACCCTATTTACCCTATTTACCCTTTTTACCCTATTTACCCTATTTACCCTATTTACCCTATTTACTCTATTTACTCTATTTACTCTATTTACTCTATTTACTCTATTTACTCTATTTACCCTATTTACCCTATTTACCCTATTTACCCTATTTACCCTATTTACCCGGTAGGGTAAATGTAGGGTAAATGTACGGTAAATGTAAGGTAAACGTAGGGTAAATGTAGGGTAAATGTAGGGTAAATGTACGGTAAATTTACGGTAAATGTAGGGTAAATGTACCGTATTTACCGTATTTACCGTATTTACCCTATTTACTCTATTTACCGTATCTACCCTATTTACCGTACGGTAAATGTACGGTAAATGTACATTTACCGTACATGTACGGTAAAGTAAAGTAAGTCTTTACTTTTCTTTACTTAACCGTAGATTTACGGTAAATATACATTTCACGTAAATCTACGCTTAAGTAAAGAAAAGTAAAGTAAAGTAAAGTAAAGTAAATCTTTACTTTTCTTTACTTAACCGTAGATTTACGGTAAGTATACATTTCACGTAAATCTACGCTTAAGTAAAGTAAAGTAAAGTAAAGTAAATGTACGGTAAATGTAGGGTAAATGTAGGGTAAATGTGCGGTAAATGTAGGGTAAATGTACCCTATTTACCCTATTTACCCTATTTACCCTTTTTACCCTATTTACCCTATTTACCCTATTTACCCTATTTACTCTATTTACTCTATTTACTCTATTTACTCTATTTACTCTATTTACTCTATTTACCCTATTTACCCTATTTACCCTATTTACCCTATTTACCCTATTTACCCGGTAGGGTAAATGTAGGGTAAATGTACGGTAAATGTAAGGTAAACGTAGGGTAAATGTAGGGTAAATGTAGGGTAAATGTACGGTAAATTTACGGTAAATGTAGGGTAAATGTACCGTATTTACCGTATTTACCGTATTTACCCTATTTACTCTATTTACCGTATTTACCCTATTTACCGTACGGTAAATGTACGGTAAATGTACATTTACCGTACATGTACGGTAAAGTAAAGTAAAGTAAAGTAAGTCTTTACTTTACTTTACTTTACTTTACTTTACTTTACTTTACTTTACTTTACTTTACTTTACTTTACTTTACTTTACTTTACTTTACTTTACTTTACTTTACTTTACTTTACTTTACTTTACTTTACTTTACTTTACTTTACTTTACTTTACTTTACTTTACTTTACTTTACTTTACTTTACTTTACTTTACTTTACTTTACTTTACTTTACTTTACTTTACTTTACTTTACTTTACTTTACTTTACTTTACTTTACTTTACTTTACTTTACTTTACTTTACTTTACTTTACTTTACTTTACTTTACTTTACTTTACTTTACTTTACTTTACTTTACTTTACTTTACTTTACTTTACTTTACTTTACTTTACTTTACTTTACTTTACTTTACTTTACTTTACTTTACTTTACTTTACTTTACTTTACTTTACTTTACTTTACTTTACTTTACTTTACTTTACTTTACTTTACTTTACTTTACTTTACTTTACTTTACTTTACTTTACTTTACTTTACTTTACTTTACTTTACTTTACTTTACTTTACTTTACTTTACTTTACTTTACTTTACTTTACTTTACTTTACTTTACTTTACTTTACTTTACTTTACTTTACTTTACTTTACTTTACTTTACTTTACTTTACTTTACTTTACTTTACTTTACTTTACTTTACTTTACTTTACTTTACTTTACTTTACTTTACTTTACTTTACTTTACTTTACTTTACTTTACTTTACTTTACTTTACTTTACTTTACTTTACTTTACTTTACTTTACTTTACTTTACTTTACTTTACTTTACTTTACTTTTACTTTACTTTACTTTACTTTACTTTACTTTACTTACTTTACTTTACTTTACTTTACTTTACTTTACTTTACTTTACTTTACTTTACTTTACTTTACTTTACTTTACTTTACTTTACTTTACTTTACTTTACTTTACTTTACTTTACTTTACTTTACTTTACTTTACTTTACTTTACTTTACTTTACTTTACTTTACTTTACTTTACTTTACTTTACTTTACTTTACTTTACTTTACTTTACTTTACTTTACTTTACTTTACTTTACTTTACTTTACTTTACTTTACTTTACTTTACTTTACTTTACTTTACTTTACTTTACTTTACTTTACTTTACTTTACTTTACTTTACTTTACTTTACTTTACTTTACTTTACTTTACTTTAC
>CAXITY010000002.1:0-51294 GCA_964034905.1 Itoplectis maculator | reverse complement strand
CAAATGCATCGTTTTGCATCGTCAAAACTCGTTTGCCACCGATGCACGAGCAAAAAAGCGTCTGACAGCTGAATCGAGCTATCGCGTTTTGCAAGCGTGGCACTTATGTAGACTCGGTCGCGGAGTATCAAAAACCTTTATTTTGTGCAAATGCATCGTTTTGCATTGTTAAAACTCGTTTGGCACCGATGCTGCGAGCGAAAAAGCGTCAATCAAGCAAATCGAGCCATCGCGTTTTGCGAGCGCTGCACGCATGTAAGCTCGGTCGCCGAGTATCAAAAACCTTTATTTTGTGCAAATGCATCGTTTTACATCGTTAAAAATCGTTTGGCACCGATGCCGCGAGCGAAAAAGCGTCAATCAGCCAAATCGAGTCATCGCGTTTTGCGAGCGCTGCACGCATGTAAACTCGATCTCCGAATGTCAAAAACCTTAATTTTGTGCAAATGCATCGTTTTGCATCGTTAAAACTCGTTTGGCACCGATGCTGCGAGCGAAAAAGCGTCAATCAGCCAAATCGGGCCATCGCGTTTTGCGAGCGCTGCACGCATGTAAACTCGGTCGCCGAGTATCAAAAACCTTTATTTTGTGCAAATGCATCGTTTTGCATCTTTAAAACTCGTTTGGCACTGATGCCGCGAGCGAAAAAGTGTCAATCAGCCAAATCGAGCCATCGCGTTTTGCGAGCGCTGCACGCATGTAAGCACGGTCGCCGAGTATCAAATACCTTCATTTTGTGCAAATGCATCGTTTTACATCGTTAAAACTCGTTTGGCACCGATGCCGCGAGCGAAAAAGCGTCAATCATCCAAATCGAGCTATCGCGTTTTGCGAGCGCTGCACGCATGTAAAATCGGTCGACGAGTATCAAAAACCTTTATTTTGTGCAAATGCATCGTTTTACATAGTTAAAAATCGTTTGGCACCGATGCCGCGAGCAAAAAAGCGTCAATCAGCCAAATCAAGCCATCGCGTTTTGCGAGCGCTGCACGCATGTAAGCTCGGTCACCGAGTATCAAAAACCGTTATTTTGTGCAAATGCATCGTTTTACATCGTTAAAACTCGTTTGGCACCGATGCCTCGAGCGAAAAAGCGTCAATCATCCAAATCAAGCCATCGCGTTTTGCGAGCGCTGCACGCATGTAAACTCGATCTCCGAATGTCAAAAACCTTTATTTTGTGCAAATGCATCGTTTTACATCGTTAAAAATCGTTTTTCACCAATGCCGCGAGCGAAAAAGCGTCAATCAGCCAAATCGAGCCATCGCGTTTTGCGAGCGCTGCACGCATGTAAACTCGGTCGCCGAGTATCAAAAACCTTTGTTTTGTTCAAATGCATCGTTTTACATCGTTAAAACTCGTTTGGCACCGATGCCGCGAGCGAAAAAGCGTCAATCATCCAAATCGAGGCATCGCGTTTTGCGAGCGCTGCACGCATGTAAACTCTGTCGCCGAGTATCAAAAACCTTTATTTTGTGCAAATGCATCGTTTTGCATTGTTAAAACTCGTTTGGCACCGATGCTGCGAGCGAAAAAGCGTCAATCAGCCAAATCAAGCCATCGCGTTTTGCGAGCGCTGCACGCATGTAAGCTCGATCTCCGAATGTCAAAAACCTTAATTTTGTGCAAATGCATCGTTTTGCATCGTTAGAACTCGTTTGACACCGATGCCGCGAGCGAAAAAGATTCAAACAGCTAATTCGAGCCATCTCGTTTTGCGAGCGTTGCACGCATGTAAACTCGATCTCCGAATGTCAAAAACGTTAATTTTGGGCAAATGCATCGTTTTGCATCGTTAAAACTCGTTTGGCACCGATGCCGCGGGCGAAAAAGCGTCAATCATCCAAATCGAGCCATCGCGTTTTGCGAGCGCTGCACGCATGTAAACTCGGTCGCCGAGTATCAAAAACCTTTGTTTTGTTCAAATGCATCGTTTTACATCGTTAAAACTCGTTTGGCACCGATGCCGCGAGCGAAAAAGCGTCAATCATCCAAATCGAGCCATCGCGTTTTGCGAGCGCTGCACGCATGTAAACTCGGTCGCCGAGTATCAAAAACCTTTGTTTTGTTCAAATGCATCGTTTTACATCGTTAAAACTCGTTTGGCACCGATGCCGCGAGCGAAAAAGCGTCAATCATCCAAATCGAGCCATCGCGTTTTGCAAGCGCTGCACGCATGTAAGCTCGGTCGCCGAGTATCAAAACCCTTTATTTTGTGCGAATGCATCGTTTTGCATCGTCAAAACTCGTTTGCCACCGATGCACGAGCAAAAAAGCGTCTAACAGCCAAATCGAGCTATCGCGTTTTGCACGCGTGGCACTCATGTAGTCTCGTTCGCCGAGTATCAAAAACCTTTATTTTGTGCAAATGCATCGTTTTGCATCGTTAAAACTCGTTTGGCACCGATGCCGCGAGCGAAAAAGCGTCAATCATCCAAATCGAGCCATCACGCGTTTTGCGAGCGCTTCACGCATGTAAACTCGGTCGCCGAGTATTAAAAACCTTAATTTTGTGCAAATGCATCGTTTTGCATCGTCAAAACTCGTTTGGCAACGATGCCGCTAGCGAAAAAGCGTCAATCAGCCAAATCGAGCCATCGCGTTTTGCGAGCGCTGCACGCATGTAAACTCGGTCGCCGAGTATCAAAAACCTTTTTTTTGTTCAAATGCATCGTTTTACATCGTTAAAACTCGTTTGGCACCGATGCCGCGAGCGAAAAAGCGTCAATCATCCAAATCGAGCCATCGCGTTTTGCGAGCGCTGCACGCATGTAAACTCGATCTTCGAATGTCAAAAACCTTAATTTTGTGCAAATGCATCGTTTTGCATCGTTAAAACTCGTTTGGCACCGATGCTGCGAGCGAAAAAGCGTCAATCAGCCAAATCGGGCCATCGCGTTTTGCGAGCGCTGCACGCATGTAAACTCGGTCGCCGAGTATCAAAAACCTTTATTTTGTGCAAATGCATCGTTTTGCATCGTTAGAACTCGTTTGGCACTGATGCCGCGAGCGAAAAAGTGTCAATCAGCCAAATCGAGCCATCGCGTTTTGCGAGCGCTGCACGCATGTAAGCACGGTCGCCGAGTATCAAAAACCTTTATTTTGTGCAAATGCATCGTTTTACATCGTTAAAAATCGTTTGGCACCGATGCCGCGAGCAAAAAAGCGTCAATCAGCCAAATCAAGCCATCGCGTTTTGCGAGCGCTGCACGCATGTAAGCTCGGTCGCCGAGTATCAAAAACCGTTATTTTGTGCAAATGCATCGTTTTACATCGTTAAAACTCGTTTGGCACCGATGCCGCGAGCGAAAAAGCGTCAATCATCCAAATCGAGGCATCGCGTTTTGCGAGCGCTGCACGCATGTAAACTCGGTCGCCGAGTATCAAAAACCTTTATTTTGTGCAAATGCATTGTTTTGCATCGTCAAAACTCGTTTGCCACCGATGCACGAGCAAAAAAGCGTCTAACAGCCAAATCGAGATATCGCGTTTTGCACGCGTGGCACTCATGTAGTCTCGTTCGCCGAGTATCAAAAACCTTTATTTTGTGCAAATGCATCGTTTTGCATTGTTAAAACTCGTTTGGCACCGATGCTGCGAGCGAAAAAGCGTCAATCAGCCAAATCAAGCCATCGCGTTTTGCGAGCGCTGCACGCATGTAAGCTCGATCTCCGAATGTCAAAAACCTTAATTTTATGCAAATGCATCGTTTTGCATCGTTAGAACTCGTTTGACACCGATGCCGCGAGCGAAAAAGATTCAAACAGCTAATTCGAGCCATCTCGTTTTGCGAGCGCTGCACGCATGTAAACTCGATCTCCGAATGTCAAAAACTTTAATTATGTTTAAATGCATCGTTTTGCATCGTCAAAACTCGTTAGGCAAAGATGCCGTGAGCGAAAATGTCTCAATCAGCCAAATCAAGCTATCGCGTTTTACGAGCGCTGCACGCATGTAAGCTCGGTCGCCGAGTATCAACAACCTTTGTTTTGTTCAAATGCATCGTTTTGCATCGTTAAAACTCGTTTGGCACCGATGCCGCGAGCGAAAAAGCGTCAATCATCCAAATCGAGCCATCGCGTTTTGCGAGCGCTGCACGCATGTAAACTCGGTCGCCGAGTATTAAAAACCTTAATTTTGTGCAAATGCATCGCTTTGCATCGTCAAAACTCGTTTGGCAACGATGCCGCTAGCGAAAAAGCGTCAATCAGCCAAATCGAGCCATCGCGTTTTGCGAGCGCTGCACGCATGTAAACTCGGTCGCCGAGTATCAAAAACCTTTGTTTTGTTCAAATGCATCGTTTTACATCGTTAAAACTCGTTTTGCACCGATGCCGCGAGCGAAAAAGCGTCAATCATCCAAATCGAGCCATCGCGTTTTGCGAGCGCTGCACGCATGTAAACTCGGTCGCCGAGTATCAAAAACCTTTGTTTTGTTCAAATGCATCGTTTTACATCGTTAAAACTCGTTTGGCACCGATGCCGCGAGCGAAAAAGCGTCAATCAGCCAAATCAAGCCATCGCGTTTTGCGAGCGCTGCACGCATGTAAACTCGATCTCCGAACGTCAAAAACGTTAATTTTGGGCAAATGCATCGTTTTGCATCGTCAAAACTCGTTTGTCACCGATGCACGAGCAAAAAAGCGTCTAACAGCCAAATCGAGCTATCGCGTTTTGCACGCGTGGCACTCATGTAGACTCGGTCGCGGAGTATCAAAAACGTCTATTTTGTGCAAATGCATCGTTTTGCATTGTTAAAACTCGTTTGGCACCGATGCTGCGAGCGAAAAAGCGTCAATCAGCCAAATCGAGCCATCGCGTTTTGCGAGCGCTGCACGCATGTAAGCTCGATCTCCGAATGTCGAAAACCTTAATTTTGTGCGAATGCATCGTTTTGCATCGTCAAAACTCGTTCGTCACCGATGCACGAGCAAAAAAGCGTCTAACAGCCAAATCGAGCTATCGCGTTTTGCACGCGTGGCACTCATGTAGACTCGGTCGCGGAGTATCAAGAACCTTTATTTTGTGCAAATGCATCGTTTTGCATTGTTAAAACTCGTTTGGCACCGATGCTGCGAGCGAAAAAGCGTCAATCAGCCAAATCGAGCCATCGCGTTTTGCGAGCGCTGCACGCATGTAAACTCGATCGCCGAGTATCAAAAACCTTTGTTTTGTGCAAATGCATCGTTTTACATCGTTAAAACTCGTTTGGCACCGATGCCGCGAGCGAAAAAGCGTCAATCATCCAAATCGAGCCATCGCGTTTTGCAAGCGCTGCACGCATGTAAGCTCGGTCGCCGAGTATCAAAACCCTTTATTTTGTGCGAATGCATCGTTTTGCATCGTCAAAACTCGTTTGCCACCGATGCACGAGCAAAAAAGCGTCTAACAGCCAAATCGAGCTATCGCGTTTTGCACGCGTGGCACTCATGTAGTCTCGTTCGCCGAGTATCAAAAACCTTTATTTTGTGCAAATGCATCGTTTTGCATCGTTAAAACTCGTTTGGCACCGATGCCGCGAGCGAAAAAGCGTCAATCATCCAAATCAAGCCATCGCGTTTTGCGAGCGCTGCACGCATGTAAACTCGATCTCCGAATGTCAAAAACCTTTATTTTGTGCAAATGCATCGTTTTACATCGTTAAAAATCGTTTTTCACCAATGCCGCGAGCGAAAAAGCGTCAATCAGCCAAATCGAGCCATCGCGTTTTGCGAGCGCTGCACGCATGTAAACTCGGTCGCCGAGTATCAAAAACCTTTGTTTTGTTCAAATGCATCGTTTTACATCGTTAAAACTCGTTTGGCACCGATGCCGCGAGCGAAAAAGCGTCAATCATCCAAATCGAGGCATCGCGTTTTGCGAGCGCTGCACGCATGTAAACTCTGTCGCCGAGTATCAAAAACCTTTATTTTGTGCAAATGCATCGTTTTGCATTGTTAAAACTCGTTTGGCACCGATGCTGCGAGCGAAAAAGCGTCAATCAGCCAAATCAAGCCATCGCGTTTTGCGAGCGCTGCACGCATGTAAGCTCGATCTCCGAATGTCAAAAACCTTAATTTTGTGCAAATGCATCGTTTTGCATCGTTAGAACTCGTTTGACACCGATGCCGCGAGCGAAAAAGATTCAAACAGCTAATTCGAGCCATCTCGTTTTGCGAGCGTTGCACGCATGTAAACTCGATCTCCGAATGTCAAAAACGTTAATTTTGGGCAAATGCATCGTTTTGCATCGTTAAAACTCGTTTGGCACCGATGCCGCGGGCGAAAAAGCGTCAATCATCCAAATCGAGCCATCGCGTTTTGCGAGCGCTGCACGCATGTAAACTCGGTCGCCGAGTATCAAAAACCTTTGTTTTGTTCAAATGCATCGTTTTACATCGTTAAAACTCGTTTGGCACCGATGCCGCGAGCGAAAAAGCGTCAATCATCCAAATCGAGCCATCGCGTTTTGCGAGCGCTGCACGCATGTAAACTCGGTCGCCGAGTATCAAAAACCTTTGTTTTGTTCAAATGCATCGTTTTACATCGTTAAAACTCGTTTGGCACCGATGCCGCGAGCGAAAAAGCGTCAATCATCCAAATCGAGCCATCGCGTTTTGCAAGCGCTGCACGCATGTAAGCTCGGTCGCCGAGTATCAAAACCCTTTATTTTGTGCGAATGCATCGTTTTGCATCGTCAAAACTCGTTTGCCACCGATGCACGAGCAAAAAAGCGTCTAACAGCCAAATCGAGCTATCGCGTTTTGCACGCGTGGCACTCATGTAGTCTCGTTCGCCGAGTATCAAAAACCTTTATTTTGTGCAAATGCATCGTTTTGCATCGTTAAAACTCGTTTGGCACCGATGCCGCGAGCGAAAAAGCGTCAATCATCCAAATCGAGCCATCACGCGTTTTGCGAGCGCTTCACGCATGTAAACTCGGTCGCCGAGTATTAAAAACCTTAATTTTGTGCAAATGCATCGTTTTGCATCGTCAAAACTCGTTTGGCAACGATGCCGCTAGCGAAAAAGCGTCAATCAGCCAAATCGAGCCATCGCGGTTTGCGAGCGCTGCACGCATGTAAACTCGGTCGCCGAGTATCAAAAACCTTTTTTTTGTTCAAATGCATCGTTTTACATCGTTAAAACTCGTTTGGCACCGATGCCGCGAGCGAAAAAGCGTCAATCATCCAAATCGAGCCATCGCGTTTTGCGAGCGCTGCACGCATGTAAACTCGATCTCCGAATGTCAAAAACCTTAATTTTGTGCAAATGCATCGTTTTGCATCGTTAAAACTCGTTTGGCACCGATGCTGCGAGCGAAAAAGCGTCAATCAGCCAAATCGGGCCATCGCGTTTTGCGAGCGCTGCACGCATGTAAACTCGGTCGCCGAGTATCAAAAACCTTTATTTTGTGCAAATGCATCGTTTTGCATCGTTAGAACTCGTTTGGCACTGATGCCGCGAGCGAAAAAGTGTCAATCAGCCAAATCGAGCCATCGCGTTTTGCGAGCGCTGCACGCATGTAAGCACGGTCGCCGAGTATCAAAAACCTTTATTTTGTGCAAATGCATCGTTTTACATCGTTAAAAATCGTTTGGCACCGATGCCGCGAGCAAAAAAGCGTCAATCAGCCAAATCAAGCCATCGCGTTTTGCGAGCGCTGCACGCATGTAAGCTCGGTCGCCGAGTATCAAAAACCGTTATTTTGTGCAAATGCATCGTTTTACATCGTTAAAACTCGTTTGGCACCGATGCCGCGAGCGAAAAAGCGTCAATCATCCAAATCAAGCCATCGCGTTTTGCGAGCGCTGCACGCATGTAAACTCGATCTCCGAATGTCAAAAACCTTTATTTTGTGCAAATGCATCGTTTTACATCGTTAAAAATCGTTTTTCACCAATGCCGCGAGCGAAAAAGCGTCAATCAGCCAAATCGAGCCATCGCGTTTTGCGAGCGCTGCACGCATGTAAACTCGGTCGCCGAGTATCAAAAACCTTTGTTTTGTTCAAATGCATCGTTTTACATCGTTAAAACTCGTTTGGCACCGATGCCGCGAGCGAAAAAGCGTCAATCATCCAAATCGAGGCATCGCGTTTTGCGAGCGCTGCACGCATGTAAACTCTGTCGCCGAGTATCAAAAACCTTTATTTTGTGCAAATGCATCGTTTTGCATTGTTAAAACTCGTTTGGCACCGATGCTGCGAGCGAAAAAGCGTCAATCAGCCAAATCAAGCCATCGCGTTTTGCGAGCGCTGCACGCATGTAAGCTCGATCTCCGAATGTCAAAAACCTTAATTTTGTGCAAATGCATCGTTTTGCATCGTTAGAACTCGTTTGACACCGATGCCGCGAGCGAAAAAGATTCAAACAGCTAATTCGAGCCATCTCGTTTTGCGAGCGTTGCACGCATGTAAACTCGATCTCCGAATGTCAAAAACGTTAATTTTGGGCAAATGCATCGTTTTGCATCGTTAAAACTCGTTTGGCACCGATGCCGCGGGCGAAAAAGCGTCAATCATCCAAATCGAGCCATCGCGTTTTGCGAGCGCTGCACGCATGTAAACTCGGTCGCCGAGTATCAAAAACCTTTGTTTTGTTCAAATGCATCGTTTTACATCGTTAAAACTCGTTTGGCACCGATGCCGCGAGCGAAAAAGCGTCAATCATCCAAATCGAGCCATCGCGTTTTGCGAGCGCTGCACGCATGTAAACTCGGTCGCCGAGTATCAAAAACCTTTGTTTTGTTCAAATGCATCGTTTTACATCGTTAAAACTCGTTTGGCACCGATGCCGCGAGCGAAAAAGCGTCAATCATCCAAATCGCGCCATCGCGTTTTGCGAGCGCTGCACGCATGTAAGCTCGGTCGCCGAGTATCAACAACCTTTGTTTTGTTCAAATGCATCGTTTTGCATCGTTAAAACTCGTTTGGCACCGATGCCGCGAGCGAAAAAGCGTCAATCATCCAAATCGAGCCATCGCGTTTTGCGAGCGCTGCACGCATGTAAACTCGGTCGCCGAGTATTAAAAACCTTAATTTTGTGCAAATGCATCGCTTTGCATCGTCAAAACTCGTTTGGCAACGATGCCGCTAGCGAAAAAGCGTCAATCAGCCAAATCGAGCCATCGCGTTTTGCGAGCGCTGCACGCATGTAAACTCGGTCGCCGAGTATCAAAAACCTTTGTTTTGTTCAAATGCATCGTTTTACATCGTTAAAACTCGTTTGGCACCGATGCCGCGAGCGAAAAAGCGTCAATCATCCAAATCGAGCCATCGCGTTTTGCGAGCGCTGCACGCATGTAAACTCGGTCGCCGAGTATCAAAAACCTTTGTTTTGTTCAAATGCATCGTTTTACATCGTTAAAACTCGTTTGGCACCGATGCCGCGAGCGAAAAAGCGTCAATCATCCAAATCGCGCCATCGCGTTTTGCGAGCGCTGCACGCATGTAAGCTCGGTCGCCGAGTATCAAAACCCTTTATTTTGTGCGAATGCATCGTTTTGCATCGTCAAAACTCGTTTGGCAACGATGCTGCTAGCGAAAAAGCGTCAATCAGCCAAATCGAGCCATCGCGTTTTGCGAGCGCTGCACGCATGTAAACTCGGTCGCCGAGAATTAAAAACCTTAATTTTGTGCAAATGCATCGTTTTGCATCGTCAAAACTCGTTTGGCAACGATGCCGCTAGCGAAAAAGCGTCAATCAGCCAAATCGAGCCATCGCGTTTTGCGAGCGCTGCACGCATGTAAGCTCGGTCGCCGAGTATCAAATACCTTTATTTTGTGCAAATGCATCGTTTTACATCGTTAAAACTCGTTTGGCACCGATGCCGCGAGCGAAAAAGCGTCAATCATCCAAATCGAGCCATCGCGTTTTGCGAGCGCTGCACGCATGTAAAATCGGTCGCCGAGTATCAAAAACCTTTATTTTGTGCAAATGCATCGTTTTACATCGTTAAAAATCGTTTGGCACCGATGCCGCGAGCAAAAAAGCGTCAATCAGCCAAATCAAGCCATCGCGTTTTGCGAGCGCTGCACGCATGTAAGCTCGGTCGCCGAGTATCAAAAACCGTTATTTTGTGCAAATGCATCGTTTTGCATCGTCAAAACTCGTTTGGCAACGATGCCGCTAGCGAAAAAGCGTCAATCAGCCAAATCGAGCCATCGCGTTTTGCGAGCGCTGCACGCATGTAAGCTCGGTCGCCGAGTATCAAATACCTTTATTTTGTGCAAATGCATCGTTTTACATCGTTAAAACTCGTTTGGCACCGATGCCGCGAGCGAAAAAGCGTCAATCATCCAAATCGAGCCATCGCGTTTTGCGAGCGCTGCACGCATGTAAAATCGGTCGCCGAGTATCAAAAACCTTTATTTTGTGCAAATGCATCGTTTTACATCGTTAAAAATCGTTTGGCACCGATGCCGCGAGCAAAAAAGCGTCAATCAGCCAAATCAAGCCATCGCGTTTTGCGAGCGCTGCACGCATGTAAGCTCGGTCGCCGAGTATCAAAAACCGTTATTTTGTGCAAATGCATCGTTTTACATCGTTAAAACTCGTTTGGCACCGATGCCGCGAGCGAAAACGCGTCAATCAGCCAAATCAAGCCATCGCGTTTTGCGAGCGCTGCACGCATGTAAACTCGATCTCCGAATGTCAAAAACCGTTATTTTGTGCAAATGCATCGTTTTACATCGTTAAAAATCGTTTTTCACCAATGCCGCGAGCGAAAAAGCGTCAATCAGCCAAATCGAGCCATCGCGTTTTGCAAGCGCTGCACGCATGTAAACTCGGTCGCCGAGTATCAAAAACCTTTGTTTTGTGCAAATGCATCGTTTTACATCGTTAAAAATCGTTTGGCACCGATGCCGCGAGCGAAAAAGCGTCAATCAGCCAAATCAAGCCATCGCGTTTTGCGAGCGCTGCACGCATGTAAACTCGATCTCCGAATGTCAAAAACCTTAATTTTGTGCGAATGCATCGTTTTGGATCGTCAAAACTCGTTCGTCACCGATGCACGAGCAAAAAAGCGTCTAACAGCCAAATCGAGCTATCGCGTTTTGCACGCGTGGCACTCATGTAGACTCGGTCGCGGAGTATCAAGAACCTTTATTTTGTGCAAATGCATCGTTTTGCATTGTTAAAACTCGTTTGGCACCGATGCTGCGAGCGAAAAAGCGTCAATCAGCCAAATCGAGCCATCGCGTTTTGCGAGCGCTGCACGCATGTAAACTCGATCGCCGAGTATCAAAAACCTTTGTTTTGTGCAAATGCATCGTTTTACATCGTTAAAACTCGTTTGGCACCGATGCCGCGAGCGAAAAAGCGTCAATCATCCAAATCGAGCCATCACGCGTTTTGCGAGCGCTGCACGCATGTAAACTCGGTCGCCGAGTATTAAAAACCTTAATTTTGTGCAAATGCATCGTTTTGCATCGTCAAAACTCGTTTGGCAACGATGCCGCTAGCGAAAAAGCGTCAATCAGCCAAATCGAGCCATCGCGTTTTGCGAGCGCTGCACGCATGTAAACTCGGTCGCCGAGTATCAAAAACCTTTTTTTTGTTCAAATGCATCGTTTTACATCGTTAAAACTCGTTTGGCACCGATGCCGCGAGCGAAAAAGCGTCAATCATCCAAATCGAGCCATCGCGTTTTGCGAGCGCTGCACGCATGTAAACTCGATCTCCGAATGTCAAAAACCTTAATTTTGTGCAAATGCATCGTTTTGCATCGTTAAAACTCGTTTGGCACCGATGCTGCGAGCGAAAAAGCGTCAATCAGCCAAATCGGGCCATCGCGTTTTGCGAGCGCTGCACGCATGTAAACTCGGTCGCCGAGTATCAAAAACCTTTATTTTGTGCAAATGCATCGTTTTGCATCGTTAAAACTCGTTTGGCACTGATGCCGCGAGCGAAAAAGTGTCAATCAGCCAAATCGAGCCATCGCGTTTTGCGAGCGCTGCACGCATGTAAGCACGGTCGCCGAGTATAAAATACCTTTATTTTGTGCAAATGCATCGTTTTACATCGTTAAAACTCGTTTGGCACCGATGCCGCGAGCGAAAAAGCGTCAATCATCCAAATCGAGCTATCGCGTTTTGCGAGCGCTGCACGCATGTAGACTCGGTCGCGGAGTATCAAGAACATTTGTTTTGTGCAAATGCATCGTTTTGCATTGTTAAAACTCGTTTGGCACCGATGCCGCGAGCGAAAAAGCGTCAATCAGCCAAATCAAGCCATCGCGTTTTGCGAGCGCTGCACGCATGTAAACTCGATCTCCGAATGTCAAAAACCTTTATTTTGTGCAAATGCATCGTTTTACATCGTTAAAAATCGTTTGTCACCAATGCCGCGAGCGAAAAAGCGTCAATCAGCCAAATCGAGCCATCGCGTTTTGCGAGCGCTGCACGCATGTAAACTCGGTCGCCGAGTATCAAAAACCTTTGTTTTGTGCAAATGCATCGTTTTACATCGTTAAAAATCGTTTGGCACCGATGCCGCGAGCGAAAAAGCGTCAATCAGCCAAATCAAGCTATCGCGTTTTGCGAGCGCTGCACGCATGTAAACTCGATCTCCGAATGTCAAAAACCTTAATTTTGTGCGAATGCATCGTTTTGCATCGTCAAAACTCGTTCGTCACCGATGCACGAGCAAAAAAGCGTCTAACAGCCAAATCGAGCTATCGCGTTTTGCACGCGTGGCACTCATGTAGACTCGGTCGCGGAGTATCAAGAACCTTTATTTTGTGCAAATGCATCGTTTTGCATTGTTA
Organism: Itoplectis maculator; assembly: GCA_964034905.1. NCBI lineage: Eukaryota > Metazoa > Arthropoda > Insecta > Hymenoptera > Ichneumonidae > Itoplectis > Itoplectis maculator. The sequence continues at coordinate 38,545 of CAXITY010000002.1, read as the reverse complement.
AAACTCGTTTGGCACCGATGCTGCGAGCGAAAAAGCGTCAATCAGCCAAATCGAGCCATCGCGTTTTGCGAGCGCTGCACGCATGTAAACTCGATCGCCGAGTATCAAAAACCTTTGTTTTGTGCAAATGCATCGTTTTACATCGTTAAAACTCGTTTGGCACCGATGCCGCGAGCGAAAAAGCGTCAATCATCCAAATCGAGCCATCGTGTTTTGCAAGCGCTGCACGCATGTAAGCTCGGTCGCCGAGTATCAAAACCCTTTATTTTGTGCGAATGCATCGTTTTGCATCGTCAAAACTCGTTTGCCACCGATGCACGAGCAAAAAAGCGTCTAACAGCCAAATCGAGCTATCGCGTTTTGCACGCGTGGCACTCATGTAGTCTCGTTCGCCGAGTATCAAAAAGCTTTATTTTGTGCAAATGCATCGTTTTGCATCGTTAAAACTCGTTTGGCACCGATGCCGCGAGCGAAAAAGCGTCAATCATCCATATCGAGCCATCACGCGTTTTGCGAGCGCTGCACGCATGTAAACTCGGTCGCCGAGTATTAAAAACCTTAATTTTGTGCAAATGCATCGTTTTGCATCGTCAAAACTCGTTTGGCAACGATGCCGCTAGCGAAAAAGCGTCAATCAGCCAAATCGAGCCATCGCGTTTTGCGAGCGCTGCACGCATGTAAACTCGGTCGCCGAGTATCAAAAACCTTTTTTTTGTTCAAATGCATCGTTTTACATCGTTAAAACTCGTTTGGCACCGATGCCGCGAGCGAAAAAGCGTCAATCATCCAAATCGAGCCATCGCGTTTTGCGAGCGCTGCACGCATGTAAACTCGATCTCCGAATGTCAAAAACCTTAATTTTGTGCAAATGCATCGTTTTGCATCGTTAAAACTCGTTTGGCACCGATGCTGCGAGCGAAAAAGCGTCAATCAGCCAAATCGGGCCATCGCGTTTTGCGAGCGCTGCACGCATGTAAACTCGGTCGCCGAGTATCAAAAACCTTTATTTTGTGCAAATGCATCGTTTTGCATCGTTAAAACTCGTTTGGCACTGATGCCGCGAGCGAAAAAGTGTCAATCAGCCAAATCGAGCCATCGCGTTTTGCGAGCGCTACACGCATGTAAGCACGGTCGCCGAGTATAAAATACCTTTATTTTGTGCAAATGCATCGTTTTACATCGTTAAAACTCGTTTGGCACCGATGCCGCGAGCGAAAAAGCGTCAATCATCCAAATCGAGCTATCGCGTTTTGCGAGCGCTGCACGCATGTAAAATCGGTCGCCGAGTATCAAAAACCTTTATTTTGTGCAAATGCATCGTTTTACATCGTTAAAAATCGTTTGGCACCGATGCCGCGAGCAAAAAAGCGTCAATCAGCCAAATCAAGCCATCGCGTTTTGCGAGCGCTGCACGCATGTAAGCTCGGTCGCCGAGTATCAAAAACCGTTATTTTGTGCAAATGCATCGTTTTACATCGTTAAAACTCGTTTGGCACCGATGCCGCGAGCGAAAAAGCGTCAATCATCCAAATCAAGCCATCGCGTTTTGCGAGCGCTGCACGCATGTAAACTCGATCTCCGAATGTCAAAAACCTTTATTTTGTGCAAATGCATCGTTTTACATCGTTAAAAATCGTTTTTCACCAATGCCGCGAGCGAAAAAGCGTCAATCATCCAAATCGAGGCATCGCGTTTTGCGAGCGCTGCACGCATGTAAACTCGGTCGCCGAGTATCAAAAACCTTTATTTTGTGCAAATGCATCGTTTTGCATTGTTAAAACTCGTTTGGCACCGATGCTGCGAGCGAAAAAGCGCCAATCAGCCAAATCAAGCCATCGCGTTTTGCGAGCGCTGCACGCATGTAAGCTCGATCTCCGAATGTCAAAAACCTTAATTTTGTGCAAATGCATCGTTTTGCATCGTTAGAACTCGTTTGACACCGATGCCGCGAGCGAAAAAGATTCAAACAGCTAATTCGAGCCATCTCGTTTTGCGAGCGTTGCACGCATGTAAACTCGATCTCCGAATGTCAAATACTTTAATTATGTTTAAATGCATCGTTTTGCATCGTCAAAACTCGTTAGGCAAAGATGCCGTGAGCGAAAATGTGTCAATCAGCCAAATCAAGCTATCGCGTTTTGCGAGCGCTGCACGCATGTAAGCTCGGTCGCAGAGTATCAAAAACCTTTATTTTGTGCAAATGCATCGTTTTACATCGTTAAAAATCGTTTGGCACCGATGCTGCGAGCGAAACAGCGTCAATCAGCCAAATCGAGCCATCGCGTTTTGCGAGCGCTGCACGCATGTAAACTCGATTGCCGAGTATCAAAAAACTTTGTTTTGTGCAAATGCATCGTTTTACATCGTTAAAACTCGTTTGGCACCGATGCCGCGAGCGAAAAAGCGTCAATCATCCAAATCGAGGCATCGCGTTTTGCGAGCGCTGCACGCATGTAAACTCGGTAGCCGAGTATCAAAAACCTTTATTTTGTGCAAATGCATCGTTTTGCATCGTCAAAACTCGTTTGCCACCGATGCACGAGCAAAAAAGCGTCTAACAGCCAAATCGAGCTATCGCGTTTTGCACGCGTGGCACTCATGTAGTCTCGTTCGCCGAGTATCAAAAACCTTTATTTTGTGCAAATGCATCGTTTTGCATTGTTAAAACTCGTTTGGCACCGATGCTGCGAGCGAAAAAGCGTCAATCAGCCAAATCAAGCCATCGCGTTTTGCGAGCGCTGCACGCATGTAAGCTCGATCTCCGAATGTCAAAAACCTTAATTTTGTGCAAATGCATCGTTTTGCATCGTTAGAACTCGTTTGACACCGATGCCGCGAGCGAAAAAGATTCAAACGGCTAATTCGAGCCATCTCGTTTTGCGAGCGCTGCACGCATGTAAACTCGATCTCCGAATGTCAAAAACTTTAATTATGTTTAAATGCATCGTTTTGCATCGTCAAAACTCGTTAGGCAAAGATGCCGTGAGCGAAAATGTGTCAATCAGCCAAATCAAGCTATCGCGTTTTGCGAGCGCTGCACGCATGTAAGCTCGGTCGCCGAGTATCAAAACCCTTTATTTTGTGCGAATGCATCGTTTTGCATCGTCAAAACTCGTTCGTCACCGATGCACGAGCAAAAAAGCGTCTAACAGCCAAATCGAGCTATCGCGTTTTGCACGCGTGGCACTCATGTAGACTCGGTCGCGGAGTATCAAGAACCTTTATTTTGTGCAAATTCATCGTTTTGCATTGTTAAAACTCGTTTGGCACCGATGCTGCGAGCGAAAAAGCGTCAATCAAGCAAATCGAGCCATCGCGTTTCGCGAGCGCTGCTCGCATGTATACTCGGTCGCCGAGTATCAAAAACCTTCATTTTGTGCAAATGCATTGTTTTACATCGTTAAAACTCGTTTGGCACCGATGCCGCGAGCGAAAAAGCGTCAATCATCCAAATCGAGCTATCGCGTTTTGCGAGCGCTGCACGCATGTAAGCTCGGTCGCCGAGTATCAAAACCCTTTATTTTGTGCGAATGCATCGTTTTGCATCGTCAAAACTCGTTCGTCACCGATGCACGAGCAAAAAAGCGTCTAACAGCCAAATCGAGCTATCGCGTTTTGCACGCGTGGCACTCATGTAGACTCGGTCGCGGAGTATCAAGAACCTTTATTTTGTGCAAATGCATCGTTTTGCATTGTTAAAACTCGTTTGGCACCGATGCTGCGAGCGAAAAAGCGTCAATCAGCCAAATCGAGCCATCGCGTTTTGCGAGCGCTGCACGCATGTAAACTCGATCGCCGAGTATCAGAAACCTTTGTTTTGTGCAAATGCATCGTTTTACATCGTTAAAACTCGTTTGGCACCGATGCCGCGAGCGAAAAAGCGTCAATCATCCAAATCGAGCCATCGCGTTTTGCGAGCGCTGCACGCATGTAAACTCGGTCGCTGAGTATTAAAAACCTTAATTTTGTGCAAATGCATCGTTTTGCATCGTCAAAACTCGTTTGGCAACGATGCCGCTAGCGAAAAAGCGTCAATCAGCAAAATCGAGCCATCGCGTTTTGCTAGCGCTGCACGCATGTAAACTCGATCGCCGAGTATCAAAAACCTTTATTTTGTGCAAATGCATCGTTTTACATCGTTAAAAATCGTTTGGCACCGATGCTGCGAGCGAAAAAGCGTCAATCAGCCAAATCGAGCCATCGCGTTTTGCGAGCGCTGCACGCATGTAAACTCGATCGCCGAGTATCAAAAACCTTTGTTTTGTGCAAATGCATCGTTTTACATCGTTAAAACTCGTTTGGCACCGATGCCGCGAGCGAAAAAGCGTCAATCATCCAAATCGAGGCATCGCGTTTTGCGAGCGCTGCACGCATGTAAACTCGGTCGCCGAGTATCAAAAACCTTTATTTTGTGCAAATGCATCGTTTTGCATCGTCAAAACTCGTTTGCCACCGATAAACGAGCAAAAAAGCGTCTGACAGCTGAATCGAGCTATCGCGTTTTGCAAGCGTGGCACTCATGTAGACTCGGTCGCGGAGTATCAAAAACCTTTATTTTGTGCAAATTCATCGTTTTGCATTGTTAAAACTCGTTTGGCACCGATGCTGCGAGCGAAAAAGCGTCAATCAAGCAAATCGAGCCATCGCGTTTCGCGAGCGCTGCTCGCATGTATACTCGGTCGCCGAGTATCAAAAACCTTCATTTTGTGCAAATGCATCGTTTTACATCGTTAAAACTCGTTTGGCACCGATGCCGCGAGCGAAAAAGCGTCAATCATCCAAATCGAGCTATCGCGTTTTGCGAGCGCTGCACGCATGTAAGCTCGGTCGCCGAGTATCAAAACCCTTTATTTTGTGCGAATGCATCGTTTTGCATCGTCAAAACTCGTTCGTCACCGATGCACGAGCAAAAAAGCGTCTAACAGCCAAATCGAGCTATCGCGTTTTGCACGCGTGGCACTCATGTAGACTCGGTCGCGGAGTATCAAGAACCTTTATTTTGTGCAAATGCATCGTTTTGCATTGTTAAAACTCGTTTGGCACCGATGCTGCGAGCGAAAAAGCGTCAATCAGCCAAATCGAGCCATCGCGTTTTGCGAGCGCTGCACGCATGTAAACTCGATCGCCGAGTATCAAAAACCTTTGTTTTGTGCAAATGCATCGTTTTACATCGTTAAAACTCGTTTGGCACCGATGCCGCGAACGAAAAAGCGTCAATCATCAAAATCGAGCCATCGCGTTTTGCAAGCGCTGCACGCATGTAAGCTCGGTCGCCGAGTATCAAAACTCTTTATTTTGTGCGAATGCATCGTTTTGCATCGTCAAAACTCGTTTGCCACCGATGCACGAGCAAAAAAGCGTCTAACAGCCAAATCGAGCTATCGCGTTTTGCACGCGTGGCACTCATGTAGTCTCGTTCGCCGAGTATCAAAAACCTTTATTTTGTGCAAATGCATCGTTTTGCATTGTTAAAACTCGTTTGGCACCGATGCTGCGAGCGAAAAAGCGTCAATCATCCAAATCGAGCCATCGCGTTTTGCGAGCGCTGCACGCATGTAAACTCGGTCGCTGAGTATTAAAAACCTTAATTTTGTGCAAATGCATCGTTTTGCATCGTCAAAACTCGTTTGGCAACGATGCCGCTAGCGAAAAAGCGTCAATCAGCAAAATCGAGCCATCGCGTTTTGCGAGCGCTGCACGCATGTAAACTCGATCGCCGAGTATCAAAAACATTTGTTTTGCGCAAATGCATCGTTTTACATCGTTAAAACTCGTTTGGCACCGATGCCGCGAGCGAAAAAGCGTCAATCATCCAAATCGAGGCATCGCGTTTTGCGAGCGCTGCACGCATGTAAACTCGGTCGCCGAGTATCAAAAACCTTTATTTTGTGCAAATGCATCGTTTTGCATCGTCAAAACTCGTTTGCCACCGATGCACGAGCAAAAAAGCGTCTGACAGCTGAATCGATCTATCGCGTTTTGCAAGCGTGGCACTCATGTAGACTCGGTCGCGGAGTATCAAAAACGTTTATTTTGTGCAAATGCATCGTTTTGCATTGTTAAAACTCGTTTGGCACCGATGCTGCGAGCGAAAAAGCGTCAATCAGCCAAATCGAGCCATCGCGTTTTGCGAGCGCTGCACGCATGTAAACTCGATCGCCGAGTATCAAAAACCTTTATTTTGTGCAAATGCATCGTTTTGCATCGTTAGAACTCGTTTGACACCGATGCCGCGAGCGAAAAAGATTCAAACAGCTAATTCGAGCCATCTCGTTTTGCGAGCGCTGCACGCATGTAAACTCGATCTCCGAATGTCAAAAACTTTAATTATGTTTAAATGCATCGTTTTGCATCGTCAAAACTCGTTAGGCAAAGATGCCGTGAGCGAAAATGTGTCAATCAGCCAAATCAAGCTATCGCGTTTTGCGAGCGCTGCACGCATGTAAGCTCGGTCGCAGAGTATCAAAAACCTTTATTTTGTGCAAATGCATCGTTTTACATCGTTAAAAATCGTTTGGCACCGATGCTGCGAGCGAAAAAGCGTCAATCAGCCAAATCGAGCCATCGCGTTTTGCGAGCGCTGCACGCATGTAAACTCGATCGCCGAGTATCAAAAACCTTTGTTTTGTGCAAATGCATCGTTTTACATCGTTAAAACTCGTTTGGCACCGATGCCGCAAGCGAAAAAGCGTCAATCATCCAAATCGAGGCATCGCGTTTTGCGAGCGCTGCACGCATGTAAACTCGGTCGCCGAGTATCAAAAACATTTATTTTGTGCAAATGCATCGTTTTGCATCGTCAAAACTCGTTTGCCACCGATGCACGAGCAAAAAAGCGTCTGACAGCTGAATCGAGCTATCGCGTTTTGCAAGCGTGGCACTCATGTAGACTCGGTCGCGGAGTATCAAAAACGTTTATTTTGTGCAAATGCATCGTTTTGCATTGTTAAAACTCGTTTGGCACCGATGCTGCGAGCGAAAAAGTGTCAATCAGCCAAATCGAGCCATCGCGTTTTGCGAGCGCTGCACGCATGTAAACTCGATCGCCGAGTATCAAAAACCTTTATTTTGTGCAAATGCATCGTTTTGCATCGTTAGAACTCGTTTGACACCGATGCCGCGAGCGAAAAAGATTCAAACAGCTAATTCGAGCCATCTCGTTTTGCGAGCGCTGCACGCATGTAAACTCGATCTCCGAATGTCAAAAACCTTAATTTTGTTTAAATGCATCGTTTTGCATCGTCAAAACTCGTTAGGCAAAGATGCCGTGAGCGAAGATGTGTCAATCAGCCAAATCAAGCTATCGCGTTTTGCGAGCGCTGCACGCATGTAAGCTCGGTCGCCGAGTATCAACAACCTTTGTTTTGTTCAAATGCATCGTTTTGCATCGTTAAAACTCGTTTGGCACCGATGCCGCGAGCGAAAAAGCGTCAATCATCCAAATCGAGCCATCGCGTTTTGCGAGCGCTGCACGCATGTAAACTCGGTAGCCGAGTATTAAAAACCTTAATTTTGTGCAAATGCATCGCTTTGCATCGTCAAAACTCGTTTGGCAACGATGCCGCTAGCGAAAAAGCGTCAATCAGCCAAATCGAGCCATCGCGTTTTGCGAGCGCTGCACGCATGTAAACTCGGTCGCCGAGTATCAAAAACCTTTGTTTTGTTCAAATGCATCGTTTTACATCGTTAAAACTCGTTTGGCACCGATGCCGCGAGCGAAAAAGCGTCAATCATCCAAATCGCGCCATCGCGTTTTGCGAGCGCTGCACGCATGTAAGCTCGGTCGCCGAGTATCAAAACCCTTTATTTTGTGCGAATGCATCGTTTTGCATCGTCAAAACTCGTTTGGCAACGATGCCGCTAGCGAAAAAGCGTCAATCAGCCAAATCGAGCCATCGCGTTTTGCGAGCGCTGCACGCATGTAAACTCGATCTCCGAACGTCAAAAACGTTAATTTTGGGCAAATGCATCGTTTTGCATCGTCAAAACTCGTTTGTCACCGATGCACGAGCAAAAAAGCGTCTAAAAGCCAAATCGAGCTATCGCGTTTTGCACGCGTGGCACTCATGTAGGCTCGGTCGCGGAGTATCAAGAACCTTTATTTTGTGCAAATGCATCGATTTGCATTGTTAAAACTCGTTTGGCACCGATGCTGCGAGCGAAAAAGCGTCAATCAGCCAAATCGAGCCATCGCGTTTTGCGAGCGCTGCACGCATGTAAACTCGATCGCCGAGTATCAAAAACCTTTATTTTGTGCAAATGCATCGTTTTGCATCGTTAAAACTCGTTTGGCACCGATGCCGCGAGCGAAAAAGCGTCAATCATCCAAATCGAGCCATCGCGTTTTGCGAGCGCTGCACGCATGTAAACTCGGTCGCCGAGTATTAAAAACCTTAATTTTGTGCAAATGCATCGTTTTGCATCGTCAAAACTCGTTTGGCAACGATGCCGCTAGCGAAAAAGCGTCAATCAGCCAAATCGAGCCATCGCGTTTTGCGAGCGCTGCACGCATGTAAGCTCGGTCGCCGAGTATCAAATACCTTTATTTTGTGCAAATGCATCGTTTTACATCGTTAAAACTCGTTTGGCACCGATGCCGCGAGCGAAATAGCGTCAATCATCCAAATCGAGCCATCGCGTTTTGCGAGCGCTGCACGCATGTAAAATCGGTCGCCGAGTATCAAAAACCTTTATTTTGTGCAAATGCATCGTTTTACATCGTTAAAAATCGTTTGGCACCGATGCCGCGAGCAAAAAAGCGTCAATCAGCCAAATCAAGCCATCGCGTTTTGCGAGCGCTGCACGCATGTAAGCTCGGTCGCCGAGTATCAAAAACCGTTATTTTGTGCAAATGCATCGTTTTACATCGTTAAAACTCGTTTGGCACCGATGCCGCGAGCGAAAACGCGTCAATCATACAAATCAAGCCATCGCGTTTTGCGAGCGCTGCACGAATGTAAACTCGATCTCCGAATGTCAAAAACCTTTATTTTGTGCAAATGCATCGTTTTACATCGTTAAAAATCGTTTTTCACCAATGCCGCGAGCGAAAAAGCGTCAATCAGCCAAATCGAGCCATCGCGTTTTGCAAGCGCTGCACGCATGTAAGCTCGATCTCCGAATGTCAAAAACCTTAATTTTGTGCGAATGCATCGTTTTGCATCGTCAAAACTCGTTCGTCACCGATGCACGAGCAAAAAAGCGTCTAACAGCCAAATCGAGCTATCGCGTTTTGCACGCGTGGCACTCATGTAGACTCGGTCGCGGAGTATCAAGAACCTTTATTTTGTGCAAATGCATCGTTTTGCATTGTTAAAACTCGTTTGGCACCGATGCTGCGAGCGAAAAAGCGTCAATCAGCCAAATCGAGCCATCGCGTTTTGCGAGCGCTGCACGCATGTAAACTCGATCTCCGAATGTCAAAAACCTTAATTTTGTGCAAATGCATCGTTTTGCATCGTTAAAACTCGTTTGGCACCGATGCTGCGAGCGAAAAAGCGTCAATCAGCCAAATCGGGCCATCGCGTTTTGCGAGCGCTGCACGCATGTAAACTCGGTCGCCGAGTATCAAAAACCTTTATTTTGTGCAAATGCATCGTTTTGCATCGTTAAAACTCGTTTGGCACTGATGCCGCGAGCGAAAAAGTGTCAATCAGCCAAATCGAGCCATCGCGTTTTGCGAGCGCTGCACGCATGTAAGCACGGTCGCCGAGTATCAAATACCTTTATTTTGTGCAAATGCATCGTTTTGCATCGTCAAAACTCGTTTGGCAACGATGCCGCTAGCGAAAAAGCGTCAATCAGCCAAATCGAGCCATCGCGTTTTGCGAGCGCTGCACGCATGTAAACTCGATCTCCGAACGTCAAAAACGTTAATTTTGGGCAAATGCATCGTTTTGCATCGTCAAAACTCGTTTGTCACCGATGCACGAGCAAAAAAGCGTCTAAAAGCCAAATCGAGCTATCGCGTTTTGCACGCGTGGCACTCATGTAGACTCGGTCGCGGAGTATCAAGAACCTTTATTTTGTGCAAATGCATCGTTTTGCATTGTTAAAACTCGTTTGGCACCGATGCTGCGAGCGAAAAAGCGTCAATCAGCCAAATCGAGCCATCGCGTTTTGCGAGCGCTGCACGCATGTAAACTCGATCGCCGAGTATCAAAAACCTTTATTTTGTGCAAATGCATCGTTTTGCATCGTTAAAACTCGTTTGGCACCGATGCCGCGAGCGAAAAAGCGTCAATCATCCAAATCGAGCCATCGCGTTTTGCGAGCGCTGCACGCATGTAAACTCGGTCGCCGAGTATTAAAAACCTTCATTTTGTGCAAATGCATCGTTTTGCATCGTCAAAACTCGTTTGGCAACGATGCCGCTAGCGAAAAAGCGTCAATCAGCCAAATCGAGCCATCGCGTTTTGCGAGCGCTGCACGCATGTAAGCTCGGTCGCCGAGTATCAAATACCTTTATTTTGTGCAAATGCATCGTTTTACATCGTTAAAACTCGTTTGGCACCGATGCCGCGAGCGAAAAAGCGTCAATCATCCAAATCGAGCCATCGCGTTTTGCGAGCGCTGCACGCATGTAAAATCGGTCGCCGAGTATCAAAAACCTTTATTTTGTGCAAATGCATCGTTTTACATCGTTAAAAATCGTTTGGCACCGATGCCGCGAGCAAAAAAGCGTCAATCAGCCAAATCAAGCCATCGCGTTTTGCGAGCGCTGCACGCATGTAAGCTCGGTCGCCGAGTATCAAAAACCGTTATTTTGTGCAAATGCATCGTTTTACATCGTTAAAACTCGTTTGGCACCGATGCCGCGAGCGAAAACGCGTCAATCATCCAAATCAAGCCATCGCGTTTTGCGAGCGCTGCACGAATGTAAACTCGATCTCCGAATGTCAAAAACCTTTATTTTGTGCAAATGCATCGTTTTACATCGTTAAAAGTCGTTTTTCACCAATGCCGCGAGCGAAAAAGCGTCAATCAGCCAAATCGAGCCATCGCGTTTTGCAAGCGCTGCACGCATGTAAACTCGGTCGCCGAGTATCAAAAACCTTTGTTTTGTTCAAATGCATCGTTTTACATCGTTAAAACTCGTTTGGCACCGATACCGCGAACGAAAAAGCGTCAATCATCCAAATCGAGCTATTGCGTTTTCCACGCGTGGCACTCATGTAGACTCGGTCGCGGAGTATCAAGAACATTTGTTTTGTGCAAATGCATCGTTTTGCATTGTTAAAACTCGTTTGGCACCGATGCCGCGAGCGAAAAAGCGTCAATCAGCCAAATCGAGCCATCGCGTTTTGCGAGCGCTGCACGCATGTAAACTCGGTCGCCGAGTATCAAAAACCTTTGTTTTGTGCAAATGCATCGTTTTACATCGTTAAAAATCGTTTGGCTCCGATGCCGCGAGCGAAAAAGCGTCAATCAGCCAAATCAAGCCATCGCGTTTTGCGAGCGCTGCACGCATGTAAGCTCGATCTCCGAATGTCAAAAACCTTAATTTTGTGCGAATGCATCGTTTTGCATCGTCAAAACTCGTTCGTCACCGATGCACGAGCAAAAAAGCGTCTAACAGCCAAATCGAGCTATCGCGTTTTGCACGCGTGGCCCTCATGTAGACTCGGTCGCGGAGTATCAAAAACCTTTATTTTGTTCAAATGCATCGTTTTACATCGTTAAAACTCGTTTGGCACCGATGCCGCGAGCGAAAAAGCGTCAATCATCCAAATCGAGCCATCGCGTTTTGCGAGCGCTGCACGCATGTAAACTCGATCTCCGAATGTCAAAAACCTTAATTTTGTGCAAATGCATCGTTTTGCATCGTTAAAACTCGTTTGGCACCGATGCTGCGAGCGAAAAAGCGTCAATCAGCCAAATCGGGCCATCGCGTTTTGCGAGCGCTGCACGCATGTAAACTCGGTCGCCGAGTATCAAAAACCTTTATTTTGTGCAAATGCATCGTTTTGCATCGTTAAAACTCGTTTGGCACTGATGCCGCGAGCGAAAAAGTGTCAATCAGCCAAATCGAGCCATCGCGTTTTGCGAGCGCTGCACGCATGTAAGCACGGTCGCCGAGTATCAAATACCTTTATTTTGTGCAAATGCATCGTTTTACATCGTTAAAACTCGTTTGGCACCGATGCCGCGAGCGAAAAAGCGTCAATCATCCAAATCGAGCTATCGCGTTTTGCGAGCGCTGCACGCATGTAAAATCGGTCGCCGAGTATCAAAAACCTTTATTTTGTGCAAATGCATCGTTTTACATCGTTAAAAATCGTTTGGCACCGATGCCGCGAGCAAAAAAGCGTCAATCAGCCAAATCAAGCCATCGCGTTTTGCGAGCGCTGCACGCATGTAAGCTCGGTCGCTGAGTATCAAAAACCTTTGTTTTGTTCAAATGCATCGTTTTACATCGTTAAAACTCGTTTAGCACCGATGCCGCGAGCGAAAAAGCGTCAATCATCCAAATCGAGCCATCGCGTTTTGCGAGCGCTGCACGCATGTAAAATCGGTCGCCGAGTATCAAAAACCTTTATTTTGTGCAAATGCATCGTTTTACATCGTTAAAAATCGTTTGGCACCGATGCCGCGAGCGAAAAAGCGTCAATCAGCCAAATCGAGCCATCGCGTTTTGCGAGCGCTGCACGCATGTAAACTCGATCTCCGAACTTCAATAACGTTAATTTTGGGCAAATGCATCGTTTTGCATCGTCAAAACTCGTTTGTCACCGATGCACGAGCAAAAAAGCGTCTAACAGCCAAATCGAGCTATCGCGTTTTGCACGCGTGGCCCTCATGTAGACTCGGTCGCGGAGTATCAAAAACCTTTATTTTGTGCAAATGCATCGTTTTGCATTGTTAAAACTCGTTTGGCACCGATGCTGCGAGCGAAAAAGCGTCAATCAGCCAAATCGAGCCATCGCGTTTTGCGAGCGCTGCACGCATGTAAACTCGATCTCCGAACGTCAAAAACGTTAATTTTGGGCAAATGCATCGTTTTGCATCGTCAAAACTCGTTTGTCACCGATGCACGAGCAAAAAAGCGTCTAAAAGCCAAATCGAGCTATCGCGTTTTGCACGCGTGGCACTCATGTAGACTCGGTCGCGGAGTATCAAGAACCTTTATTTTGTGCAAATGCATCGTTTTGCATTGTTAAAACTCGTTTGGCACCGATGCTGCGAGCGAAAAAGCGTCAATCAGCCAAATCGAGCCATCGCGTTTTGCGAGCGCTGCACGCATGTAAACTCGATTGCCGAGTATCAAAAACCTTTATTTTGTGCAAATGCATCGTTTTGCATCGTTAGAACTCGTTTGACACCGATGCCGCGAGCGAAAAAGATTCAAACAGCTAATTCGAGCCATCTCGTTTTGCGAGCGCTGCACGCATGTAAACTCGGTCGCCGAGTATCAAAAACCTTTATTTTGTGCAAATGCATCGTTTTGCATCGTCAAAACTCGTTTGCCACCGATGCACGAGCAAAAAAGCGTCTAACAGCCAAATCGAGCTATCGCGTTTTGCACGCGTGGCACTCATGTAGTCTCGTTCGCCGAGTATCAAAAACCTTTATTTTGTGCAAATGCATCGTTTTGCATTGTTAAAACTCGTTTGGCACCGATGCTGCGAGCGAAAAAGCGTCAATCAGCCAAATCGAGGCATCGCGTTTTGCGAGCGCTGCACGCATGTAAACTCGGTCGCCGAGTATCAAAAACCTTTATTTTGTGCAAATGCATCGTTTTGCATCGTCAAAACTCGTTTGCCACCGATGCACGAGCAAAAAAGCGTCTGACAGCTGAATCGAGCTATCGCGTTTTGCAAGCGTGGCACTCATGTAGACTCGGTCGCGGAGTATCAAAAACCTTTATTTTGTGCAAATGCATCGTTTTGCATTGTTAAAACTCGTTTGTCACCGATGCTGCCAGCGAAAAAGCGTCAATCAGCCAAATCGAGCCATCGCGTTTTGCGAGCGCTGCACGCATGTAAACTCGATCGCCGAGTATCAAAAACCTTTGTTTTGTGCAAATGCATCGTTTTACATCGTTAAAACTCGTTTGGCACCGATGCCGCGAGCGAAAAAGCGTCAATCATCCAATTCGAGCCATCGCGTTTTGCAAGCGCTGCACGCATGTAAGCTCGGTCGCCGAGTATCAAAACCCTTTATTTTGTGCGAATGCATCGTTTTGCATCGTCAAAACTCGTTTGCCACCGATGCACGAGCAAAAAAGCGTCTAACAGCCAAATCGAGCTATCGCGTTTTGCACGCGTGGCACTCATGTAGTCTCGTTCGCCGAGTATCAAAAACCTTTATTTTGTGCAAATGCATCGTTTTGCATCGTTAAAACTCGTTTGGCACCGATGCCGCGAGCGAAAAAGCGTCAATCATCCAAATCGAGCCATCGCGTTTTGCGAGCGCTGCACGCATGTAAACTCGGTCGCCGAGTATTAAAAACCTTAATTTTGTGCAAATGCATCGTTTTGCATCGTCAAAACTCGTTTGGCAACGATGCCGCTAGCGAAAAAGCGTCAATCAGCCAAATCGAGCCATCGCGTTTTGCGAGCGCTGCACGCATGTAAGCACGGTCGCCGAGTATCAAATACCTTTATTTTGTGCAAATGCATCGTTTTACATCGTTAAAACTCGTTTGGCACCGATGCCGCGAGCGAAAAAGCGTCAATCATCCAAATCGAGCTATCGCGTTTTGCGAGCGCTGCACGCATGTAAAATCGGTCGCCGAGTATCAAAAACCTTTATTTTGTGCAAATGCATCGTTTTACATCGTTAAAAATCGTTTGGCACCGATGCCGCGAGCAAAAAAGCGTCAATCAGCCAAATCAAGCCATCGCGTTTTGCGAGCGCTGCACGCATGTAAGCTCGGTCGCCGAGTATCAAAAACCGTTATTTTGTGCAAATTCATCGTTTTACATCGTTAAAACTCGTTTGGCACCGATGCCGCGAGCGAAAAAGCGTCAATCAGCCAAATCGAGCCATCGCGTTTGGCGAGCGCTGCACGCATGTAAACTCGGTCGCTGAGTATCAAAAACATTTGTTTTGTTCAAATGCATCGTTTTACATCGTTAAAACTCGTTTAGCACCGATGCCGCGAGCGAAAAAGCGTCAATCATCCAAATCGAGCCATCGCGTTTTGCGAGCGCTGCACGCATGTAAAATCGGTCGCCGAGTATCAAAAACCTTTATTTTGTGCAAATGCATCGTTTTACATCGTTAAAAATCGTTTGGCACCGATGCCGCGAGCGAAAAAGCGTCAATCAGCCAAATCGAGCCATCGCGTTTTGCGAGCGCTGCACGCATGTAAACTCGATCTCCGAACTTCAATAACGTTAATTTTGGGCAAATGCATCGTTTTGCATCGTCAAAACTCGTTTGTCACCGATGCACGAGCAAAAAAGCGTCTAACAGCCAAATCGAGCTATCGCGTTTTGCACGCGTGGCCCTCATGTAGACTCGGTCGCGGAGTATCAAAAACCTTTATTTTGTGCAAATGCATCGTTTTGCATTGTTAAAACTCGTTTGGCACCGATGCTGCGAGCGAAAAAGCGTCAATCAGCCAAATCGAGCCATCGCGTTTTGCGAGCGCTGCACGCATGTAAACTCGATCTCCGAACGTCAAAAACGTTAATTTTGGGCAAATGCATCGTTTTGCATCGTCAAAACTCGTTTGTCACCGATGCACGAGCAAAAAAGCGTCTAAAAGCCAAATCGAGCTATCGCGTTTTGCACGCGTGGCACTCATGTAGACTCGGTCGCGGAGTATCAAGAACCTTTATTTTGTGCAAATGCATCGTTTTGCATTGTTAAAACTCGTTTGGCACCGATGCTGCGAGCGAAAAAGCGTCAATCAGCCAAATCGAGCCATCGCGTTTTGCGAGCGCTGCACGCATGTAAACTCGATCGCCGAGTATCAAAAACCTTTATTTTGTGCAAATGCATCATTTTGCATCGTTAGAACTCGTTTGACACCGATGCCGCGAGCGAAAAAGATTCAAACAGCTAATTCGAGCCATCTCGTTTTGCGAGCGCTGCACGCATGTAAACTCGGTCGCCGAGTATCAAAAACCTTTATTTTGTGCAAATGCATCGTTTTGCATCGTCAAAACTCGTTTGCCACCGATGCACGAGCAAAAAAGCGTCTAACAGCCAAATCGAGCTATCGCGTTTTGCACGCGTGGCACTCATGTAGTCTCGTTCGCCGAGTATCAAAAACCTTTATTTTGTGCAAATGCATCGTTTTGCATTGTTAAAACTCGTTTGGCACCGATGCTGCGAGCGAAAAAGCGTCAATCAGCCAAATCGAGGCATCGCGTTTTGCGAGCGCTGCACGCATGTAAACTCGGTCGCCGAGTATCAAAAACCTTTATTTTGTGCAAATGCATCGTTTTGCATCGTCAAAACTCGTTTGCCACCGATGCACGAGCAAAAAAGCGTCTGACAGCTGAATCGAGCTATCGCGTTTTGCAAGCGTGGCACTCATGTAGACTCGGTCGCGGAGTATCAAGAACCTTTATTTTGTGCAAATGCATCGTTTTGCATTGTTAAAACTCGTTTGTCACCGATGCTGCGAGCGAAAAAGCGTCAATCAGCCAAATCGAGCCATCGCGTTTTGCGAGCGCTGCACGCATGTAAACTCGATCGCCGAGTATCAAAAACCTTTGTTTTGTGCAAATGCATCGTTTTACATCGTTAAAACTCGTTTGGCACCGATGCCGCGAGCGAAAAAGCGTCAATCATCCAAATCGAGCCATCGCGTTTTGCAAGCGCTGCACGCATGTAAGCTCGGTCGCCGAGTATCAAAACCCTTTATTTTGTGCGAATGCATCGTTTTGCATCGTCAAAACTCGTTTGCCACCGATGCACGAGCAAAAAAGCGTCTAACAGCCAAATCGAGCTATCGCGTTTTGCACGCGTGGCACTCATGTAGTCTCGTTCGCCGAGTATCAAAAACCTTTATTTTGTGCAAATGCATCGTTTTGCATCGTTAAAACTCGTTTGGCACCGATGCCGCGAGCGAAAAAGCGTCAATCATCCAAATCGAGCCATCGCGTTTTGCGAGCGCTGCACGCATGTAAACTCGGTCGCCGAGTATTAAAAACCTTAATTTTGTGCAAATGCATCGTTTTGCATCGTCAAAACTCGTTTGGCAACGATGCCGCTAGCGAAAAAGCGTCAATCAGCCAAATCGAGCCATCGCGTTTTGCGAGCGCTGCACGCATGTAAGCACGGTCGCCGAGTATCAAATACCTTTATTTTGTGCAAATGCATCGTTTTACATCGTTAAAACTCGTTTGGCACCGATGCCGCGAGCGAAAAAGCGTCAATCATCAAAATCGAGCTATCGCGTTTTGCGAGCGCTGCACGCATGTAAAATCGGTCGCCGAGTATCAAAAACCTTTATTTTGTGCAAATGCATCGTTTTACATCGTTAAAAATCGTTTGGCACCGATGCCGCGAGCAAAAAAGCGTCAATCAGCCAAATCAAGCCATCGCGTTTTGCGAGCGCTGCACGCATGTAAGCTCGGTCGCCGAGTATCAAAAACCGTTATTTTGTGCAAATGCATCGTTTTACATCGTTAAAACTCGTTTGGCACCGATGCCGCGAGCGAAAAAGCGTCAATCATCCAAATCAAGCCATCGCGTTTTGCGAGCGCTGCACGCATGTAAACTCGATCTCCGAATGTCAAAAACCTTTATTTTGTGCAAATGCATCGTTTTACATCGTTAAAAATCGTTTGTCATCAATGCCGCGAGCGAAAAAGATTCAAACAGCTAATTCGAGCCATCTCGTTTTGCGAGCGCTGCACGCATGTAAACTCGGGCGCCGAGTATCAAAAACCTTAATTTTGTTTTAATGCATCAATTTGCATCGTCAAAACTCGTTAGGCAAAGATGCCGTGAGCGAAAATGTGTCAATCAGCCAAATCAAGCTATCGCGTTTTGCGAGCGCTGCACGCATGTAAGCTCGGTCGCCGGGTATCAAAAACCGTTATTTTGTGCAAATGCATCGTTTTACATCGTTAAAACTCGTTTGGCACCGATGCCGCGAGCGAAAAAGCGTCAATCATCCAAATCGAGCCATCGCGTTTTGCGAGCGCTGCACGCATGTAAACTCGGTCGCCGAGTATTAAAAACCTTAATTTTGTGCAAATGCATCGTTTTGCATCGTCAAAACTCGTTTGGCAACGATGCCGCTAGCGAAAAAGCGTCAATCAGCCAAATCGAGCCATCGCGTTTTGCGAGCGCTGCACGCATGTAAGCACGGTCGCCGAGTATCAAATACCTTTATTTTGTGCAAATGCATCGTTTTACATCGTTAAAACTCGTTTGGCACCGATGCCGCGAGCGAAAAAGCGTCAATCATCCAAATCGAGCTATCGCGTTTTGCGAGCGCTGCACGCATGTAAAATCGGTCGCCGAGTATCAAAAACCTTTATTTTGTGCAAATGCATCGTTTTACATCGTTAAAAATCGTTTGGCACCGATGCCGCGAGCAAAAAAGCGTCAATCAGCCAAATCAAGCCATCGCGTTTTGCGAGCGCTGCACGCATGTAAGCTCGGTCGCCGAGTATCAAAAACCGTTATTTTGTGCAAATGCATCGTTTTACATCGTTAAAACTCGTTTGGCACCGATGCCGCGAGCGAAAAAGCGTCAATCATCCAAATCAAGCCATCGCGTTTTGCGAGCGCTGCACGCATGTAAACTCGATCTCCGAATGTCAAAAACCTTTATTTTGTGCAAATGCATCGTTTTACATCGTTAAAAATCGTTTGTCATCAATGCCGCGAGCGAAAAAGATTCAAACAGCTAATTCGAGCCATCTCGTTTTGCGAGCGCTGCACGCATGTAAACTCGGGCGCCGAGTATCAAAAACCTTAATTTTGTTTTAATGCATCAATTTGCATCGTCAAAACTCGTTAGGCAAAGATGCCGTGAGCGAAAATGTGTCAATCAGCCAAATCAAGCTATCGCGTTTTGCGAGCGCTGCACGCATGTAAGCTCGGTCGCCGGGTATCAAAAACCGTTATTTTGTGCAAATGCATCGTTTTACATCGTTAAAACTCGTTTGGCACCGATGCCGCGAGCGAAAAAGCGTCAATCATCCAAATCAAGCCATCGCGTTTTGCGAGCGCTGCACGCATGTAAACTCGATCTCCGAATGTCAAAAACCTTTATTTTGTGCAAATGCATCGTTTTACATCGTTAAAAATCGTTTGTCACCAATGCCGCGAGCGAAAAAGCGTCAATCAGCCAAATCGAGCCATCGCGTTTTGCGAACGCTGCACGCATGTAAACTCGGTCGCCGAGTATCAAAAACCTTTGTTTTGTTCAAATGCATCGTTTTACATCGTTAAAACTCGTTTGGCACCGATGCCGCGAGCGAAAAAGCGTCAATCATCCAAATCGAGCCATCGCGTTTTGCGAGCGCTGCACGCATGTAAACTCGATCTCCGAATGTCAAAAACCTTAATTTTGTGCAAATGCATCGTTTTGCATCATTAAAACTCGTTTGGCACCGATGCTGCGAGCGAAAAAGCGTCAATCAGCCAAATCGGGCCATCGCGTTTTGCGAGCGCTGCACGCATGTAAACTCGATCTCCGAGTGTCAAAAACCTTAATTTTGTTTAAATGCATCGTTTTGCATCGTCAAAACTCGTTAGGCAAAGATGCCGTGAGCGAAAATGTGTCAATCAGCCAAATCAAGCTATCGCGTTTTGCGAGCGCTGCACGCATGTAAGCTCGGTCGAAGAGTATCAAAAACCTTTATTTTGTGCAAATGCATCGTTTTACATCGTTAAAAATCGTTTGGCACCGATGCTGCGAGCGAAAAAGCGTCAATCAGCCAAATCGAGCCATCGCGTTTTGCGAGCGCTGCACGCATGTAAACTCGATCGCCGAGTATCAAAAACCTTTGTTTTGTGCAAATGCATCGTTTTACATCGTTAAAACTCGTTTGGCACCGATGCTGCGAGCGAAAACGCGTCAATCATCCAAATCGAGGCATCGCGTTTTGCGAGCGCTGCACGCATGTAAACTCGGTCGCCGAGTATCAAAAACCTTTATTTTGTGCAAATGCATCGTTTTACATCGTTAAAAATCGCGTTTTGCGAGCCATCGCGTTTTGCGAGCGCTGCACGCATGTAAACTCGATCTCCGAACGTCAAAAACGTTAATTTTGGGCAAATGCATCGTTTTGCATCGTCAAAACTCGTTTGTCACCGATGCACGAGCAAAAAAGCGTCTAACAGCCAAATCGAGCTATCGCGTTTTGCACGCGTGGCACTCATGTAGACTCGGTCGCAGACCCGTGTGGAAATATGTCTGTGATAAACTGGTTTGAGTCCAGTATCTAGCCAATTATTCTTATCTAAGATTTTTGGACAGAAACTATCTATAATGTAGCCAGCATCTGCCTATCGACTCTCGGTTTCGTCTAGTTTTTCTGGACAGAATATTAAAACGGCATCTGGCCAAACGCTAGCCTAGTAAAATCGCCAGAGACCCCGCGTTGAAGGTTGTCTGGGTGTGTCAATCCAGTATCTGGCCAATTTTTTTTTATCTAAGTTTTCTGGAAAGGTACTATCTACAATGTAGCCAGTGCTTCTCTATCGATTCACCGTATTTTCTAATTTTCGTAGATAGAAACTTTAGCAGAATCGGATCGTATGCTAGACATTGTAGGTCGATAAAAATAATTTTTTAATTGATGCACTGTTAATGCATTATCGGTTTAGCGTGATTAATGTGGTCAAAGAATTCAACCGAAGAATTTAACCTGGCGTCGGGCTTGTTTGCAAATCGACGCGATCATCGAATAAACGCGTGCGAGGCAAAAATGACCCGGCTCGTTACCGGATGGCGATGCCTTCGGCGCTGAGTAAATCGTGCGCTGGGCATGTGGGGAAGACACGAACTCAGATATGTGTCTCGCGGAAACTGCGCGCGAACGGACGATACAAAAAAAATGACAACAAATATTATATAGAAAAAAATATATATGTATATATCTATACACGCACACTAAAATCGGAAGCTTCGTCTCCTTATCTCCGCGTCGAAGCAGAGCTAACTCGTCTCGCGGCTGTGAGGTGTATTCGTGATTTTCGTGGAACCAGTGAAAGAAAAACTCAGTCGTCATCCTGTTGTCGATCCAACGCTGCCTGGCAACGCTGCGACCGTGTGAGATGAGATGTCTCATCGCCGCGGATGGATTGTTATTAGTAGCTGGAATAGAGGAACTTGTGCGCGTGATCCATCTCGGTGCGCCGGGAGATTTCGCGCGGGTTCTTCGCGCGTTTCAACGAAGAGCAGGTAGCGGCCGGACCGTATTGCTCGACAAATAGTGAATACACCGATAAAGACGACGCACGATAGGTGAAAAAAGAGTTCGGAGGTACGGAACACCCGGGGAGCCACGAATTAACCTCGCAAATGTCGAGCAGACTCGCCGGACGCCGGTGCCGCGCTCTTGGTTGCAAACGAGCAGACGCGCCGGACGCCGGTCGCCGCGCGCATTATTGTCGCAACAAGCATTCATCGTCATTCGGCAGTGTTTTGCAAGAAACGCGTAAGTATTTATACCTTATACATTTATATTTAGGAAAAACCTGAAATATACGGCAAGAGCAAAATATATTTTGCACTTATTGTAGAACAACAAGTGAAAAATCTAACCTAAATTCAATGACAAGTGAAAAATATATTTTGCAATTGTAGAGTTCAGGTTTCACTCTTCGACTGAACTGGAAGGGAGTTAGACTTGGTGTAACAAATTTGGTCGAAGAGTCCAGCCTGAACTCGACAGATATTAATTGATTGAAGCGTAAAGCCTGAAATCTACAACAAGTGCAAAATATATTTTACACTTGTCGACACAACTCTACGACAAGTGCAAAATATATTTTAAACTTGTTGTAATAACTCTGCGACAAGTGCAAAATATATTTTACACTTGTCGACACAACTCTACGACAAGTGCAAAATATATTTTAAACTTGTTGTAATAACTCTGCGACAAGTGAAAAATATGTTTTAAACTTGTCATAACAACTCAGCGACAAGTGCAAAATATATTTTAAACTTGTTGTAATAACTCTGCGACAAGTGCAAAATATATTTTACACTTGTCGACACAACTCTACGACAAGTGCAAAATATATTTTAAACTTGTCGACACAACTCTACGACAAGTGCAAAATATATTTTAAACTTGTTGTAATAACTCTGCGACAAGTGAAAAATATTATATTAAACTTGTCGTAACAACTCTGCGACAAGTGAAATATATATTTTTAACTTGTCGTAACAACTCTGCGACAAATGAAAAATATATTTTAAACTTGTCGTAACAACTCTACGACAAGTGCAAAATATATTTTAAACTTGTCGTAACAACTCTACGACAAGTGCAAAATATATTTTAAACTTGTCGTAACAACTCTACGACAAGTGCAAAATATATTTTAAACTTGTCGTAACAACTCTACGACAAGTGAAAAATGTATTTTGAACTTGGCGATGAGTTCAGATTTTACTCTCAGATTTTACTCAGGCTGGACTCTTCGACCAAATTTGTTATACCAAGTCTAATTTTCTTCCAGTTTGGTCAAAGAGTGAAGCTTGAGCTGTATGACAAATGCACAATATAACCTCATCTCTATGACAAGTGCAAAATTTATTTTACACTTGTCTAATTAATCAAAGCTTTTCTTTGGTTATTCGTAAACACCAACATTTTTCGAAAAATACTTATGCAGCTCTACAACCGGTGCAAAATATATTGTGACAGCTGCGTAAGTATTTTTTGGAAATTACGTGTTAACGAATGACCAATGAAAAGATTTGATGTATTAGACGCGTAGTACACGCATGAACGTGTAGCACGCGCTATAGATAAAGGTTAGATTGATCTAGCGTGTGCCATCTTTTTATACAGACACGCTAACAATCCAAAACCGCTGCACGAATCCGTACGGAAGCACGAACGCACGAGGAGCCTTGCCGGTTGTCGGTCGCTGTGCGCGTTGTTGTCGCAAGCGAGCAGACTCGTGGGACGCCATTTGCCACGCTCGCTGCCGCAAACGCGCAAACTGTTGTCACAAGAAGAATCCATCGTAATTCGGCAGAGTTTCACAAGAAACGCGTAAGTATTCTCATTTATTTATACTTTATACTTATTATATTTAAGAATAAAACCTGAAATTGCGAAAAGAGCAAAATATATTTCGCACTTGTCTTGAGTTATGTTGTCTCTTTATTACATTTTACATAAATGATGTAGGAGAGCACCACAGAAATGATAGGCATTTCTGTGGTGCTCTCCTACATCATTTATGTAAAATGTAATAAAGAGACAACATAACTCAAGACAAGTGCGAAATATATTTTGCTCTTTTCGCAATTTCAGGTTTTATTCTTAAATATAATAAGTATAAAGTATAAATAAATGAGAATACTTACGCGTTTCGAAAAAAATCCTATCGAGCGATTTTTTTCTCTTCTTTTTTTACAATACCTTGTTTCGTTTTCGATTAAATTATATTATCGTTATTGTATGCTATTTTTTATTCCCCATGAAGAATTTAAATTTTATTCGTAGAAGGTCTGCGATACTTGACACGGAACAGCAGGAAATATGGATGATGAAAAGCGACAGTCCCAAGCTCGAAAAAGAATATCCAAACATCGTGCTATACGAAGCAATTTAAATGAGCTGAGGATAAAACGCGCCAGGCTTTTGTTTTCTGAAGGTAATTGGGTTTTGCTACTTTTTTTTTTTAATGAATTCTGAGCAATTTTATCTCATTTAATTCAACATATACATAATGTACCTAATCTGAAATCGTTGTACTTCTAACAAAAGCAAGATCATGTCGGCAGTCATTTGAGCAACTCAAAATTTGTTATCTTCCTTTAAATAAATTCTATTTTTCGTTTTTTTTTACGAATGTGCACATTTAAAATTAATGAACAAATATTTTTTAAAATCCGTAAAACACGGGAATTAGCAAGCAGGTTCGCAATAACTTCGATTTCATAATTTTTCTTGTTTTTATCTACAGAATCCAGGGACACCGAGTCAAATATTGAAAGTGCAGGGCCGGGCAATCTGCAGTCTTCCTCAGACGCGCTGCCCGCTTCAGAAACGTTGGGATGGTGGAATGTCGAGTCGCAGCAAGAAGAGCGCATGGTTGTCGACGAAACAGCGTTCGAAGCCACTGGAAGTGTCGAAAACGCAACGTCGGAGGAAGATAATGAACAAGCAGTTGCACGAAATCTCGAGGAGTCATCTTCTGATAACGACGAAGAACAGGAAAATGGTGGTGGAGCAGAAGAAATGAATGGTCGTGGCATTGGTATACAGGAACCTGATGCTGTGGCCGAGCTTCGAAATTGGGCAATAACATCCAATATACCTCAGAATAAGATTGATAAACTTTTAGACATATTGCGCAGAAGATGGCTTCCAAATCTGCCAAAATCGGCAAAAACATTTTTAGGCACTACAAACGCTACGTATGAAATTCGGGAAATGGAAAGTGCTGATGGGAGCATGGGAGAATTCGTATACTTTGGTGTAGATAAGGGGCTCACACGATGCGTTCATGAAATTGCACATCCAGATAAACAGATTTTCCTTCAAATAAATATTGACGGCCTGCCGCTGTCTGACTCTGGAGTAAAGCAGTTTTGGCCCATTCTGTGCAAGGTACACTGTGATTTGGTCATATACCACCCATTTCCCGTAGCTATTTACTGCGGAAATGCCAAACCGAAAAGTGTAGACGATTACTTATCACAATTTGTCGAGGAAATGAACAACTTGTTAGCTGAAGGTGTAGTGATCCTAGAGCAACGATATGAAGTTCACATACACTGCTTCATATGCGACACGCCAGCGAGATCTTTCCTGAAGTGCACTAAAGGTCATGGGGGTTATTGGGCTTGCGAGAGATGCGAGACACGAGGTATGCGTGTTGAAAGGCGCACTGTTTATCCCGAAGTAGACGCCCAAGAACGTACGAATGAGACATTTCGACTTCAAACACAATCCGAGCATCACTGCGGTCGATCACCACTGCTCGACATTCAACCCCCAATAGACATTGTATCATGCTTTGCACTAGATTTTATGCAATTGGGCCCTGGAGGGATCATGAAGAAAATTGCTGAATATTTAATCACTGGCAAAGCGCAAAATAGACAGCAACGCAGAGTTAAGTTAGGATCGCAGGAGCGAAAAAAACTTTCGGAAAGAATGCTGCATCTGAGAAAATGTATACCTGCTGAGTTCCAACGCAAGCCGAGAAGCATGAACCGAATTGCTCAATGGAAAGTAACAGAGTTTCGTTTCTTCCTGTTGTATTGTGGGCCAATCGTTCTAAGAGGTATATTAATTCCGCGACTATACAAGCATTTTTTGCTACTTCATACGGCATGTCGAATTTTGTGCGATAACGATTTAGCTTTTACGTACAACAATCATGCTAAAATGTATCTCACTACGTTTTTCACGATGATGAGTTTTTTTTATGGGCGACAGGCACAAATTTTAAATAGCCATAACCTGATCCATTTGGCGGATGACGTATTGCGCATGAATTGTACGCTAAGCAAAATTTCAGCTTTTCCGTTTGAGAATCTTCTCGGCAAAATAAAAAAGCAGCTACGCAATTCTTACCGCCCACTGGCCCAAGTGTGTAGACGCATGCACGAGCTCACATTGACGCAGGCAAGACCGACGATTGCCCCAATAATCCAAATACAAAAGAGTTCAATTAGTCACGTTGACGACGTGATTTCGATACACAAACTTAAATATAAAGGTTTTATCATTACCCCGAAAATGCCAAATAACCTGGTTCTCCTCGATAATGGTGTGATTATGAATGTGACGAAAATATCTTGCCTGCGCGGAGGCATGGAAAACGTCGAGCTCCACGGAAACGAGTGGAAAACGAAAGCGCCGATTTTTCGGTATCCAACTAATTCGATAGACATGGGTATGTGGCTGCTTACTAGTGAACCGTCCGAACGCCGAATTCAGTGCAATGTGCAAAGGGTCAAACGCAAGATGGTGCAATTGCGAATAAATGCACGCAGATCTCAGGACCGCGAAAAAGTGTATGGAATACCATTCCTTCACGAATAATAAGATAGTCAAGGGGAAACCGCAGAGTGGCGAACGTTGCAAGGTCACGTACAGCGACGGGGACAAGATCGGAGGCCAATGCGTAAACAAATAAATATATGTATATGCATAAACATGTAAAAAAAACTAATGCACTCACGTCGCAATTCATAAAGTGATAATGATGTCCGCGTGATTATATTTTCAACGAAGAAATTAAATTAGTCTACGCATTTAAGGATTTTTAATAATGGTGAATTACGGAAAATACGGAGATGGATAAGATATTTATAACAAAAAAGAAAAAAACGAATAGGGAAAATCACACTAGAGGGTTCGAAGGGAGTAAAACGCCGAAAGACCGGGAAGCCGGAGAGAGGCGCGCGCACATTTTTATTAGTAATAAAAATCGGAAATAAAATTGAAAAATTTATATTTTTTCATGCATCCCATCTTGCTCCTGTTAGATATCCTTCCCAATTTTTGTGACCAATTTGGATACACGTAAACCTTGTAAAAAAATTTTGTGTTGACGAATAACCAATTAAACGATTTGATTAATTATATGCGTCGTCTACGCATGGACAGGCGCTGTTGACACTATTATACGCTATTGCGCTGGCGACATACGTTTTTTTGGAAAACGCAGGACCGAACGTCCAACGACTGAGCAGATTCGAGTCCAAACGTGTAGCAGACGCTATTGCGCAGGCGCCATGTTTCTCTAGGAACGCGAGTGCGTACGGAACGCACGAGCAGACGCAGGTCGCTGCGCGTGTTATTTGTCGTTAACGAGCAGACTCGCTTTATTATCGCAAGAAGAATCCATCGTAATTCGGCAGTGCTGCAAGAAACGCGTACGTATTCTTCGAAACATGAGTGACCTAGAATGCTGACAGATTTTACGCCGTAGCACGAGCGTGTGCGGTGTTCCCACAAAGACGCGGGCTGCGAGCTGAAGACGCGCGCATACTGGTTTCTCGTTTAATTATACTCGTCACTTGATCATTTCTAAAATCCATTTTTTCATCCGTAATTCCGTAATATGTCTTGCCGAAATAAATGAGATTAGGTTGACCTAGTGTGCGCCATCTTTTTCTGCAGTCGCGCTGGTGAGCCGTCGCCGCTGCGAGTCCGAGCGAGAGCACCAACGCACAAGCAGACTCGCCGAACGCCGGTCTCT
Organism: Itoplectis maculator; assembly: GCA_964034905.1. Taxonomy (NCBI): domain Eukaryota; kingdom Metazoa; phylum Arthropoda; class Insecta; order Hymenoptera; family Ichneumonidae; genus Itoplectis; species Itoplectis maculator. The sequence goes on along the minus strand of CAXITY010000002.1, from coordinate 11,218 downwards.
GCGGGCATTGTTCTCGCAAACGAGCAGCTCGCCGAACGCCGGTCGCTGCGTGCGTTGTTGTTGCAGCAAGGTTCCGTCGTAATTCGGCAGTGTTTTGCGAGACACAGTAAGTATTCTTCAAAAAATATATAACCTAGAATGCAGATTCATTTTACGCCGTAGCGCGATCGTGTGCAGTGTTTACCACAAAGACGCGGGCTGCGAGCGGAAAAGACGCGTATACTGGTTTTTCGTTCAATTATACGTCATTCGATTCGGGGTTATTCGTCATTTGGTGCATTTGAAAATCGATTTTTTTTTTTTCGTAATTATGTAATATAACTCAGCGAACTGCATTTTGTGCAAGCATTATTGAAAACAGAATATGTAAGCCGATACATCGAAAGTAGAGGTTAGGTTGACCTAGTGTGCGCCATCTTTTTCCACAGACGCGCTGACGAGTCATAACCGCTGCACGAGTCCGTACAAGGATCAATCGTAATTCGACAGTATTGTACACGAAACGCGTAAGTATTCTTCGAAAGATAAATGTCTTAGAATATGAATATTTATTTAACGCTTTAGCACGAGCGCGTGCGATGTTTCCCACAAAGACGCGGGCTGCCTGCTAAAGACGCGCTGAACTCTACAAGTGAAAAATATAACCTGAACTCAACATCAAGTGACACCTCAACGACAACTTACAACTCTGCGACAAGTGAAAAATATATTCAACACTTGTCGTAACAACTCTACGACAGGTGAAAGGTATATTTTACACTTGTCGACACAACTCTACGACAAGTGCAAAATATATTTTAAACTGGTTGTAATAACTCTGCGACAAGTGAAAAATATGTTTTAAACTTGTCGTAACAACTCAGCGACAAGTTAAAAATATACATTAAACTTGTCGTAACAACTCTGCGACAAGTGAAATATATATTTTTAACTTGTCGTAACAACTCTGCGACAAATGAAAAATATATTTTTAACTTGTCGTAACAACTCTACGACAAGTGCAAAATATATTTTTCACTTGTCGTAACAACTCTACGACAAGTGCAAAATATATTTTAAACTTGTCGTAACAACTCTACGACAAGTGCAAAATATATTTTAAACTTGTCGTAACAACTCGGCGACAAGTGAAAAATGTATTTTGCACTTGTCGATGAGTTTAGATTTTACTCTTCAACCAAATAATTTCTGTCGAAGACCTCAGGCTGGACTCTTCGAACAAATTTGTTATACCAAGTTTAATTTTCATCCAGTTTGGTCGAAAAGTGAAGCTTGAGCTGTACGACAAATGCACAATATAATCTCATCTCCATGACAAGTGCAAAATATATTTTGTACTTTTCGCTGCCTGAGTTTTTTTTTGAAAAATGTTTGTGTGAACGAATAACCAGTGTAAAGATTAAATTTAATTAACTAAACGCGTAGTACACACATGAACGTGTAGCAGCCGCCATAACGTAGAGGTTAGGTTGCCCTAATGTGCGCCATTCTTGTTAATACAGACACGCTGACGACCCATAACCGCTGCACATTCACCTCGGACGCCATTCGGCAAGAACGCGGGCTGCGAAGAAATACGGTAGAGAATGTGCAGCTTAGAGAATGTGCAGTGTACGCGCGTGATCGCGATGTTTGTTGGTTAAAAAAACGTGAGCTACGAAGTAACACTGAGCGTAACGTAAACACAAGCTTCCATATAGCTTTTGCGTGCATTAATAGACTTGTTCTACGTATTTATGTTCATCATGTCCCGCTGCTTCTTTTTTTCCGCGCGTTTTGCCGTCTCCACGGCGCGTTCGGCCTCCTGCCTCGCGATCTTCTGCTGCTGCTGCTTCCGCAGCATCTCTTTCTCCTGCAAACGCGAATACTCGTCGTGCTTTCTCAAGTTCTCGTCTCGGCGCAGCTCGGACTGTCGAGCTCGCTCGCCTTCCAGGTGCATTTTCTCCTTCTACAGCTCCAGCAGTTTGTGCGCGAGCTTATCGTCGATATAACTGCATTTCAAAAGTTTTAACGTGTTCTCTACTTTGCTTTTTCTTTGCTTGTTTCTTTATTTATTCACACATTTTTCCTCGCTCAAACACAACTCAATTTTCAGAAAATGTCAACAGTACCAGAGGTCTACCAGTTGGTAGAATTCATTGGTGAAGCCAGTGATGACGCCGAACGGTCATCCGACTGTGTACCGGTGAAATGGATGAAATTTGACTTCGTATCTGGACAGCTTATGACAAAATTCATGCCACCGCCATATACAAAGAAAAGGAGCAATCTGTTGGAAAAAATGGTCAAAGAGAGTGCAGATGCTCCTGACGATTGGCCAGAATATGCCGTTTCTATTCGAGGTCGTGCAGGTGCGTCCAATTAATATGTATTGAGTTACACTGAATTTGTATTAAATTCGATATTTGCTGACTTGAATCTGTTTTATAAAATAATAAGTAACGTGTTATAATTCTGTTTACCCAGCGACATACGCCGAAGCTGTACGTAGATTGGATCGGCTGAGAACTGAAGAATACGCGTACACAACGGAAGGCGAAAACCCGAAAGAAAAAGCTGAACAATCAACCAAGGCTTTCGTGGACAAAGTTCGACGCGACAGCGGAAAAATAGACAAACTGATGAAAATCCCAAGTCTCAACAATCCAATCAGCAATTCTTTGTCCGCTTCGTCTGATGATGGTAAGTAATTACGTTGAAATCGAAGGAATTTGGTTTAACAACGCAATAAACGTTATCCGTTTTTCCATTATACTTATTATTCACAGAGCCGTATCAACCATCTGGTGACTCGTCTGGAAACACCGAGTCTTCGCATTCTACGGACGAAAATGACAACGCCATAAAAACGTCTTCGTCGCGCAAAGGAAAATCAAAAAAGACTCGTAAGCTTGTTACGCATGATTTCACGCATTATTTTTATATACAAGAGGAGTTCGGGTCGTGCGACGCGCGGTCGTCAGCGGTGCCGGAAGTAGAACGCGAGAATCGTTAGCTCGATGCCGATGGGAAACAGCGTGGCGCGGACGGGGCAATCGTCGACAGCTCGAAGGAAACGAATATCGGAACACCACGCGAATTGTCATTTTCGAGCGACATGTCGATGCTCGAAGACAAACGCCGCTAAAAAATGACGAAGCGCTGCTAAAAAAATGAAGGAGAAGCGAAAACAATGCCGTGTTTTTTTTTAGCTAAAAGACGTAAATTCATATTTAAGTGAATACGAAAATCTTTCTCGTCACGCGATAAGAAATTTATCGCTCGGTCGTTCCGAACGAATTTTTTGTAATAAATTCTAATAAGCAATTAAGTCGAACAGAGTCCGGAAACTCGACTGATTGTTCTGTGATCGATAAATAATATAGAATCGCGCGGCACTCGCCGAGCTTTCGTCGTGCCGTGCGTGAGCCAACGCAACGAAAGCCTCGAGGCTGTTTGTCGACGTGTATTTTCGATGATAATTTTTATTCAATGAAAAATTATCGCTCGGGTCGATCGAGCGATCGCTTCGCGTTTTTCGAGCGTAATAACCGTGTAATGGCGATTTAATCGAAGCACCTATTTACGCTCGACTCTCTGTGCGCTCGGCCGTTGACTGACACCGCGCGATACGCAGACCTCGAACCCCCAACGATTATTTTCGACATGGTTCTTCCGAGAATTTCATTTCCGAAAACCGAAGAATTTCGTTTTTTGTCAGTGCCAGTAAAGCCGCCAACGTCGGCAATGAAACCCAAAACGTCGTCTCTATACGAAGGCAAAATTGCGACATCTACGGCCAAATCGCCAACACCATATCGCGCGTTGAAACCTGCAACGGCATCGTCATCCAAGGAAATAAATAACAATGGTAAATCGATATTTTCGACAATGATATCCATGATAGTAGATAGTACATATTATTCATGACATATGCTCCTACGTTATAGGGCTTACTGCGAGACCTCTGGTACCTTCGACTTCATCGCTCACTTCTAATAAGAACAGAGGTAAGATAAAGCTGCAATTACACCCATAATGAAGCGTTGTCAACTTTTATAATATCATCTTCAAAAAAATATTTTCATTTCAGACACCGACTTGCTGATAGCGAAGGTTGAAACGCTTTGTTTTGAACACCGAGATCTGAATCGAGCGGTTAATGGACTGAAAGTCTCCCTGGAAGCGATATTGAAAACGGAGGTTCTTGGACGCCAGCGAGAATCTTTCGAACAGAAGTACCAGCTGGAAATCCCGTTATCAACTGACGAACAGTTCATGGCTTTCGACGATATGCTTTCTTCAGACAAGCAGTGTCACGCTGACTTTGTACGTATCGGGGCGCGCAAAAGTAACTTCAAATATTTGTAATTTACGCTGTTAAAATGTATTGAAACTACGTGTTTTTATTTACAGGTATCGGCCTTAACGCTAAAATACGAAATGAAAAAATCGGTTTCAAAAAATCTGTGCGCTATTTTAAAAAAGTACGTAACCCGGGAGGTGGCTTTACAATATACGGCGCAGAAGAGCGTAGGAGGAAAAAAACTGTTCAAGAAAACCGAGTTTTCCAACTGCATGATAGGTAAGACACTGGTGACAAAGAGAAAGAAGAAAAATAAATTAATAAGAAAAAATAATCGTTGATATGCTTTATTTGTTTTAGAAACCATCGATCGCTTGGCTGAGGAGAGGATGATCAGTGCAGTCTCTGACCGAGAGTACTTTGTCCATCTGGGCACTGTACTATCAAACTCCAAGGATTGGGGAGTAACGCGAAAGGTTGTTAAGCCCACGGGTGACGTACCGACATAAAGTCACGGAAGGTCTCGCGACCACGTCGCGCGAACGGGCGCATATTTCATTTTTCTACCTATAATTATACTAATATTACTTTCTTATTTTGTACTACGTTTTTAATTTCGTCTGACACGTGAACAAATAAATACTACTAAATACATTTTTGTATATCCTCATTTATTTTGCCTGGACCGAGCCAGCCAACCTGTATAAAATTTAGACAGTTTTTGAGTCGAAACTTGGTCGGGAAGCGCTAGCCAGTTCCGGGATAATTCTCCTAGATATGAACTGGAAAAGACAGCGTTACATATAACGCCAGTTACAGGCTACATTACCCAATCCATACGCTGGCCAGGGCATAAGAAAACTGGGCCCAAACTCGCCAAACCCCTCTTAGAATTTCCACACGGGACATGCGTTCAACGGTCGCAAAACGCGATGGCTCGATTTGGCTGTTTGACGCATTTTCGCGCGCGGTATCGCTGCCAAACGAGTTTCAACGATGCAAAACGATGAATTTGCACAAACTAAAGGTTTTTGATACTCGGCGACCGAGTTTACATGCGTGCAACACTCGCAAAACGCGATGGCTCGATTTGGCTGTTTGACGCATTTTCGCTCGCGGTATCGCTGCCAAACGAGTTTCAACGATGCAAAACGATGAATTTGCACAAAATAAAAGTTTTTGATACTCGGCGGCCGAGTTTACATGCGTGCAACACTCGCATAACGCGATTTCTCGATTTGGCTGATTGACGCTTTTTCACTCTCGGCATTGGTGCCAAACGAGTCTCAACGATGCAAAACGATGGATTTGCACAAAATGAAAGTTTTTTACACTCAGCGACCGAGTTTACTTGCGTTCAACGCTCGCAAAACGCGATGGCTCGATTCGGCTGTTTGACGCATTTTCGCTCGCGGCATCGGTGCCAAACGAGTGTCAACGATGCAAAACGATGGATTTGCACAAAATCAAGGTTTTTGACACTCGACGACCGAGTTTACATGCGTGCAACGCTCACAAAACGCGATGGCTCGATTTGGCTGATTGACGCTTTTTCACTCGCGGCATCGGTGCCAAACGAGTTTCAACGATGCAAAACGATGGATTTGCACAAAATCAAGGTTTTTGACACTCGCTGACCGAGTTTACATGCGTGCAACGCTCGCAAAACGCGATGTCTCATTTTAGTTGTTTGACGCTTTTTCACTCGCGGCATCGGTGCTAAACGAGTTTCAACGATGCAAAACGATGGATTTGCACAAAATCAAGGTTTTTGACTCTCGGTGACCGAGTTTACATGCGTGCAGCACTCGCAAAACGTGATTTCTCGATTTGGCTGTTTGACGCGTTTTCGCTCGCGGCATCGGTGCCAAACGAGTTTCAACGATGCAAAACGATGCATTTGCACAAACTAAAAGCTTTTGACACACAACGACCGAGTTTACATGCGTTAAACGGTCGCAAAACGCGATGGCTCGATTTGGCTGTTTGACGCATTTTCGCTCGCGGTATCGCTACCAAACGAGTTTCAACGATGCAAAACGATGAATTTGCACAAAATAAACGTTTTTGATACTCGGCGACCGAGCTTACATGCGTGCAACACTCGCAAAACGCGATTTCTCGATTTGGCTGATTGACGCTTTTTCACTCTCGGCATTGGTGCCAAACGAGTCTCAACGATGCAAAACGATGGATTTGCACAACATGAAAGTTTTTTACACTCAGCGACCGAGTTTACTTGCATTCAACGCTCGCAAAACGCGATGGCTCGATTCGGCTGTTTGACGCATTTTCGCTCGCGGCATCTGTGCCAAACGAGTTTCAACGATGCAAAACGATGGATTTGCACAAAATCAAGGTTTTTGACACTCGACGACCGAGTTTACATGCGTGCAACGCTCACAAAACGCGATGGCTCGATTTGGCTGATTGACGCTTTTTCACTCGCGGCATCGGTGCCAAACGAGTTTCAACGATGCAAAACGATGGATTTGCACAAAATCAAGGTTTTTGACACTCGCTGACCGAGTTTACATGCGTGCAACGCTCGCAAAACGCGATGTCTCATTTTAGTTGTTTGACGCTTTTTCACTCGCGGCATCGGTGCTAAACGAGTTTCAACGATGCAAAACGATGGATTTGCACAAAATCAAGGTTTTTGACTCTCGGTGACCGAGTTTACATGCGTGCAGCACTCGCAAAACGTGATTTCTCGATTTGGCTGTTTGACGCGTTTTCGCTCGCGGCATCGGTGCCAAACGAGTTTCAACGATGCAAAACGATGCATTTGCACAAAATAAAAGCTTTTGACACTCAACGACCGAGTTTACATGCGTTCAACGGTCGCAAAACGCGATGGCTCGATTTGGCTGTTTGACGCATTTTCGCTCGCGGTATCGCTGCCAAACGAGTTTCAACGATGCAAAACGATGAATTTGCACAAAATAAAAGTTTTTGATACTCGGCGACCGAGTTTACATGCGTGCAACACTCGCAAAACGCGATTTCTCGATTTGGCTGATTGACGCTTTTTCACTCTCGGCATTGGTGCCAAACGAGTCTCAACGATGCAAAACGATGGATTTGCACAAAATCAAGGTTTTTGACACTCGACGACCGAGTTTACATGCGTGCAACGCTCATAAAACGCGATGGCTCGATTTCGCTGATTGACGCTTTTTCACTCGCGGCATTGGTGCCAAACGAGTCTCAACGATGCAAAACGATGGATTTGCACAAAATGAAAGTTTTTTACACTCAGCGACCGAGTTTACTTGCGTTCAACGCTCGCAAAACGCGATGGCTCGATTCGGCTGTTTGACGCATTTTCGCTCGCGGCATCGGTGCCAAACGAGTTTCAACGATGCAAAACGATGCATTTGCGCAAAATAAAAGTTTTTGACACTCGGCGACCGAGTTTACATGCATGCAGCGCTCGCAAAACGTGATTTCTCGATTTGGCTGATTGACGGTTTTTCGCTCGCGGCATCGGTGCCAAACGAGTGTCAACGATGCAAAACGATGGATTTGCACAAAATCAAGGTTTTTGACACTCAACGACCGAGTTTACATGCGTTCAACGGTCGCAAAACGCGATGGCTCGATTTGGCTGTTTGACGCATTTTCGCTCGCGGTATCGCTGCCAAACGAGTTTCAACGATGCAAAACGATGAATTTGCACAAAATAAAAGTTTTTGATACTCGGCGAACGAGTTTACATGCGTGCAACACTCGCAAAACGCGATTTCTCGATTTGGCTGATTGACGCTTTTTCACTCGCGGCAGGTGCCAAACGAGTTTCAACGATGCAAAACGATGCATTTGCGCAAAATAAAAGTTTTTGACACTCGGCGACCGAGTTTACATGCATGCAGCGCTCGCAAAACGTGATTTCTCGATTTGGCTGATTGACGGTTTTTCGCTCGCGGCATCGGTGCCAAACGAGTGTCAACGATGCAAAACGATGGATTTGCACAAAATCAAGGTTTTTGACACTCAACGACCGAGTTTACATGCGTTCAACGGTCGCAAAACGCGATGGCTCGATTTGGCTGTTTGACGCATTTTCGCTCGCGGTATCGCTGCCAAACGAGTTTCAACGATGCAAAACGATGAATTTGCACAAAATAAAAGTTTTTGATACTCGGCGAACGAGTTTACATGCGTGCAACACTCGCAAAACGCGATTTCTCGATTTGGCTGATTGACGCTTTTTCACTCTCGGCATTGGTGCCAAACGAGTCTCAACGATGCAAAACGATGGATTTGCACAAAATGAAAGTTTTTTACACTCAGCGACCGAGTTTACTTGCGTTCAACGCTCGCAAAACGCGATGGCTGGATTCGGCTGTTTGACGCATTTTCCCTCGCGGCATCGGTGCCAAACGAGTGTCAACGATGCAAAACGATGGATTTGCACAAAATCAAGGTTTTTGAAACTCGACAATCGAGTTTACATGCGTGCAACGCTCACAAAACGCGATGGCTCGATTTGGCTGATTGACGCTTTTTCACTCGCGGCATCGGTGCCAAACGATTTTCAACGATGCAAAACGATGGATTTGCACAAAATCAAGGTTTTTGACACACGCTGACCGAGTTTACATGCGTGCAACGCTCGCAAAACGCGATGTCTTATTTTAGTTGTTTGACGCTTTTTCACTCGCGGCATCGATGCCAAACGAGTTTCAACGATGCAAAACGATGGATTTGCACAAAATCAAGGTTTTTAACACTCGGCGACCGAGTTTACATGCGTGCAGCGCTCGCAAAAGTGATTTCTCGATTTCGGTGAATGACGGTTTATTGCTCGCGGCATCGGTGCCAAAGGAGTGTTAACGATGCAAAACGTCGGATTTGCACAAAATCAAGGTTTTTGACACTCATCGAACGAGTGTACATGCGCGCAACGCTCGCAAAACGCGATGGCTCGATTTGGCTGTTTGACGCTTGTTCACTCGCGGCATCGGTGCCAAACGAGTTTCCACGATGCAAAACGATGCATTTGCACAAAATAAAAGTTTTTGACACTCGGCTACCGAGTTTACATGCGTGCAACGCTCGCAAAACGTGGTTTCTCGATTTGGCTGTTTGACGCGTTTTCGCTAGCGGCATCGGTGCCAAACGAGTTTCAACGATGCAAAAGGATGGATTTGCACAAAATGAAAGTTTTTTACACTCAGCGACCGAGTTTACTTGCGTTCAACGCTCGCAAAACGCGATGGCTCGATTCGGCTGTTTGACGCATTTTCGCTCGCGGCATCGGTGCCAAACGAGTGTCAACGATGCAAAACGATGGATTTGCACAAAATCAAGGTTTTTGACACTCGACGACCGAGTTTACATGCGTGCAACGCTCACAAAACGCGATGGCTCGATTTGGCTGATTGACGCTTTTTCACTCGCGGCATCGGTGCCAAACGAGTTTCAACGATGCAAAACGATGGATTTGCACAAAATCAAGGTTTTTGACACTCGCTGACCGAGTTTACATGCGTGCAACGCTCGCAAAACGCGATGTCTCATTTTAGTTGTTTGACGCTTTTTCACTCGCGGCATCGGTGCTAAACGAGTTTCAACGATGCAAAACGATGGATTTGCACAAAATCAAGGTTTTTGACTCTCGGTGACCGAGTTTACATGCGTGCAGCACTCGCAAAACGTGATTTCTCGATTTGGCTGTTTGACGCGTTTTCGCTCGCGGCATCGGTGCCAAACGAGTTTCAACGATGCAAAACGATGCATTTGCACAAACTAAAAGCTTTTGACACACAACGACCGAGTTTACATGCGTTAAACGGTCGCAAAACGCGATGGCTCGATTTGGCTGTTTGACGCATTTTCGCTCGCGGTATCGCTACCAAACGAGTTTCAACGATGCAAAAACGATGAATTTGCACAAAATAAACGTTTTTGATACTCGGCGACCGAGCTTACATGCGTGCAACACTCGCAAAACGCGATTTCTCGATTTGGCTGATTGACGCTTTTTCACTCTCGGCATTGGTGCCAAACGAGTCTCAACGATGCAAAACGATGGATTTGCACAACATGAAAGTTTTTTACACTCAGCGACCGAGTTTACTTGCATTCAACGCTCGCAAAACGCGATGGCTCGATTCGGCTGTTTGACGCATTTTCGCTCGCGGCATCTGTGCCAAACGAGTTTCAACGATGCAAAACGATGGATTTGCACAAAATCAAGGTTTTTGACACTCGACGACCGAGTTTACATGCGTGCAACGCTCACAAAACGCGATGGCTCGATTTGGCTGATTGACGCTTTTTCACTCGCGGCATCGGTGCCAAACGAGTTTCAACGATGCAAAACGATGGATTTGCACAAAATCAAGGTTTTTGACACTCGCTGACCGAGTTTACATGCGTGCAACGCTCGCAAAACGCGATGTCTCATTTTAGTTGTTTGACGCTTTTTCACTCGCGGCATCGGTGCTAAACGAGTTTCAACGATGCAAAACGATGGATTTGCACAAAATCAAGGTTTTTGACTCTCGGTGACCGAGTTTACATGCGTGCAGCACTCGCAAAACGTGATTTCTCGATTTGGCTGTTTGACGCGTTTTCGCTCGCGGCATCGGTGCCAAACGAGTTTCAACGATGCAAAACGATGCATTTGCACAAAATAAAAGCTTTTGACACTCAACGACCGAGTTTACATGCGTTCAACGGTCGCAAAACGCGATGGCTCGATTTGGCTGTTTGACGCATTTTCGCTCGCGGTATCGCTGCCAAACGAGTTTCAACGATGCAAAACGATGAATTTGCACAAAATAAAAGTTTTTGATACTCGGCGACCGAGTTTACATGCGTGCAACACTCGCAAAACGCGATTTCTCGATTTGGCTGATTGACGCTTTTTCACTCTCGGCATTGGTGCCAAACGAGTCTCAACGATGCAAAACGATGGATTTG